>JAANYP010002760.1:912500-1272587 GCA_020465985.1 Centrapalus pauciflorus
ATTAAAAAAAATTTTTAAAAGTGATACCTTCTGGTACGCTGCATAATGGGTGATACTCTCTCGAACCATATTTATATATATATATATACACGTGTGAGTATCTAAAAAATGCAGAGTACCGTGAGTTTCTGTGAACACACGGGTTTCAGATGTGAACTTGCTCCGAAAAAAAAAAAATTTAATTTTTTTTTTCATATTCATTTAGATACAAATAATAAGAGGTTATTCAACATCTTGAGACCACTATTATTAAAATTGTATATATGTTGCGATTTCAATATAGACAAACTCCAAAGATATACGAAAAATAAATTTCGTAGGTCTCTAGTGGAACTTGGGCTAGGCCCACGAGTCTTTTCCAGTAGCTCAATAAGAAAAGAAGGAGGCCCAACCTAAAAATATCATTTGATTTGAAAAATATTTACCCCTCTTATGTAAGGTTTGCTCACCAATGAAAATTATTTCTGATATGCCAGCATGAGAAGCAAATGACATGGTTAAATGAACATGTTGAATGTATTGCATAAGGGTACTCGGTATACATACCCTCAAGGGGTAGCGGGGTTGCCACATGGACGGCCCCGGCAGAAACACCACCCCACCTAGATGCAGCTATGACCAAGCCTACAAGGAAGCCAGAGCCATGGCCAATGCGAACTTAGTTGCCTTTTCGCTGCTGCCTCCTCCTCACCCTCCTACTTCCATTCAGCCGCTTTCTCTGCCTTGTCCCTTCTAGCGCTCGCCTTGGTCACGACAATGGATTCCTTGTAGGCCTTCTTGATCATAGTTACATCCAGATATGTTTGCCAATCGAAATCTAGTGATGCATCATTGGCAAGTTTCATCTATTTAAACAACAAATTATAAGTTTGAAAAAACTGAAATGATGAGTTCAAGTTGTTGAGTAACTTACTAAGCAAGTTTTTAGGGGGTTAATCTAGCTAATTGTACTATCCTTTCCATCTGCAGTCGCCACATTTTCACGTCTTTCCAACCTCACTCATTTAGTCATTTTGAAAATTTGTAGTTTGTCTATATTTTCTATTTTTGAAAAAGAGAAGACGGAGACAATTTGGAAGCGATAAAATGATATCTAGTTTTACACTGTTATCCCTTGTTGAGGGTTGATAAGTAGGAGTATAGATTGATATTGATCGTCTTGTGATGGTGCTTTCTGAGGCCAGTCGAGCTATTCGAGGAGCAGTGTGGAGTATAACCAACATTTGAGGGGAGTTTTGAGTTGTTATAGCGAGTAAGGTTATATGTTAAGTCCTTGAGATATGAGTTTTGGCCGAGAGAGGAGCAATTTTAGAGCGCGTGGTGACGAGTAAGGAGGGGTGAGGGTGGATCTGATGAGAATCGAGGTTGGTAGGAATTAGGGTTAGTCTGCGTTGCATCTGAGATTTGAAGTTCTTGGGCTTAGCTGAGTATTAGGGGCGATTCATAGAGGATTTCTCGTGAAATGTAAAGCCATTGTCTGTGTTGGTATGTTAGTGGTGTTAATTATATGGGTCGAGGAGTAGGAGGGTTGTGTAGGGCACTGATTTTAGCATTGTAGGAGGGTTCAGAAGATGTTTGCGGTGTATTGTGAAATCGTGTATGTGCGGTTGGGATGTGCAAGAGAAGTAAGGTTATTAATTGTTTGAGACAGTGACAAGTCGGGAGTCAGGCTTAGAGATGCGTGATGTATTTTCGGTTGTTGATGTTGAGCTAGATTCTGAGGACAGAATCTTTATAAGGAGGGGAGACTTGTAACATCCCACTTTTGAGACGGGGACGTGAAATTATGTGATTGGGTTGATTATAGTGTTATAATTGAGTTGGGCCAATTATGGAGTTATAGGTGGAACCGTTATGTGATAAGATTTTGGGTTAACCGGGTTAGGGATTTGAGTTGTAATAAAAGATTATAATAGTGGTGATTATTAACTAATTTGGGACCCGGTGATATAAAGTTGTATTTTATGATAGCGGGTTCGGATATTGGGTATCGAACCGAGTTTAAGGCGAAAACGTATATAAAGGGGAGCTTCTTGGTTGCTTGCTTTCATTCCATCTTTCTAAATCCAGAGCTAAAAGTGAGTTGTGTGTGTGTTTCATCTCCAGTAGCAGCTCTAGCAGAAATTGAGGATTCAATTGGGGATTAAGGCTTCCAAGTTCATCATCACCTTCATCCTTGGGTTTAGGTAAGTTTGAGCTTAAATTGATGAATTAGCTGTTGTTAATTGTTGGAAAATGAGTAAATTGAGTTTGTATATGTTTCTGGGTAAAATTCGTGGTGTTCTTTTGTTGTATATCGAGTTGGTTTGAGATTTGGGGAGGATTCCCCTGGTTTTGAGCGAAACAGAGCTCACTGGAGTTGTTCGTCCGTGAGCGCGGCCGCGATGTTCTTGAGATGATCGCTGGCGGTTTGGGTTCAGAGAGCGGATCGCGATGTGAGCGCGACCGCGATAGGGGTAAGCGCGGTCGCGACCGCGATGGGGTCAGTGCGGTCGCGTTTGGCTGAGTGCGGGCGTGATGCGGTTAGGGTTAGGGTTAGAGTTAGCGTTCCGGGCTTTGTGGGTCTCGGGTGTGGGTTCCGGGAGTTAGGGTTTCAGTTATGTGGGATGCGTTTTCGGGTATTTGGGATCTTGTGTTCGGGTTGCGTGGGTTTAGTGGTTGGATATCTGGGTCTGTGCGAGTTATCTGAGTATTATGTACAGAGTTGTTGAGTTGTTGGGGAGTCATGTATATAGGATTGTCGGGTTGTGATTGAGATATTGAGTTGTAATTGTGATTGTGATATAGAGTCAATGTGTTGTGATTCCAGGGTCTCAAGTTGATAGGGTTGGGGACGGGCAAGGAACCGAGACTGAGTGGTGAGACTTCAGGGCAGGTGAGTTTGCATGTTTTTATGAGATACTTGTACGATTATTTTACTGATACGTGCATGATCTTTTACTGAGCTTTTCTTTTCAAGATATTATGAGTTTTCTTACGAATTTTTCATCGAGATATTATCATGCTTGTATTATTGTGTTTTATTGAGAACTGTGTTTTGTGATATGAGATTTGAGACACTTGAGCTTTCGAGTTATTAAACCGTACGGCTGGCCAGGGGTCGGGTCGCTCTCGATTCCCTTTTGAGTCCTGACGACTGCTTTGTGCGGTCCAAGGATTTGGGTACGTGGGTTCGCCCACACGAGTTGAGTGCATATTAGAGTATCTTGTGGGATCTCATATACTTGTTCAGTAGAGAACGCTGAACGTTTTATTATTGAGCTTACGTGTTTTTACTGAGTTTATAATCGTACACTAACCCTTGCATTCTCACCAGCGTTAGCTGACCCCGTGTGTGTGTTTGTGTGTGTCTCAGGTGATCAGAGATCTAGTAGGCCTGCTGCACCCAAATAGGGTTACTGTGACATCTTTGGAGGAGTTAGCTACTTGTTTTAGAGGTAGTTATATTTCGGGGAATGTTTATGCGTACTTCGGATATTGTGTAGTTTGATCAGAGACTTCTATGACTTATTTATGTAATTAAAGTTTTAAAATTATCGGGTTTCTGCATGTATGTATGGGAATAGTGTAGGGATTATTATATTATATCATTGATGATGTGGTAATTATGTGGCATTGTGGATTAGTTTGAGGGTGTTAAATTACACATCATTTAAACTCTCTTTGATAATACTTGGCAACCGGTTTCAACAATTAAATTTATTTCACGTAGGTTATTTACCAGCTCATGTAGAATTAATAACCGGTTACCCATTGATAAAACCTTGATTTACTGATTTTTAGTTAGTTCAGGGTTTTCTATGCAACGAAAAATGATTTGGGGTTTTGATCACAAAATCAGACAAGCTGGAGGTTTTTTGCACAATTATCCCTATAATAATCTAACTAAGTTTTAATCATAATACATAAAACCTGATAATTAAAAAATTTAATTTACAACGCATATTAGTCACGAAAAATCCTTGTTTATTACATACCTAAAGTATAAAAGCACGTATGAGTGGTAACTACCTCTAATGCATAGCTAGTAATCCTCTGAGTCACTTATAATAATTATTTGGTTTCAACAGACCATCTAACCCTTATCGAATCAATTGAGATGCACGATTAAAACATGTAAGCTATAAACACTTTACGAGTATGTAAGATAAGTAAAAAAACACTGAAGGCTTAGCAATCCCTGCTAAGCAATAAGATGAAATCAAATCCTAATCGCAAGCATCACAAGTAACCCCGTAATAATACCAGTGGAATCTCTTCACAAAGGCAGCTTTCTAGACCACATGAAGTGGTTATAACTCATAAGTCATAAGATAGCTGAGAGGTTAGGACTTGAGAGCTACCCAACAATAGTTCGACCATATGATTTATCACAATAAGCTCACTATAGATCAATAATCCAACATGATATATGACAAGACAGTCATCACAATTTAAACATATTATACTAGCATGATTAAATAAAGGGAAAAGTGTCCAGAATTGTAACATAAATTTTGAAATTTGACAATAAATGTAACATAAAAGTTTTTTCATCGACAAATGATTATAAAATATAATTTTGACAAAAAAGGATATCAACGACTATTTAACAAGGTAAAATTTGAATTATCATGATCCTTTGTTGGTAAATATAAAATTCTTTCTTTATCGGCCTAAAATCTAAATTTCATTCCCTATGTTGGCAAAAAATAAATTTTGTGATCATTTCTCAGTCTAAAAAAATTTCTTGATACATTTATTAGCAAAAATTTATTTTATGTTACCTTTCTCGATATTTTTCCGTTAAATAAATAAAGCTTGTTATCTCGTAAATCCATGTATCCTATATAACCCAATTAGAATCATACAAGTAGAAAATTATAATAAAATGTGCATCTCAAAAAATAACTTGCATCTCAACTGATAACACTCGAAGTCTCCCCAATCTACTAATTCCCTCACTTTTTCCGAAACTAGCATGAGACCCTATATAACATATAGAGATCCCTACATGATTCATAATATCTCAAATAACACATATAACAATCCTAACTTATACATATTAGCATTAAACTAGTAAAACTAAGCCAAACACCTCTTATGCCTTGTGCCATAAATCGTAGCCACGCCTAACTAGTCGTTGTCATGTCACCATTGCGACCACGCCAACCCTATCACGGGCGCAACCCCAATGCAGACTCCAACACTATCGTGGCCCAAATCAATGATCTCAATCGGACTCTTATCACCCTCGAGTTCACTTAGTCTCGGCCCAGGATCAACCCATAAACCGTCATACCTATTGTGGAATCACAATTATGGTCGCGGCGGTGTAGACTTGGTTTACTCCATCACTATTTCCGCTACGAAACATGGCTATTTGGGCTTGGAAATCAAAATGTATTACTTCGTCTACTTCTCTTCTTCACTTTCCATAGTTGGGGAGATGAAACTTTCACCTCCATGGTTTTCATACATATTACCTATTGAAACGATCCTTTGTTATGAAATGTCCTAGGATTTCTCAAGGAAATGTTAAATATAAGATCAAGTCACTGTCATATACGTGTCATTTGTCTTTAGTCATAGTTTAATTTTGTGCCAGAGTATTGATAAATGGTTATTTAATATAAATACAAGTCAATGGGGTTTAGCCCATTTGATAAGAGGGTAGATATGTATGTGAGAGGTCACAGGTTCGATTTCCGTTGGAGGCAAGTTAAAATTTAGGTGAAGAAAGTAAGTCATGGGGTAAATGAGTAGTTTAGGAGTAGAAGTAGGATAGTTTGTCGTTCAAATAAATCTATCTATACTATTAAAAGAGTAACTATACTCATTTTTGGTGAACCCACGTGTCGCCACCATTAATCGATACGTGGCATTTATAGATTTTAAAAATAATAAAGAAATTTAAATCAAATTTATCCAAATCTAATATAATCCACTTTTAAATTCAAATCAAATCAAATCAAACAAAATCTAATACTCTACTAACTTATTAATTAAATCTATCCAAATATAATATAATCCACTTTTAAATTCAAATCAAATTAAACAAAATCTAATAATCTACTAACTTATTAATTATAAGATAATATAATAAAAATTTAAAAAATATATAATAAAATAATTACTCTTCATATATATTTAGAAATATACAAAATTAATAGGTCATAATAAATAATAATATCATCTTATATACTTTTGTTTAAAAAAATAATACTTATATCTTTATCATTTTATTTATTATATTTTATATGTATTAAAAATGTAATAAACTAGTAAATAAATAAATAATAACACTTCGCTTCTACCAACCATAGGTCAATTTATACTTGCATAGCAAAACAATGCTTTAAATTTTCACAACACCCCTTTTACATCATATCTTTTATACCTTACACCCCCATACTATAATACCGTTTAACATTTTATCCCTAAATATTACTGAATTTTTTTAAAGATTTTCTCACCACTTTAACATATTACAATTTTTAAATTCTCGAGGTACAAGTCTTTAATGCATGACACTAGATAAATAACTTAATTAGTTTAATACGTTTCAACATTGATACTTTTTGGCAGCAACAACAGTAGGAGCAGTAGCATGAGAGACTACCAACAGGTAATGGCAGTGGCGGTAGCGGTGTTGGTAGTGGTAGTGGTTGCAGTAGCAATGGAAAGAGGAGTAACTGATAATAATAATAACATTAATAAGGTTAATGGTAATTTATGTTATTACTAGTTTATTAATGAGTATTCAATGAGTATTTTTTTGAAAAAAAAACTAATTATTTTTTAGAATATAATTTATATATAATTAAATACACAAATATTAAACTTTTTTGTAAAAAAAAATCAAATAAATATAGCATATATTTAGTTTAACAAAAATTAAATTCAAGTTAAATATTTATGATGTTTTTCAACTATATAATTTTATATGTTATCAACATATGATGCCATGAAAATATTTATAGTAATTTTTCAACTTAAACTTACCTATTTTTTGTGCGCTCGATTTAAATTTAACATATAAACATTAAACTCGTCTAAAAAATTTCCAGAAAATATAGTTTGATCTAATTATTAATATGATAAGATTATTTATTAAGTTTTTCAAAATAAGAAAAAACCAATTTATGTAATCTAAATCTAGTTTATAGAAAACAACATAAACATTGGTCTTTAATTGAAATATTTCACAACTATAAATTTTTATTTCTCAATGATCATTGAACGTCACGATACATAAATAAATGAGCCCTCAAATTATAGACTGTAGATTATATTTGATTTTTTATACCGAGAAAATGTTACATTTGAAAGAGAAAAATTATATGTTTTTAATTTAAAATTAAACACCAACTATTAATTTTTTCTATCATAAAAATAATTTTAAATGTATTAGAATATTTAAAATATTTTTTTATGATGTGATTAAATATGAAAGTATATTAAATAGATTTTATATTCTTTTAAATAATAAATTAGGATAATTAGAAATCTAATTATAAAAAAACCAGAAAATCAAAAGTATAAAAAGATGACGGAATGACACGTGAATGTGGATGTTTTTAATATATATATATATATATATATATATATATATATATATATATATATATATATATATATATATATATATATATATATATATATATATATAGAATCAGGTTCATCAGCGTACCTATGAGATTCCAGCGTACCGAGCGTACCCTAATGTGAATGATCATTCACACATATTTTTTTTGAATAAACATGTATAACACAACATTATAAGACTTTTTTTCAAAAGGAGTAACATCATAAATCTTGTGAATGGTAAAAAAAGATCATGTGAATGGTCATTCACACCATTCACATAGTGTGAAATGACCATTCACATGAATGACCATTCACATAAATATGCATTGACCATTCATATAATTTTTAAGGACACGGAAAGTGTGAATCTATGTGAATTTCATATATCATGCGTATAACATTAAATTAAACATGGTTATGTGAAAAAAAATTTTAAAAAAGTTTTTTAAGGTCGGTACCTTCGGGTGCACTTGATTTCGAGAGGTACTTATTTGAACCTGAATCTATATATATATATATATATATATATATATATATATATATATATATATATATATATATATATATATATATATATATATATATATATATATATATATATATATAAAACATAATAAATTAAAAGGTAAAGATATAAATATTAATTTTTTTAAAAAAGTATATAAGAGTGATATTATTATATATTATGACTTATTAATTTTGTATATTTCTAAATATATATGAATAATAATTATGTTTTTATATTTTTTTAAAACTTTTATTATATTATATTATAGTTAATAAGTTATTAGGGTATTAGATATTGTAATATTTGATTTGAATTTAAAATTAGATTATGTTAAATTAATTTTTTTTGCAAAGTAGAACTTACACACTCATCTAATCCTACTCCTAAATTTACACTTTTTGTCCTCAATGGAACTCGAACCCACAACCTTGGGATCTCCTCTAACACCTTGATACCGCTAGGCTAAAGGCTCTTTGGTAGATTATATTAGATTTGGATCGATATAATTTAATTTTCTATATTATTTAGAAACTATAAATGCCACGTGTCGATTCATGGTGATAACACGTGGCTTCACAAGAATTGAGTATATTTACTCTTTTATTAGTATTTATAGATATAAATATAGATTATTATATTTACTCTTTTATTAGTATTTTTAGACACAAAAACATATATTCATACATTTAATGCCAGTAAAAAAATAATAATAATTACATATAAATATAAAATTATCTAATCTATAATATCTATTCATCATGTATGAGAAATGATTAAAATTCAGATGTAATAAACCAAAATAAGCAAATTCCAGCCAATAAGTGAGTTTTCGAAAGACATAGTGCTTTAAAAATGGATCCGAACCATTAAGCACCCAAAAATGTGAAATCGGAGCTCAAGTACGGGCGAGAATTTTTTATATAACTCCATGGGTGTTGTTAATCTTGTTATCAAACAATCTTATTCATGCAGCTTACAAATCTTTGGACTATTTATATCAACTTTACATATGACCAAAAAAAAAAAATAACTACTGAAATTTAACATTTTAAAAAAGGATTTATTATGAAAAAAACCAACACGTTTCACGTTTTTTGCGTTTTCGTCCCTCCATGTTATTTTTTTCCATAAAAATATTCTTTTCTTAATGGTTTAGTGAAATTTGAACATTAGAACCCGGTTTTTCAAGTTTTTAAAACCCGGTTCACAAATTATAACGGGGGTCTAATATCCAAAATTTCACTAAACCAATAAGAAAAAAGAATAACTTCAGGTTTTTTATAGAAAAAGATAACATGAAGGGACGAAAACGCAAAAAACGTGAAAACATGTTGATTTTTTTCATAAAAAACCCTTTAATAAACAAACACCATCAAGTCTCAAAATGACCGATTAACAATTAAGTATTTCATTTTTTTTTCGTATTTTAAAGTCCACTTTATATTTAGACTACATTCATAAATGGTCCATGTGGTTTATATGGACTTACAATTTTAGTCCTTAAAAATAATTTATTACATCACAAGTCCCTAATATCAAAAGGTTGTAACATTTTGGTCCTTGAAACTAATTGCAGTTAACTTGAGCCGTTAGTCTCAGAAGCATTTTTGTCCTTTTGACTTTCAGAGACCATTTGTGTAATTTTCATACTTTTTATTCTTTATTTTTAGGGTAAATTGCAAATTTCGTCCCTGTGGTTATATGGAAATTATGGATACAATCCTTTTTAAGATGAAATTACGATTACAGTATCTATGGTTGACTATTTGTTATGCTTTTAGTCCTTTGACCAATCATTTTTTTTAAAATGACCATTTTGTCCTTTTTAATTATGTTTCACTTTTGGTCCCTAACTATTTACTTTCTTTTTTATATTACTTTAATTACTTTTATCTTATTATTATTTATTTGATAGTTGGTTTTTTTTTTCATATTGTTACAATTTAAAGTATTATTTTTTTAAATATGTTATCTTTTCCTATTATCTATTTATTTATATGATTTATCTTTTTTTATTAATTATTACAAGAAATTATTTAAAATAATTTTTACATATATGGACTTGTGTATTATTAAATTGTATTGTTATTAATATTACAATTAAGATAAAATATTTATTCAATTATATATACATTTATTTTTAAAAATTTTATTACTTTTCTTTTTTAAAACTTACAATTATTAATATATATAATTTATTTATCTATTTTAATATTATATATTACTCATAAAAATACTTACGTATCTTTAATTTATTTATATTGTTAAGTATTTTGATTTATTTTAGAATACATACATACATGTATGTATATATGTGTGTGTGTGTATATATATATATATATATATATATATATATATATATATATATATATATATATATAATATATATAACATTTTAATGAAATATATAATTTTTTTGAAACTAAAAATTTATATGTATTTAGATTGCATATGTTTAAAGGTAGTTAAACTTAACAAAACATAATAATTTGACATAGTATATATACAAATTAAATTAACTTATTAATTTTTGTTATAAATTCGTATGTAGTTTTGTTATGCATAATAGATTAATACATTGAACATTTGTAATTTATATGAATATTAACTTTATGAAATAATAAATTAGAATGGATTATACGTTAAATAATATATTTGTTAAGTTAAAATTACATTAAACATTCAATGTTTATAAAAATAGGAAAAATTATAATTATAATTAAATGTATAAATTAATACATATATGTATAAATTTGGACAAAACTATGACCAAATTTATAGGTATTTATATAAAGTAATAAAAGTACAGAAAAAAGATAAATAAGTTATATGATAAATAGTTAAAAACTTTACCTTTTAAAAACTAAATATATAAATAGTTCAATACACGTTTAAATTTTATATGTAAGAACAATATTAATAACAATAATTAACAACAATATAATATATTAAATTTTGTCATGTACAATTTATTTTCAATTACCACTACTTATTCATGTAAATACTTAAACTATAATAATATAATAATGATACTAGTAATACACATGTCAAATAAATAAAGAAAATAAAACATGTTAAATAATTTATTGCTTCATTTAAATTTTAATAGTAATAATAAATAAAATATATTAAATAAATAATAAAAAGAATAATAAATTATTAAGGAAATGAAATATAAAAAAATATTTTGATGAGGGACCAAAATTGAAATAAAGTGAAAGGGTAAAATTGTCTTTTTTTAAAAAAATTTGGATAAAGGGACCAAAACATAACAAAACGCCAACTATAAGTACTGTAATTGTAATTTTATCTTTAAAAGGACGGTAACCATAATTTTTATATAAGCACAGGGACGAAATTTGTAATTTACCCTTATTTTTATTTTTCTTTATTTCTTTATATATATATATATATATATATATATATATATATATATATATATATATATATATATATATATATATATATATATATATATATATATATATATATATATATATATATATATATATATATATATATATAAACTATGGAAACCTACGCATATCGTTCGATTTAGTGCATTTCATGAAAAACACGGTGGCATGATCGTAAATAAGGTGATGCATCACGCGGGATTTTGACGCATCACGCGGGAAATTTGATGCAACACGCGAGATTTTGATGCATCACACGGGGAATTTGATGCATTTGTGGTGGTGCAGTGCGTTTTCACAAGTTATCAGGTGTATTGTGGTTTTCCATTGAATCATCCTCTCTCTCTCTCTCTCTCTCTCTCTCTCTCTCTCTCTCTCTCTCTATATATATATATATATATATATATATATATATATATATATATATATATATATATATATATATATATATATTTGGGTTCAAATGAGTATCACTAGTTTTGCGGCGTACCAGAGGTACCTCGCTTAAAATCATTTTTTTTGAAATTTTTTTAATAATCATGTTTAAATTAATATAAGACTACTTGCAAAAAATCACGCATAAACACACACTAGTACTATGTGAAACGTGTGTGTTCACATGAACAGTACTGTTGTGAACGTGTGTTCACAACTAAGCATTTTCACATGAATTTTTTCACGTTCACATGACTTTTAAGATGATAGAAAGTGTGAATATACATAACTTTTTACGAATAGCTTTATATTATTTGTATCTAAATGAATATGAAAAAAAAAAATTCAAATCTTTTTTTTCTAGCAAGTTCACATCTGAAACACGTGTGTTCACAGGTACTCACGGTACTCTCCAAGTGTAACATATAATTTGTTATTCCTTTTGTTTTAATTATTAATCTTTATTTGTATGTTTATCGTTATTATTAATGTTAACTTTTTTTTATATATTATTATAATTATTTATTTAAGATTATTATAAATTATCTGGTTCATTTAATTATCTCAATGTAACATTTAATTTTTTATTTCAAATATTATTAATGTTAATCTTTTTTTTTTATATATATTATTACAATGAACCGTGGTAAATAACAATAACATAATATTGATAAGTTAACAACATAGAGTTCAAATATTACAATTCTCAAGTTTTCTCTAATGGCTCCTCCTCACACCACCGACACACATAACAATTTTCACAAGAGTCACCTCACCGTTAATGAGGTCTATTGGTTTCCCTCAAAATAAAGTCGCTCTCCAACGACGATACATAATATTTTGTGTCATGGTAACACGCTGCAACGTTTATTCATCGTCATAGGCGGACCTATTAACGTGGGAGGGGTAGCCCGTACAACGGGTCCTTTCCCAATAATCTCATTTCGTTGTGTGATTTTTATTGGAAATTTACGTGTGCAACAGATGAAAATTTAAATTGTGCAACTTATATTATTAAAAAAATAATAATAATAAAGTGTGCAACTTGATTTAAAAAAATGTTTACCTCAAATGAAACAAAAAATTAAAAGTTTAATGTCTAAATAATTAAATAAGTAATAAAAATATAACTAATAAAACCGAATGCTTTTATCCAAAATTAAAACCAATGATTGTTTTTAGCTCAAATTAAAACCAAATCCCAATCATATTTAAGCTTAGAAAGTTTGTATTTATTTAGTTTAATTACTCTTTAATTGTTAATTGTTAAGCGTATGTTTTATAATATTTATCGATGGATAATATTTCAAAATGAAGTTATTAAAAAATGATAGTAATGAATGTCTATTAAATGATTTTAATGAATCTGATAATATCACAAGACAACACACAATCATGACCGTCAAATCCTTCAACCCGGCCAATTATAATTGACATGCACAATCTCCTTTGGATCATTCCGGTAGCCCACGTATTTAAATAATCAAGCTAACTAAAGAGAATTTTAGATTATATTTCCTATTTTTATATAAATATTTATTTGTTAGCTAGACTCGACCAACATACTCATTTGAATTTTCGAACCGTGTGCGACGAAAATTTGTGCAACGGGTCCCCTCGTGACTGGGTCTGCCACCGTTCATCATTGCACTACTGTGGCTCGTTACTTCTTATTATATGTACTATAATGGCAGATGTGATGCAAATACAATTTTTGCACGGTGTAACGTGTAATCATCGTCGCCGTTGGCACCCTGTTTCTTCCACAAACTCGTGCTAACATGGTGCAATACACATCAAATGGTACATCTTGCAATAAAAACATGTAGCACGGTACAACGTGTTAACATCATCGTCACACAAGCGGCCCGTTAGACGTACTAAACATGTGCGAGTCCCTTTCACACTTATTTAACCATCCAATATCAAAGATCAATAGTCAACATTAAATTGTACTATTAATTTACTGAATGAGTATTTAAAGCAGTCATAATAATGTCTCAACAAATTAACAAAGTTATCATGATATAGTTTCTAGTACTCTCATCGAATATGGCATAGGAAAGCATTCATTATTGTACACTAGTCCTAGAACTCATAATGTTTGATGTGAATAAAGTTTGGTTCCTCAAACCGAACCACGATGCTAAAACAAGATTAAGCCGTTTTGGATAGGCTTCGACAACTTAATTCACCTGCACAATGTTTATATAGTGAACATATAGGTCCAAAGTTATTAATTGATCACCAAAAAAATTCACTTATCATAGTTTTGGTTGTTGAAGGAGAGCCTCGAGTCATTTTGACACTCTATGAGGCCCGAAATTGCAATCCAACTTTTAACCCTTTATACTCTTCTACTAGGGGCGGGAAACAAGTATTAGATGACTCGATGCTCAAAATCAAATTTTCGGATAGAATTTTTGACTCTTCGAGTCGATGTGTGGTGACTCGACGAGTTAACCATGGCGACTCAGCAAGTCGACTACAGACCTACACTTTTATATGTAAATGCATGTGTGTAAAATCAAGCTTTAGCTCCAAAAATAAACTAAAATCAAGATTAAATTCTTCAATCCCATACCTTTAACCAAATTTCTCTCCTTTTCTTTTTTTTTTTCTCTCTCGCAAAACACACACTAAGTGTGTTGATGTGTGTTTGTGTAAAAGGATGAGGATGAAGAGTTTGGTCTTTTTCCACTTTCAACCTTCCAACCCTCTTTCCTTTTTTCATACACCCCTTCCTCACGTTACAAGTAGTACTATTTTCAAACGCGGTTACTGTTCAATGAACAGTAAACCAGGCTGCCAGACAGCTCAAACAGACAGGTAAGCAGCTGACTTATTTTATTACTTTATATATAATATATAAGGTTTTTGTTTTTCTATAACAATTTTTGATATATTATATTTTATAAAAATTTGAATATATCATTATGATCGCATTGTTTTTATCTACATTCTGATATAAAATTTATTACCGTCAGAACCATTTTCAATAAGCAGGCAGCCATGCAGCTGACTAAATATGTTATTTTATATATAATATATAATTGTTTTGTTTTTCTATTATAACGTTTGATGTATTATATTTTATAATATTTCAGATATATCATTATGATCGCTTTACTTTTTTTTGAACTTCGCCTATTAAATTATCCGTAAAATGGTTTAAATTTTCGCAGCGACGCGCAGGTATTTCTCAGCTCGTTCTTTCCATTTTACAATTATAAACTATATTATATAGTATTATTATTTCATAATTCATATTTTCAACTATAATGTTTTATCTCAATTCTTAGAAATTAGTTGTCAATATTACTATTTAACTCATAATTATTCTAATTTAGGCAAAGTTAATTATCTCATAATTATACGAATGTTACAATTCATTCCTTATTAAAAGATTCTGTCTTTGAAATCACTTGGCTCATATACAAGTTGTGAATCTGAATCTAGAATCAGAATTTTGAGATAAATGAGTCAGTTTCTTATATCTTAACAAGGTGCTTGTGTGTGTGTCTTTTTTAGGAAAAACATGTGGGTCTTTAATTTTCTGCATCAACCTATCAATCTAAAGCTGAAATCTCCGAATTGATGACGGAAAACTCAAGTTCAATACTAAACAAGTGTTATTCTTGAAGTTCAAGAGTTTGGTTAGATTTTTGAATAAGTTTGCTTGAAAGTAATTGAGTGAAAGGCTTACTTTTTGGTTTTGTTTTGTTTATGGCGGATTTTTATACCAAAATAAGGTGTTATCCTTGCCTTGATTCTGAAGTTGAAGCCAATTTTGTAATATTGGCATGCAAGGTTATGATTGTGAAGGATTTAGGGTCAAATTATGACCTAGATTGTTTGGATTTGATCAAGTGAAGTTTTTATCATGTTTTTGTTTGAAAATGAGACCTTAAACGGGACTTAAAATTGTTCCAAAACGTTTGACAAAGTTGTGTTATGTATAAACTTGATCAGGATTGAATATTGAAGCAAATATGGTGATCAACCAGGTTTTGATCTACAGGTGTTAACTTAATGAGTCAAGTGAGTCGGGACATTCAAAAAATGAGATTTTGGGTCGACTCGCCCTATTGATTCCAGAATCCCACGCCTAGTAAACCTTTCAAAGCCAGAATTCCAAACTCCCATCAACTCCTTTTTTTCTCCGACGAACCTCCTGTTCCAAATTCCCTAGTGGAACTTCCATCCTAAGGTTCCAATCATAAAACCCCAAATTCCCTAGTCGAACTTCCCTCTAAATTCAATCGATTAGAAAATAGTTTCATACATAACCAGAAACTCGACTAACATTTGATTTCATGTTTACACCTTATAATCATCACACATTTGGTTTACGCAAATAAACATGCATATGGTATTATGGTGTAATGCATAGGGGTATGCAAAACTTGGCACTAGATTGTGAAACCGATGAGCTATACCAAAACAGGTACTAAATGCTTTGGTTCTCGGGTTCCAGTTTTTTGTAACTTTTTGGCTTCAATTCCGATATTATCGAAGATGAAACAGATACAAGGGATGGAGCTTTGAAGAGAATGAATACAGATGCAATGAGGAAACTTATACAAAAACATAAAGTTCATAAATACTTGTCAATAGGATGCTACAATGAACTTCAGAAAACTGCTATGTAATTTGTATTTTGATATGTTCGTGTAAATCGAATAAGATAAAACAGACCTACGACTACTGGGAGCAGAAGCGGGTATTAAGCAAAGGTAAGCACTGTTGATCATCTGCCATCGCAATTTTCAACACTGCGCATTGGTTGGATGAGTTTACAAGCTGTGTAAAATCCACATTCACATTTTAAGGATCTTTGTAAGATGCAGAAAAATGTAAAACACATAATAATAGGTTAATACTTAATAGTGATAGAAAAGTAAACCATGCTCCTTCCATGCCAATAACATAAATAAATACATGCAGTTTGTGTTATGTAGATTCAATAGTAAAAGCTCGTAAACTATTTACACATGAAAAATGCAATATTTCCTATTAAGGACACTACACGATGAAATTAGTGAATCGCCAATGCACCAACTCTGCCATTGTTACAACTTACAAATAATCAGTTGGGTGAATTGGTCCCGAAATTAATCTATTAAACTGTTTCAGAATTTAAATTATAGCTAGACAAGTTATTCAAACTAAGTGCCGAGTGACATATTGATATTATCATGGGGCATATTTCAGTCAGATAGAATGTGCTGTACGGACTTTTTGGCTTTTTATGTCTAATTTATTTAATTCTGCGACTTTCACATGGATATGTAGATAGATAAAAAGCATCTGATTTGGCACTTAAACGACCAAATGCCATTTCTAGGGACAGAAACAGAAAGTACTCTGCTTATACCTACAGACAGACATCCCAAATGAAAATAGTGAAAAGGGATTACATCCATTATTCACCCATGGTTTCATTATGCCACTTCTCGGATATATAAAAATCAAGTCGGTGTGGTGACGAGGTCTACTTTGATTGACTTGTTCATCATGGTCTTGTTTCCTAAACCATGTTACCAACTTACTCTTGCCTTCAATTTCTACCAGTAAATTGTCGGAATAGTTGACTTGACGCTTACATGTGCACTTTTTATGACATAAGATGTATGTTTCGGTTAACGATCCGTTCAAATTCGGCTTACAAACATTGAAATTGAAGATGACATTGTTAAGAAAAGAACCACAGAGATTAAATTATTTGATGCAACTATAGTGACTTGCTTATTAAAAATATTAAAAAAAAATATGTTCACCAAAATCTGAAGGTTCCTTAAGTGTATAGTATAGGTACCAGCCAACAATAAACCCTTCATTTGATTTCTAAACAATTCCAACTTATAATTCTTGACCTACTAATCATGCACCGTAGACTGCATCGACTACATTGCTTAAAATTGCTCTTCTGCTTGCTTATTAACGATGCTCCCTAAGAGACTTATTTTAAGGCATTAGTCTGTTACTTCAATACCCAGCTCAGGGAATCAAGAGAATTAATTCACTTATAATACTTCTAAGGGATTCACTGATTTAAGGCATAAGTAGGTGCCCAAAAAGGCAAGGCAAAAACAGCTAGCCATAGCTTCTGGATTTTTCAAATTCAAGTGATTTGAGTTACCTAACCATCGTACTTCACTTTTCATTGCACATAAGGCATTATTCTGACAGCTATGAAAAAAGGAAAGAGTACACGTAGCAATAATGAGCTATATTCAACAAAAAAGTACCACATACATTTTCCTTTTTTTTTTATTTCCATTTCCATAATTCATCCAAATTCCCAAAGTGTTCATTCTTGCAAACTATTAGGGTTCTCTTATTCCATTTCATAATAAGGATGATTATTTTGCAATGGAAAGTCATGTTAAATAGATGAAAACTGAATGCTCGAACTCCATGTTTCCAATGTTCTAATGAGGAAGCGCCTGAATAACAAGCCTATTGATTCCATTAGTCCAGAGACGACCGATACTTACCAAGTCACATATGTTGTAATATATATCATTCTTCATCGCTATCATAAACAAGTGCCTTTCGACGATGAGATGTAGCCTTTCTTGGGGGAGACTCCTCGTCTGACTCTATCTCCTGGCGCTTGAGACTGCCACCTGAAGCCTTATGCTTGAACTCCTGAAGATATTTTATTTGAAAGTTAAGATATTGGGGATTTAAGTAACTAGCCCTTTAGGTAAAAGTGATCATGAAACTCATGAAAGATTAATGACGCATACTGTCTCATCTTCTGATGCTTCGTCTGCCAATGCCTCCTCGTACTGCTCTTCTTCCTCTTCATCATCATAGTGCTCTGGCTCCTCAGCTCTCCTACGTGGTGGAGACCTCTCATCTTCCTCACCCTCAGTTTCATACTCAGATTCCTCTCTTTCACTTTCATAATCATCGACTGGACGTCTAGATGACTTCATGGAATGCAAGGATGACTTGCGAGGAGCATCTTTGTGACCTTGAGACTAGTTACAGAAAAGGCAAACATTTTATAAAAAGTGGCAAAAAGGGAATTGCATCTCTATTGTTCAAGCTATATACCTTCTTTGCATTGATAATACGCTTTTCAGCTCGAGCTTCCATTTCCAGGTCTTCCTCAAACCGCCGTCGAGCAGCAGAACGACGAGAATCATAATAATCTTGTTCATCGTCCTGATAATCATATAACAAAACTATGATACATAATTGATTGATCAGAGAAATGATTACTGCCATGTCCAGTGACCAACTTAAATAACATTTTAAGACACAATGTTTAAGGTATGAAATCCTGAAAGGTAATAATATAATTAAGAATTATACCTCGTCAAGGGCATCCTCCAAGAAGCCAGGTGAAAGTTGGCGCTCTCTACGCACCGTTTGTGTATACTTACGATTCACCTTTTCCTTCTTCCGACTAAGAAGTTCGTTGGCCCTAATTGTTTGACTTTCAGCCTATAAAACCGATAACTCGATTAACGAAAATTCCTAACCATAGGTGCCAAGAAAATTATATAGTTTGAACGATCTTACCTTCTCCTTTTGCTCCTTCTCCCTCTCAGGATCAATGTCAGTAACAGTCTTTTTCACCCTAAATACCTTCTTATGCCGTGAATCAACAAGTGCAGTCAATAATCTATGAGAATTAGAAGTCAAGGATGAAGGCATAAATCTCATCTTTTTTAGGACTCTCCCTTGCGACTGAAGTATGCCCTGCATTTTTTTCATGTAGTGTCAAGGAATGAATCATCAAAATTCATAGAACATACTAGAAAAATTATCAAACAGAACATAAAAATGTAGATACTTTCAAAGACAAACAACAATGTCAAATTTATTAAATGTAAAAAACATCACTTATTTACTAATATATATAGCCATTATTATTGTGGTCAAAACGCTTCAAAAAATACTATCATAGAACTATCATGGTCAAGTTCACTCAAACAGGTTTCTATATGAACACGTAATCATAGAATCACTAAATATGGTGAAAACTGTGAGAAATAGGAATGTGCATTTTACATAATGTGACAAACACAGTATATATTACTAAGCCTTTATTTTTAAACGACAAACTAACATACTCCTACTCTTAAACTACTCCTTTGTCACAGGTGGGAACTTCAGGCTTACTTTCACCACCTAAATTCAAACTTGCCTCGGACGGAAGTCGAACCCGTGACCTCACACTTACATAACCCTCTCATAACAAATGGGCTAAACCCCATTGGTATATATTACTAAGTGCGCTTGGAAAGATACAGATTTGGCACATTACAATGTGCACGTCACGTTATGTAATGTGCACGTTTAGTGATCTCATGTTCTCACCATATTTAGCAATTCTCACATATTCCACCCCTAGAGAGACATATAATGAGAGAAGAAACCACATCAAAATCTTTACTACTATATAAAACAGTTATACCTTGGTCTTAATCCTTTAAATTTGACTTATCTTTTAATCTTCACCATCCTTTATATTGAATCAATCTAGTTATCTAGACCATTCAACAGATATCCATGTGCATACCTCATCACCACCAATCAGAACTCCCTTCTTTACCTCCATAACTTCCTATTTATGATTAGCAAGTAACAACTATTATGAATTACATTTTTTTGTACATTTTACAAAATAACATTTATATTCTTTTTAGTACCTTACCAAAACAAATTCAAATTTTAAAAAAAATATATTTATGTTTAAAAAAAACATATGATGAGTAATTTAAGACAACCATGATGATTGCCTACTTTTGCTAAAATCGGTCCTTAACCTTTCGAAAGAAAAATAGTAATATGCATTCAATATTATTGGTATTTTATTATGTCTAGAACTCTAGATTCTACCACAGCATGGCTGCATGGGTACCATTCCAGTGTAAAACAAACCAGCTATAGATAGTGCTTCAATCTTTTTATAATGTACATGACTCAAACAGTGACGACCCTAATACATGAAACCAGGCATACATATTCAAAATTTTCGAAAAAATTTACGTTTTCTTTTTCACAATCAAGAAGAGTAATAATTTTATGAAAACAATAATGATTCCCTATTTTTGCTAAATTTGTCCCTAATTTTTCCACACAAAAAAAGGTAGCAGAACTTTTTTTTTTAATTCATCCATTCAAATTATTGATCTATAATAAATTTTTATATTCAACCGCCTAGCACGGACACCAATGACCAATCCAGTGTAAACAAAACAGCTATAGTGCTTCAATCTTCTTATTTTCATGACTCAAACAGTGAGGACTCTCACACATGAACACAGACAAAAAAACAGAACACTCCGCTTCAGCAGCACAAATGTCAAGTATAAATGATTAAATTCCACAAACTGAATGTAACAGATAGTAACATGTCTCACTCTCTTTGGAGCTTTTTTCTATGCTAGTACCATCTAGTCAACATTCAATTCATTCTCTAATTGAATCAGAATCCTATCTTTGCAGCTATTTCAGTTCAAGAATTAGGAGCACACATGCCTTGCATATGACACTTATCAAGCACGGATATTATAACTTATAAGTGCCAATGAAGTAGTAATTAAACTGACATCTGATAACAAGTAAACAAACATATTCAGCTATAAATACTCTCACTGTGATGGATAATTGGTTATTCTAGATATGCGAACATCATAGCTGCATCTCCTGATACCTGGATGAGTAAGATAAAACCATTTCTTACCATAATTAAATCATAATTATACACCTACAGTTTATCAATAATGCTCAACCTGAGTCTGCCTCTACAAGTACGTCAGCCTAGAAGCTTGTTATAAGGTTCATTTTTTTTCCAGCGCAATATTACATGTGACTGTAATGCATGTATACAAGGGCACTTTACGGCATGTAGTGCATAATTGCACTAGTGCAATTTACTATATTAAAAATCCTTTCAGACTTGGGAACTTCTTTTACTTACTGTCTTCCCCTTTTACTTCACATTTTCTATGCTTGAAGGAAAAAAAAAGAGTTTCATTTTTATTCAAGGAAAGTGCAAATTAATTCTTAAAAAAGAGATGTGGAACCCCCATGCAGATGTTGCATACATTATTTAATCCTTATCAAAGACTCAAAGTATGCTTCTCCTTTCATATTTCAATTTCACTCCTCAGTCCTCTCACCTTTTTTTGCTTAAAAAAAGTAGTGCTCCCACCATCCCATCAAAATTGCAACTTCTCACTTAGCACAGGGCTTAAGATAAATATTCAAGTAATAGTGAAGTAACTAAAATGCCCTTCAATAAACACACCAAAAAACAGCTTGTGAACCCTCAAATTATCTGTAATGATGACAATGAGCAACAAGTATGCATGATAACTTCCTAAAAAAGGAATTGACAAGTGGTTAGAATAATGAGATGACACTTGCAATGGGTAGTCTTCGGTTAGCCAGCTTCTTGTTTTTATTTTAATTTTTAGGATGGCAACATTGTGCTTAAGATGCCTTGCAAGTAAAAAGAGCTACCATGAATCATGTTTACATACCTTTTCATGTCTAAGGAAAAGATGAGCTTGATCATGCTGAGCATCCTGTACTGAGATATCCAGAACTTCATTTCCAATAAGTAATTGTAAGCTGCCGTCTGACCATCTCACGAAGCGTGCATTGCTTTCATACTACATGGAAGATAAGTCATGATAAGAAACAAATTTATGAAGCTACCGTGCTACACACTTTAGAACACACAAATCCTAGAAATGTGTTAAAACTCCAAGACTAACGATAAAGTGAATGTGATGCACCCTTTTAGCCATAAAATATGCAATAAACAAGGTAAACAAATTACGGTGTCATGAAGATATCTGGCAGCATACCATAACATTAATGTTTGGTTGCATGCCACCTTGGAGGCAATAAAAATCTTCCTCAGATTAACAAGCAATATTACAAGTGACTTGATAATTTCAAGCTACTAAGCCAGGCATCCGAAATTTTCACACAAGTAACTTCAGCAAGTGTTGCTGTGCAAGCAATTTGTGGAACAAATGCTGTTTTGATCGTCCTCTCGGTCTCTCCTATATAAGTTCTAAAATTCATTTAGTGTAGAATAAAACCAAGAATGAAAGTATATGTAAGCTTTGCATCTTTAGCAATGCAGATCTAATCTCCGATGCATGAAGGTTATTAGTTGCTCCACATGTTGAAGCTAACAATGAAAATCTGAGTGATTGACCTATTACCACAGTTGATAAAAAGACATTTTTGGCATATCCACTTGGTTAAATTGTAAATGCTTTCCGCTTTCATGTGAACAGATACTTCTAAAGAAAACTGTACTTCTATGGATGATAATTATTTCTAGAAACCTATGTACATTAGTCGCTGAGAATGACCACAAAAGATATGACTGTCAACATATATCATCTACTCGGAAGAATAACTCTATACAGCTGCTACTTTCATGAGTATAATCACATTTATACATTAAAGATGTTCATACGCTAGTTTCCCTCAGCCCGTGTGCAAAGAACTTACATACAAAAATAGAAACATTGATAGAATGAACTCATACGAGGCAAGATAGATACTGAGGTGGTGTTTGTTCATGGAATGGAATTCGAAAGAATTGGGATTTAAATTTTAGTTATTAGTATGTTTGGTGGTGAGAGATAAAAGATAGTTTTTAGTATTGGCTAAAGATGTAGATTGGAATCTAATTCATGTATGAGTTGGTAGGAATGTCCAATTCCTATAAACAAAGAATTTGATGGGCAATAAATAGAATTTTAACTCTTCATCTTTGTTATTTAAGGTTCAAAACAACCTAAAATTAAATTCCAATTCCTTTGAATTCCATTCCGCTAACCAAACGCCCCCCGAGTTATGTGAAATTGTTCTCTTTATCTAAAATTTAAACATATCTCCCACAATGACTTACAGATGTGGTTCCATCAGGATTTCTAATAACCCTGTAGCGAACTATATTATTCTCCAAGCGAATGCGTTTGTTGTGTCCAGATTCATCAGCAACAAATGCATCTTCTTCAACAAAGGTCTTTGGATCAAATGGTTTAGGATCTATACCCATAATATTCGAAACTTTAATCACATTCATCTGCAAGCAAGAAAAAGAGTCCGGATTATAATCCCAAAATCAAGTGCAAGATATATCGGTGTGTTTTAACAACACACGAATAAATACGGTTTGCTTATCAGCATCCCAGATGAGGGAGAAGCGATAAATGGACATCATGGACCATGACTGCAAATTATATGCTTATTGTCTCCAAGAATTTGACTGGTCTAATAATGCCTAGAAGTTGCAACAACATGTTATGCTCACATCAAAACATGATACGGGGTTAAACCTTTTCAGGATGTGAGGGAGGAGGCCGCAACGGTATCCCTAGCTCCAAAGGGGGTCCCACTGGTTTCTCCTTAGCTCTAACAATATTATCCTCTTCAGAATCATAGCGACCCT
This sequence comes from Centrapalus pauciflorus, assembly GCA_020465985.1. Classification (NCBI taxonomy): domain Eukaryota; kingdom Viridiplantae; phylum Streptophyta; class Magnoliopsida; order Asterales; family Asteraceae; genus Centrapalus; species Centrapalus pauciflorus. The sequence goes on from JAANYP010002760.1 coordinate 936,877, forward strand.
CTTCATCAGCTAACATGTCCTCTGGTCTTAGATCCTTCTCATAACCTTCATCCTCCATAGGGGATCTCTATCGGGAAAAAAGGGTTACCATCATAATAAATAATAAATAATGTAGAAATAATCGTTTCTTTAACCATTGATACAAACATTTGCATCGTCCTCAAGCTGATTCTGACCAGCATCATATTCTGCTGGTTCTTCATCATCTGATTCCCCAAACACATCACGGATCTCAGGTGCTGTCTGTGCTATTTGAGCTTCATCTTTCTCTTCATCAGGTGACCTACTGCCAAAGTTACAATCCGTAAGTAACCAAAAAAGAGGAATGAATATTCAATGCAACCATAACTGATTTTGATGATTGTATTCGTCAAAGAACAAAGCCACCTGTACAGACATTATGGAATTGACATCATTCAATAAGTTACAGATATGGATCCATATAAATGTTACATTTCTAGGTGCCATATTCCCAGAATCTCCAACAGTTGATGTCAGTCTCACAATCTTAAGCTCTCCAAAAATATATATATCTGTACCGTATTTATTATTTACATATGATTAATAGGATATAAAAGCCCCCTAAGCACATTGCCACCAAAACGATATCAGTATCATGGTTTAGAGATGCAACAACACATGTGGATTGGGTAACAAGTCAAAACTAGATACTTTTAAGCCTTGGTCAATGCAAGTCAGGTTGATTGGGTTGAGCTGTCAACACTTTTTCGTTCATTTTCTAAAAGCTTCAAAAATATTTATATATATACATACACACACACACCGAGGGTTCCATGACACTACTCTCTTACATGGGGAACCGGAGAACCGTTTAAATTTCATTTTTTCATCAAAAATTTTTATTTTTAATCAATTTAAACGCTTAATTTATTTTTAAAAATACTTCTTTTTTGTTGATGCATAAACCGTGAGATTTTATTTGTGCATATACTTTGAACTTCCTGAACATTATCTCATCGAGTTTATGCACAAATAAATTTTCGCATTTTATGCATCAACAAAAAAAAAATATTTTTTAAAATATTTAAAAATGTAAAATGATCAAAAATAAAAAAAATTTATGAAAAATGAACTTTTAAATTGGTAATCCGGTTCTCTAAAGTTAGGTTCTCATTTGAACCTCTCCTATATATACTATATAGGTTTGTAAACACTTGAAATATTATTAAAATTCTTATCCTAATTTAAAAATAACAATTTAAGAGGTTTGTAAATGGGTTGTAAACAAATTAAGAGGTTTAAAAATAAAAAATTACAAAAACAAAATTATTAAAATTCTTATCCTAATTTAAAAATAACAATTTAAGAGGTTTGTAAACACTTGAAGACACTTTTGGCAACTTTCAACATGTTTAACCTCTACGACCCAATTGATGTAATTCCTTTGTAGCTACTTTTATCTATTTTACATATTTGATCTGTTATCTTTAAAACAAACCCGAATGACCTGTTTTATATAAAAGGGTTGAAATTACCACCTATGGTTGGTATATATTATAATACCCATGAAGCAACAATTGCAACTTTCCCTTTGTATTGATTACTTGGGGTCACTTGGATGCATGAACCAATAGCAAGAAAGCTAACTAAAACTTTTATGTTTTAAAAAAAAAAACAATAAATTGAGGGGAGATAGATCAGGTGACAAATAAGCATGATACCTTGGACTTCTAGCCTGATCAATTTCTTCATCTGCATTATTCACATAATGGTTCTCCTCTGATCTTTCCGACTCGCTCTCCACTACTTCCCGCCTCCTACTTGTCACAACTCTTTGACCAAGGTGATCACTTCCTGAATCTTTTCCTTCACTTTCATCTCGTTGATCTCCCAAATCTACTTCTTGAGAGCTTGGTTCTCTCTCTCCCTCACTCTCTATGTGATCTTGATCCATCTCATGTAATTCACCATCAGTGTCACTACCAACCTCTGCTTCCCCTTGACCTTCTACCACATCTTCATCTTCGGGCTTGTGCCCCACGTCTCCTTCATCCTGACCATAAATGTTTCAAATTAGTAAAGGACACACTCTCACTTAGCTTTTAAATATTGTGATAAGAACAGGGCATTATCTTGCAATCATTTGACAAAGAATCGAAGATTGCAAGAAAAACACGAGATAAGCCTAGGATTCAAGAGGTAGGTCGTTTTCCTCAAACTGGTCATAAGAAAACTGATAAAACCCTAAACATCATAAGTATTATTAAATGTTTCAATTGTAACACGAGAATGAATCCCCAAATTCAAGTGGAAGATAAAAGTATATGTGTGTCCGTGTAGCAAACATTATTCATCGTATTCAAAAAGATACAATCTAATCAACCGATCTCATCGATACATATCACAGGTTTATAGAAAAATTGATATTAGTTGACGATAAATTAAACATGCTAAGAATGGAAACTCCATTCAAAAAACATAAGCAGCAACATAGAATGTAAATTATCAGTGACTGTAAAAAATTAAATAAATTCAAATCTCTGCTATACACCAAGCAGACTTTTCACTCTTGGTTATATGGATAGACATCGAAAAAAATAAAACAGAAAGTTTTAAACTAATACCGTATCTGTACAAATGTATCAATTTCTTTCTTGATCTTTAATAAAATTATACTATTCATAAAATTCCTTACTTGGTGCCAAAAAAGGATACGCTACATTTGATTCACCAACCAATACATAGGTGCTGAATTCATTTACAAGTTATAAGGCACCAAAAAGTTTGATGCTACGAAATGTGATTGCAAATCAGATTTTTTTCCCATTTTATGATGCTTTATTTTTCCGAATGAAAAAAAAAATGTTTTTTGTTTATATTTGCATGCATTGTTATACAAATTAATTGACAACAATATTTAATCAATTAGGCATCATATTACAGATTTAAGTGTATCTGTAATTTTCTTTATAATATATAACTAAGACTTAGAAGTTGACCCAAGTAAATTGCTTGATAGAGTGTAAGTGTTTACTCTTGTTATATCAATTGGCTCAAGAGTGTATATATGGACTTATTTATCTGATGGTAGTCTACCAAAATCAACACATGTCTAACACTCTAACTACCAAATTTGATATAGCATATAGAAAGGATAATACTTCCCTATTCGGCTATTCCCTTGAGAATTGTTTGTGATGGCTCCCAGTGTCCAACCAATTGCTTTTGTTGAAAAATTATGTAGAGCAATATCGATTCATAAAGTTTGAAAACAGACCAATTGGTTAAAGAAAAGGAAAATATACCTCATTCTTCAAAGTGCATAAGCATATTGCAGAATACAAAAATCGATGAACTCTCAGACACTCAATCCTTAAGGTTCCATATCAAATTTAAGTACAATACTGGAACTAATATGATACATTGTTTTACTGCTTCACGAATCAAACCCAGTTTAAACTACTCCAGCAAACACATAAGTAGTAAAGAATCATGTTAACCGGTTGACGAATTCTAACCTTAAATTCTCTAATTCAAACAACCAACAAGTCCATTGTACGAAACCCCCCCCCCCCCCCAAAAAGTAACCTTCTCCAACAACCATGTAGGAATTGTAGAGGATAAAACCTAACTAGCAAAATATTCGCAAGTGAGACTAGATTACGATACGATGCTACGGAAATTCGAACATCTGTCTTCTGGTTCAAGGTTGAAACAATTAAATAACAAGAAAACTAGCATTCGTGTAAGATTAATTGAGATAAATCATACGGATGCATAATCGGGTTGTCGATTTGATTCGTGCTCCGATTCAACTTCTTCTTCCTCTTCTTCCTCCGATTGATCACCGAACAAATTTTGCATCATCTGATGCCTTTTCTCTTCGCCCACCATTCTTCTCTCTCTTTCTAAATCGCCGATGAATATTTCGGAAGAATAAGCTAGACTGACTCCCTGCCGCTGAAGAAACCCGACACGCTGCTTATATACACTGCGCGGAGTCAAAGAACGTTACGCGACGCTGGAGAGTGGTAGAATTGTATATTGGAATAATAACTTTCATAAATTTATGGAGTTACTAGTTTGGAAAAAAAATTTCTTACTTAAAATTATTATATTCTTGGTCAAGGTTATTTTCCATCCAACTTTCAAAATTTATCACTGAATTAATTTTTTAATGCCACAAAAATATCACGTCAACAGGGATATAATATAATAATTCTATACTATCCCAATATACACACGTGGAAAAATCTCGATAATTTAAAACATTAATTCACAGAACGCAGTCACAGAAATCCCTGAAAGTAAAGCAACCTATCCGAAGTATACATAACATCCCAAAATATAACTACCTCTAATATAGGTAGCTAACTCCTCAAAAGAAGCAACAGTATTTCTACTTTGGTCCAGCAGGCCTACTAGAGCTCCGGTCACCTGAGATATACGCAATAACACACATAGGTCAGCTAAAGCTGGTGAGAATGCAAGTTGTTAGTGTACGATTATAAAAACTCGATAAATGAAATAAACTCGATAATAAAAGGTTCAGCGTTCTCTACTGAACAGGTATATGAGATCCCACAAGTTAGCCCAAATAGGTACTCAACCCGTGTGGACGATCCACGTACCCAAATCCCTAGACCGCACAAAGCAGTCGTCAGGACTCAAAAGGGAATCGGGAGCGACCCGACCCCTGCCCAGTCGTACCGTTTAGTAACTCGATAGCTCAAGTGTCTCAAATCTCATATCACAAAGCACAGTTCTCAATAAAACACAGTACTGCATGCATGATAATATCTCGATAAAAAGCTCGTAAGAAAACTCGTAATATCTCGTAAAAACTCAATAAAAGATCATGCAAGTATTAATAAATAATTGTACAAGTATCTCAGAAAAACATGCAAACTCACTTGCCTTGAAGACACACTACTAAGTCTCGGTTCTCTGCCCTTTCCCTGGCCTATCAACACGAGATCCTGAAATCACAACATAACAACTCAATACACAATCTCAACCCAACAACTCTATACACAACTCTCAACAACTCACGCAAGCCCAAATACCCGAATACACAACTCACAAGACCCAAAAGCCTAACCCTAAACCCTGCCGCATCGCGACCGCACTGACCCCATTGCGGTCGCGCTCTCCCTATCTCGGTCGCGCTCACATCGCGACCCGCGCCTGAACCCGAACCGCCAACGATCCACTCAAGGACATCGCGGCACGTGATCAAGGGATAGTGGCCGCGCTCACGGACGAACAGAACCAGTGAGCTCTGTTTTTCTTACAGTCCATGGATTAAATCCCCAATCTGAATTCAGCTCGATATGCAGCCATAAAATACTACGAATTTACTCAATAATCACATGTACAGACTCAGTTCGCTTCTTTCCAACAATTAACAACAACTAATTCATCAAATCAAGCTCAAACTTACCTAAATCAATTAGGAGAAGTTGATGAAGATTTAGTTGTCTAATCTCAGATCAAATCCCACACTTTGATTGTTGCAGCTGTTGAAGGCACAAGCACACACAAACACACACTCAAATCTCTAAATTGGGAGAGGAGGAAACGAAGTGTCGCACAAAGGCTCGAAATATATATACGTTTTGAGTTAAACCATGTCCGATACCCAATATTCAATCACAATATCAAAAATACAATTCTATATCACTGGCTCCCAAACTAAATAATTAAGCCAATGGAATAATTCCACGTACCTTTCTCAAAATTGAGATGTTACATAAGACGTATATGATAAGAAGTTTTTAAGAACTTTTACGAGCTTAGCTTTTGTTCAAAAGTTTTGTTTAGTTGGTAGAAGTTTGAACTTTTGATTCGAAAATAAATGTTCTCAAAAACTCTTTTTTACTCTTATAATAATTAAAAAATACAACTTTAAACCAATATTAATGTTATTTTATATCATTAATAGTTGGAGTTATATTTACAGCTACTTTTACCAAACACATTTATAAAAAACCAAAAATGTCAGCTTTTTAAACAGTTATGTAACAACCTAACTTTTTGCTTGAACCTAATTATCTGATTTTGAGACAATAATGTAATTTTAATACATTATTTATTTTGTAATTTAGTTGATTAATAAAAATTTAATTTAAATACAATTTAAATTATATTATGTTGTAAAATATTATTGATTAAAAATAAAGAGATGTAAAATACAAAAGTAGAAGTGGGTTAATTTCACATAATGTCAAAAATGAAATATATAAATCAAGTTAATGGTCATTTAAACACCATTTAAGAAATTCTCTCTCTCTCTACTCTCTCTCTATCCTCTCTCTACAATCATACGGATTCCTCAAGAATCCATCAAATTGTTCATCAAGTTGTAATTAATTGAAGGATTAAAGACAAAGAAGTTACAACAATCATCCTTCATCATCAATTGACAAAAAAATTCAAGGTAATAATTACTTAAAATTCAAAATGTTTGAGTTTATGTTCGGTTTTCATAAAAACCGAATTGATGATCTGAAAATCTTGTTGCATGTAAATGAATTCAGTATATTATGATGAATTTAAGTTAATGGAAGTTATAGAAACAAAATTTGTGGGTTAGATCATCCAAAATATTGAAGAAATCAGAAATTTTGATAAAAATATGTTCTTGGCAAAATATTAAGATTTTGGATGATTTTGATTTAATTATGATGATATGGATGGGGAAATTAGTATAAAATCAATCTAATAATGTTAATATAACAATATAATAAATTGCATGTTAAAAGAAATGTATTTTGAGAAATTTTAATGAAAATTCGTATGAATAAATGAAGAACACTAAGAACAATTTCTGGAAAATTTTAAAGTCATGGGATCCGAATTCGGATGGTGCCCCATTCGGATCCTTATATTTCGGATGGAATGTCAAGTTCGGACCTCATCTTGTACCTAATTCGGATGGTGTCATAATTTCGGATCTTGCTTAGGTCCTAATTTGGATGTGTTGCTAATTCGGATCACATGCTTAATTCGGATATTTCAATTTCGGTTGGGTCAGGATCCGAATTCGGGTTTATGCTATTTTGGATGGTGCCAAATCCGGGTGCCCTATTCATTCAGATTCGAATCCGGATCCTTAATCCGGATAGATCCGAATCCGGGTGATCCGAAATCTAATACTTTATTTTGATATTTTAATTAAATAAATGATTATATACATATACTTATATATATATATATATATATATATATATATATATATATATATATATATATATATATATATATATATATATATATAGAAAGCCTTTGAGAATTTAATGAAACAAAGAATATAAAATGAAAGATTGATAAGATTATCAGTTATCAGAATCAGGTAAGAATTAAAGATTTTAAAGACTAAAAGATGATGAAACTGACATGACATTGATATTATAATTCTGGACAGGTTCAGTTAATATCTGAACATTGATTTAAAGACTTCAAGACTTAAAAGCAGGTCAAAGACTTGATTGACAGAGAACAGATTGACAAAGATAAAATCCTGAGATAACTCAGGTGGCAGATTTTATATCTGTTTGATAAAGACCCCAGACCTGTGAGTTTTAGATATTCAAATTTAACATGTTGAACTTCCGGTTGAGACATATTGTTGATGTTAGATTTATTGACTTTCTTATTATCAGCTGGATTGTGACCTGTGCATACCATGGTTCGGTGTTGCCCAGAAGATCATGATAGCTATTTGACTTATCATTTCATATGATATTGTTTTTACTGTTCATTTCAGATATTGCTTTAAGATTTCCGCTATCATGATTTGATTATGTATGTTTCATCATTGCATAGACTTGACATAATGATTCAGCTTGATTAGCCCTGATTGGTCTATTGTTCTAGACCTGACTATTTCACCAGTTCTATTGAACTTGGTATGACCTCCGATGTTCCGCCACGTTGATTTACTGGTAGCTAGCCCAGTATGTGGCTGATCCCCACGATTTAAGCGTGAGCGTGACTTGAACATCATCCGACTCTATGACTTCTATGTCTCAATCATGAGGGCTGTAGCGGCAGCCAAGACATATCACGCTAGATTGATGATCCGCTTGACATGCATGTTAATTTGAAAATCTATTTACTCACTAAGCATTGCTTACGGTTGCTACATTAACATTTTTACATGAAAAGACAAAGGAAAGTCACCTGCCGGACCTAGTTCTTAGGTCTTACACGCTCAAGACAGAAGTTTCATAGACCTCTACCCAGCGACCCCATTTTGGTACTAATTGGATGATGATATTATGGTGATCTGGGTAGATTTATTTTGATAATATGATGACATGAATTAGATTAGACTTGTGCCCTTTATAAGTTTAATTTAAAAATAGTAATCTGTATTAAACTTAAAGCCTAATATGTTTGTATTGTATTTAATATTCCGCAATTAATTACTCTATCTTAGTATGATTGATATCGTATTGCATGATGTGGGACCTAGACTCGTGAGGATTGCCCCGCAAGGGGTGGTCTTCACAGGTTATAGCTCCCAAAAAGCTCTAACTACTAAATTGTTTAGCTCACAGCTCCAGCTCCAGCTCAAAGCTACAGCAAGTCGTGTCAAAAATACACTTAATCGTTAAACTTTAGTTTAGGGTTCTTAAAAAAGTAGTTAAAAGTAATTGCTAAAGATGTACTAGTGACCAAATATGTATAAAAACTTATAAAATAATTTAGTAGTTAAATGTGAAGAAAATGATTAATAACTTCATTTTTTGACATGCTACATGTTTAAAGGTTCTCACAACCTTTACCCTCTCCCCTTTCAAACAAAATAATAAAATGTTAATAATTATACTTACTTCCTGTTTTGTGATGTAAGAGAAAATCATTCTTTTTTAATTAAATTTTTAACAAAATTTTAAAATATAAAAAATGAGAGAACAATACCATCTTTGGAATTTTCATATTCTTCTTTCCTTGTTATTTACTGATTCAGCCCTAGTTGATAATTTGTTTCAGTTGAAGGAATGTTTGTTAATAAATCAATTCCTTCAGTCCTGTATTCCCGATTAACGTATGTTATGTCAATGCCAATTGAATCAATGTTATTTGATGTGAATTCGAACTCTTTGGTATCAAAACTAATAAATTATGGTATACTTATCAAATGTCAAAACGTAATAAACCTTGTTTTGAATATGATGTTGTTAATTTATGATTGTAGCATAAATATGGTACAATCATATGTAATATAAAGAACTAATAACTTAAAAATTTATTTTATTATTTGATAAATACTATTTATATAAATTTGTTAGTAAAAAATGGGTTAAATATCATTTTGACCATCCAACTTTTAGATTTTTTTTATTTAGTTATTAAACTAATTTTTTGCCCCGATTTAGCCACTGAACTATTTTTTTATATATATTTAGCCACTCAACTATTTTTTGTATATATATTTAGCCACTAAACTTTCTTTATACCGATTTAACCACTGAAAATTGTCATGATTTAGTCACTAAACTATCATATTTTGTATCGATTTAGCCGTTAATTATATCCAATTTTTTTTCCAAAATAGAACACTAAAATAAAGTTTAGTTGCTAAATCATGACAAAAAATAGTTTAGTGACTAAATGAGACAAAATTTAAAATTTTGTTTGCCAAATAATTATTACAGAGTTTTTTAACCACATTTCTGTATTTAAATATAAATTTTTCCATTTTGAATTTAATTATGATTAATAAGGATAATAATGGTAGATATTTGGTAAACATTAATTTAATATGTTGCAATTAATATCTATTTTAATATTAATTCATTGATCAAAAAAATTAAAATCATAATTTAATGTAATTAATTAAAGTGGTAAATTAAAAAAAAAAGAGTCAGGAAAATGAAATTTTCGTATTTTGTGGAAGCGACATTTGACATCAATTGTTTTTCTTTATTATAATATATACATTTTGAAAATAAATAATCAAAATTTATCATATTCACAATTGAAGTCTTATCATCTAATTATTAACTTTTGTTATTTAATTTAAATTTAAATTTTTGTTTGCAAAATAATTAACACAAAGCTTTAGGGGGCGTTTGGTTCACGGATTTCCTGGGATTCACTGGGATTTGCATTTAAAGTCCTGTGTTTGGTTCGCAGATTTCAGTAAGGATTTAAAATCCCAGGATTTATTAAATCCCTCCATTCTTTGTTATTTAAAATCCCAGCCTCCCCCCTTGGATTTTAAATCCCAGTTACCTTTTTTTTTTCAGATTAACAGATTTTTTCTATAAGATAATGCAAATTCTTTGACAAAATCCTGACAAATGCAAATGCTGCATAATGCAAATCATTTGACAAAATGTAAATCCCAGAGAAAAAAATCCACGAACCAAACGCCCCCTTAGTTTATTTACCACATTTCTACATTTAAATTTAAATTTAAATTTTTACATTTTGAATTTAATTATGATCACGAAGGATAATAATGGTGGATATTTGGTAAACATTAATTTAATATGTTGCAATCAATATCTAATTTAATATTAATTCATTGATGAAAAAAATTAAAATCATAATTTAATGTAATTAATTAAGGTAGTAAATTAAGAAAAATAATCGGGAAAAAGAAAATTCGGTGCATTGTGGAAGCGACATGTGGCATCAATTGTTTTGCTTTATTATAACAAGTTTGTTGACCCATATACAACACATGGGTATATTAATAAATAATTACATTTTTAAATTATATGAATTTAAGATATCATTATAAAAATAATAGATGCTGGTATTAAACCGACACAAATAGTTATACAAAATATGAAATTAGATTAATTATATTCTATTTATAATAAATAAATAGTCAATATAAAAAGGGGTTAAATAATATATTAAAGAAATCATTGAATTAAGGTATACAAAATAAATCAATTAAATCATTATAGGTAAAATGAAATGATTAAGTCATTTAATTACATTAAATTTCATTAATAGGAGTTAATTAAATTGTAATTAATTCTAGTTGTTAAATTTTATAAATTACAAGAGTAAATTGAAATAATTAAATTAGAAAATTTAGGCGGGAAAAACATATAAATGGTTAGATAAGGTCATGACATGTGACATCATATGTTCTCACGTGTGTGTGTGTGTGTGTGTGTGTATATATATATATATATATATATATATATATATATATATAAAGATACAGATATAGATGTTTTGAATGAAACGTGGGATCTGGTTATTTAGATTTTAAAACGATTTCGTTTTCGAGGATTGTTATTAGAAACTAAAACTAATAAATGAGATTGGCATGGATACACACACATACATATAGGGGTAGATTTTTGTAAAACTCGATATTTATGGAGTCTCAAGAAACCAATCTATCTATCTATTCTATTATATGAGTAACTAGATGCCACGTGGCATCTAGATAGAGCGCCAATTGGCTTAACATGGGATTGTCACGTGTACCTAACCGTTTCCTATTAATTTGCCTCTGAAATTTATTTTTTCCAATCTATCTATAATAAATAATTTAAATAATATCTAATCAAATCTAAATATTATCTAATATAAAACTCAAATTTGAATTTGAATGATAACTTTTCTTTTTATATATTTATATTTATATTTATTGTATTATATAAATAGATATTATAACTTTGATAAAATATATTTAAAAATTATCCTACAAGATTAATGAAATTAAATTTTTAAATGTATACCCATGTTATACATGGGTTTATAAACTAGTCTTAACCATTAAAGTATAAAATTCAATGGCTATTAAAAACCACATTTCTAATTAAAAAATAACTGAAAATGGTATTTTGGTAAAAGTTAAAATCCACTAGTTTTTTATCCTCCAATAAAATGCATTCTCTTTAATATTTAAGTTTTTTCATTCGGTCTTCTCTTTTTTTTCCAAATTTATGTTCACAATTAGGGGTGTGCAAAATAACCGAACCCAAATAACTCACCCGAACCGAACCTTATTCGGGCTAAATGGGTCGGGTTATTCGGTTTTCGGGATTGTTAATCGGGTTAAATGGTTGCCGAATAAGGTTTTTGGTTCGTGTATCGGGTGGGAGGTAAAAAATTCGGGTTACCCGAATAACCCATATATCAATAATATAAAAATTAATAATAATAATATATCATCCCATCTTGGTATCTTGCGTCTACTAAAGATGTAGGTTTTTATTTCTTACAAACCAAAATCATGTCTCTTTTCAACTCTTCTACGGTTCCCATATATAGAATATAAATATTTAAATACTTAATTTAAACTTTTTAACCCGTTTAACCCGTTCTACCCAACCCAATTAACGCATATAAACCATTTTATAGAAGATTCTATTTTTATACTAAAATCGATTAACCCATTTAACCCAAACCGAATAACCCGTTACTCATTTAACCCAAAATCGATTAACCCGTTCTTTTATTTGGTTCGGGTTCGGGTAGTTAACATATACCCTCATACCAGAATAACCCAAAACCCCGTTTAACCCACCCGAATAACACCCCTAACAAATACATTCAAGGGTTGATATTGAAAAAACCTTACGAACTTTAATTAATTTATCGATTAAGTTATTGTATTTTTTTCCCGAGTGTTTAAGTCCTTTGACAATTTTTATCTTATTCAAAACTATATGTTTGACATGTTTAGCATGTCAGTAACCGGTAAACGATACGATGACCTAAACGATTAAAAATAAAATCCAGTGACTTAATCGTGAAAATAGGAAAAGAAAGTTGGTTTTTTTAATAATAAACTATTTGAGAAACTACTTGTTTTTACCTCTTAAGCAGGTAGCAGATTAAAAAAAAATATAGTTTTGAATAAGACAAACTTTGTTTAGGGACTTATGTTAGTGCACCCTGTGTGACGATAGTAGTCTAAGTGTAGATAATCTTTTGTAATAGTTCAGGCATTCGTAATTGCTCGTTAATACATATGTTTGATATTGGTTGTATATATGTTTGTTCTTGTTTTTTATTGATGTTTACTTAAGCTCAAAGATAAGTTCAAACATAAATTCAAAGGTAAGTTCTAGAATAAGTTCAAAGCCTGGTTCGAACTTGTTGATGGACAAGTTCGTGGGCTTGGGCCTTCACGAACTTGTCTGGGCCAAGTTCGAAGTTAAGGGTTATAATTAAGGGTTAATCAGTTTTGATTAACAATCTTTGCAGAAATTCGTGTCTGAGGCGATTACGAACTTGTGAGCGATTAACATAGAGTTTTGGAGAGATTCACGTGCCGGGACATTCGTCGTTACGTCTATCATCGTGTTGGTCTTTGTGTTTCGCGTGTGTGTGATCGATCCGTTAAACCCCTAACGAGGATTCCGCACTCGTTGGACGGTGTCGCGTCAAGATTGGATCCGTAGGTAGGTGACCTTACAACTTAAATACTCTGGAAAAAAATTCAATGACTTAATCGATAATTGCATGAAAGCCCGTCGGGTTTTTCAATATTAACCCTACATTCAAATTCTATTAAGAAAATCAAACACGTAAAATTGAACTTAAATACAAACTTGACAGCAATGTCTTCACATTAAATTATTTATATATAATATAAAACTATTACACGCATGTAATAAAACCAATTTACATATAATGTATAACTATTATACAGATAATATATGACTATTACACATGTAATACATAACTATTATACATGTAATAAACGTGTAATAAAAGTACAGATCCGAGTTTTAATAAAACTCAAATGGAATATGAACAATCACTACGTTTTTAAATCACAAAAATCATCAAAGAACCTTCAAGAAAACCAAAATCAATCTTCGTGATATTTGAAAATAACACGAACCGTAATATTGAAATAAACTCATATTTTAAACGAGCATATAACAATGTTTCGTCTTTGTCTTCATCTTCAGAAACTTTCGAGCAAAAACCCAAATCCTGGACTTGCTTTTTTTCTTATTCGAATGATTTTTCACTGATTATAAACCTGAACAAATCTAAATGTTTTGAATAAATATGAAAAAAGTAAAAAAAAACTCAAACAGTTATGGAAAAATAATTTAAAAAAATGAATCTGAAAAAGAGAGAGAAAAAGAAATAAAGAGGAAGAAAATGAGAAACGTGGGAGAGGGAAGAAAAAAAATGCATGTCTTGAAGTTGGAGAGAGGAAGAAAGAAAAAAAGTCAATTACTAAAAATAGTAACAATTTTTTGATTTTAATCATTTATAGCAAAATTATTTAGTTTTTATCACTAATAGTTACAACTTTTTTATTTTTTTAATATGAATAATATCAATTTTTTATTTTGTTTTCTTAATAGCAATAACTTTTGTATTCTTTTTTATCATTTATAGCAACAACTTTTTTAACTTTTGCTATAAATGATAAAAAATGTAAAAGTTGATGCTATTAATGATAAAAATAGATAATGTTGCTAAAAATGCACAAAATAATTTCTATTTTTAGCAATTAGCCGAAAGAAAAAAATAAAAACCCAAATATGAATTTTTTTTTTCTTTGTTTAAAACTTTAGTGAAAAAAAGTTACAAGGTTGTCATTACATTTCTTATAATTTATTTATTTAATTAAATGGTTGATATTAGTTTCTTAAGACTATATAAGCATTGAATTTTACAATGGTTACTTTTATATATATATATATATATATATATATATATATATATATTAGAATCATGTTCATCAGCGTACCTATGAGATTCCCCAACGTACCCAGCGCACCCTAATGTGAATGATCATTCACATATATTGTTTTTGAATAGACATGTATAAAACAACATTATAAGACTTTTTTTCAAAAGGAGCAACATCATAAATATTGTGAATGGTAAAAAAAGATCATGTGAATGGTCATTCACACCATTCACATTCACATGAATGACCATTCACCAGGATGACCATTCACATAAATATGCATTGAGCATTCACATAATTTTTAGAAACATAGAAAGTGTGAATGTATATGAAATTCATATATCATGTGTATAACATTAATTTAAACATGGTTATGAGAAAAAAAATTAAAAAAAAGTTTTTTAAGGTTGGTACCTTCGGGTGCACTTGATTTCGAGAGGTACCTTTTTGAACCTAAATCTATATATATATATATATATATATATATATATATATATATATATATATATATATATATATATATATATATATATATGTATGTATATATGGAGAGAAAATAAAAAAAGTATGCAAAAAAATCTTAAAAGTACAATTTTTTTCCGATTAGGTTCACATTTTATTTTTTCCTGATAAGTCCACCAAGTATCCAAAGGTCATTAACTCTATCATTTTTAACTTGTAACCGGTATAAAACCGGTTACAAGTCCACGTGACACCGGTCACTGCTGATGTGTACTTACAAATGAAAATATCATCCATTTTATGTCAAGACAACATTCAAATTCGTCTTCCACCATGCTTTACAAACAACCATCAAATTATGTGAATGCAGAATAAAAGTACTTACTTGTTGTTGAAGCTAAGATAGTGGTGTTCAAAACCTGATATCCGAAATTTCGGATAGTGAATTTTGCTATCTGAATTCGAAAATTCGGATTCGGATATCGGATTATCCAAAAATTCATATTTCTTTAATTTTTTTAAAATTAAATCAAATATTTAAATATCTAAAATACAAATTTATATATCCAAATACATATTAAAGAATATATATCACAAACTAAATTTATTCAGAATTATTTTACTTAAAACGATTAAAAAAGATTAAAAAAACTAAAATATATTAAATATTAGTTAATAAATCTATAATATCAATATAAAACTAAAAGGGTTAGAATAATAATAAACACTCAATATTATGTAAATAATCAATCACAAAGATAAAAAAAATTAATAAATTTTTTTTTTTGATTTTTGGATATCGGATTATCCGAATATCCGAAAATCTTGAATTTTACTATCCGAATCCGAAATTTTAGATAAGATTTTCAGATTTTTATTTCGGATGCTCGAATTCGGATTTTTATGAACATCCCTCTAGCTGAGAACCTTCACAAACAACATTCAATTTCGCCTTCGACTTTGTTTCCTCTTCGTATTACAGTTTCGTCGATGACTGTGACTGTCTTCGTCTTCGTATATGCTTCCTCAGTTCCTCTTCAATTACCGTCTCCGTCTTCGTCTTGGAGGTTAGGGTAAAAAAGTAAGAATATGTTTTTGAGTACACGTCAGCAACGATCAGTATCTCGTGGACTTGTAACACGTTTTATTAAAACCGATTACAAATTAAAATTAATAGAATTAGTGAATTTTTGAATACTTGATAACTTATCAGAAAAGAAAAATGAAAGAAAGTCGACAAAAATTTATATATTTTTTGGGTTTTTTAATCATAATTACTCCAAAAAATAATGATGTTCAAAGAACGTATAGGTACCAATTATTCAGAAATAATAACGTAAGATCGGTTTACAACTGCAATGCGATAAAAAGCAGGTCGGTGTGATCAGCAGTGGTGAGGCCTCGAATCCGAACCACGCGGCTCGTATGCACCCGAACCTATGCTTCGGTCCAGGGCCTAGGGCTCATTCTACAGTTCGTTGAAAATTTCGCACGATCACTTTATCTCTCTCTGAATCCCTCTCATCTTCTCGACCTCCCCGTTTTTCTCACCGATTCAAACCCTAGTCCGAAGTTAAAGCGCAACGAGCCTTCGATTTCCAGCTCTACCCACGTCTATGGTTCAATGTTCCTAGTAAGTTCCTACACACCTTTTCATCTCCTTCAAAACCCTAATTTTTTTTTTAATCCAAACAAAAAGCAGAAGCCTTTAATTTTACTTTTTGAGGCGCCTTTGTCCTTGTAGTTATCTTCTTCTTTTTTTATTAAATAAATTCTTGATTTGTATGGAATTTTTCTGTGGAAAACATTTAACAAATTTGATCTTCTCCCTATATTCTGCAGATTTTGCGTTGAGGTAAGCAAGTTTGGGGTTTAAACATGAATATCTACAAGGAATTTTCTTTTTAATCAATGCAATGTATGCATTTATGTGTATTTACCTTGATTTTTGACTGGTTACTTGTGGTGCCTGTTGCGACCCTGGCGGTCTGGCTATTATCGTGTCTCAGAGTACATGCTTTTTTGTCTTGATTAGTTGCTGCTATGCGTCTTTTTCCATCAAGTTTTTGGGTGGTCGTGTCTTTTTGGTAGTTCCCATAACCTCTTTGGTTCCAAAGGAGCCACACCTTGACTTTTGAGTTCTGATTGAATATGTTAATGTGTCGTTTGTTGAAGTTTTTGGCATTCCATTGATATATTAGACTATCAGTGCTTACTAATGAAGAGATTGGAGGCAGATGACTTGGGGAACAAAGTGTATGAGAGTGTGTTTTAGTTGAGAGCAACGATAGCTAACCTTTCTAGGGATTATATGAGTGTACTAAGGCCTACATAATTGACATGTAAATGCAGTTCATTAGGTTAGCGTTTAGTTATTTGCATTTCTACACCTGTATCCGGATAACCAAATGTCTATTGTTGCACTGAGATCCTTTGAGCTACTTGTTAATTGTTCTGGTTCAAGCTAATAGATTTTGATCACTGCAGCTGGTTCTTCTTTGAATTGTCTTTTTCATATAAGTAATAAAACTCTACTAAATGAGCAAAAAACCGTTTGACAAACGTCACATGGTCTTCCAATATCGATGGGTTATATTCAAGCAGGAACGACAGTCGTCAAAAGCGCATGATTTGATTCGTGAAACGGACGATGCAAATCTCCTTATCAATAACATATGATTTTAATTGTGCTGTTTTTATGGATTTCTTTGGAGTTTATATTGATGCAAATGTACATATTTCCTTACACATCACATCACCGTTTGTTTTTTTTAAGAGGTTAAATGTCTGAAAACGACCTCTAAAATTAAGAGGTGGCTTTAAGATCTGAAATCTAGAAATCTAGGGTGGTTTGTTTCGTAATATGAAATGCATGAGAAATATACCTACAAATATTTTATTAAGTTAATTATATATTAAATTTAATTAACTTATACAAATGAAATTAAATTAAAATTAAAATTTAATATATTAATTTATACAATTGAAATGAAATTAAAATTGTTAACATATTAATATAATTTAATATTTTAAAGTGCCCTCTTATATTTTTTCCGGACACGAATAACCCTCCTAAAGTTAGGAGGAAATTTCAAATATACCGGTCCCCGTTAACTCTGAAAGCATAAAAACACTCAAAAGTCAAAACTCAATTTTAGATTTAAATTCAGATTTCAGACCTACTTAAGAGGGTCTTAATGCAAACAAACGGAGCCATTTGTTTTCATAGACTCACATTGACGCACATACTACTCAAGACTAGAGTCAACATTATTACATTTTGCTATTCTTCGAAATAGTATATTTATTATGAATTCTCAGCCTCATTCATGAGCTGACAACTAAATTAGGAAAGATCATTGAAGAACTATATGTTTTATTTTTCTTTTATATTTTGGATGAAACACTTACTGCTCACAACATTACGTGATTATAGCGTTCACGTGTGTGCACTATCTGACTGTAGTACTTTGTATCAATTAATGTCATTTTGGTTGACTTTGGACAAGGTCATTTTAAGCCTTGCCCTTAACAGTGTGTTTTGACTTTTGATAAACTTTAGGTGTCACCATATTGTTGTATTGTAAATACTTAATTTGGGTATCAAAGGCCACAAATGACCAATTGCGTACGTGTGTATATAGGTAATGTTTTAGTCGTTAGACACACGTTCCACTTTGCTAACAAATGACCAATTGCGTACTTGTGTATATAGGTAATGTTTTAGTCGTTACTAGACACATTCCACTTTGCTCTTTTTTTGTTGCCTACTCATTAGTAGTTGGAGAGTTTGCATTTAACATGCCATTCATTTTTTCTTGGCTTATAACCATTAGATTCTTTGTCTTTCTTTTTCAAATAGTCAATACATTCGATTATTATAATGTTCTATGAAATGGAAAATATTAGTATATGTGTTTGCATTATCTAATAAGACCAATTTAGTCAAAGGCGAGAAAGTCACACGCGTTGGCGACCAGGTGAGGCGTTTTAGGTCTAGTCGTCTTTATAGGGCTGACTTTGTTAAAAGATGCATATTAGGTTTTTTTAGGCTACCATTTAGGCTATTACAAAATAGCCATTAATAATTATAATTACGACATGAGAATCAACATACATCGATACCTATGGCTCTGCCTCTTCTTTCTCTTTCATGTCAACGCTTAATCCCTCTCTCTATTCAACTTCAACGGACGATCTTCATCAATTCATTAGAATTTAGGTCTTCATAATCGATAGACGGAGAATCTTATGGACTAAGTGTTTTACTTTATGTTCGTTTAAAACTTTTTTCTCGATCGTTTTTTATCGTTTTGAAGTATATGGAATGATATAGTATATAAGGTATTTACATTTATATTTAATAAAATTATCATTTGCTCTATGTTATTATGTTAAATGGTGTCATGTATACTAGCTTCAAAACTTAACTAATGCACTTAGCCCGCCTTTTTGGCGTTCTGGGCCTCTTGCGTTAGTCCTAAATTAGGGTCAGTCGCCTCGGTTGCGCTTATCGCTATTAACTACCTTGAATGGGATAGGATACTAGTAATATACTGCATTTAGCAAGATGAACATAACTTGCTTTAAATGATGCCTTTATATTTATCAATGATTACAACAATTTCATGGTAGTTATTAATAATCAACAATTACCATGATTGAAGTGCCATAGATGAGTGGCGTATCACGGTTTTTGATTTGAGATAATAAGGAATAGATAGTACTAAAACATGAACAACAGTTATTGGATTTGAACCCAGGAGATTATGACTAAAGTGACACAGTTGGCCTACTGAGCTTCTTGTATATTAACTGAGGATCACATACATCTATCTAATATACACATATGGTACTATTAAAAGAGTCTGCCAGGCTTTTTCAGAAATTGAACTGAAGATCATGTTACTAAAATCTTTTCCTATTCACCTGATCAGCTAGGATTTATACTAACAGATTCATACTAATAGGTTTTCCTTTCGTTTTCTAATATTTGATACCCTTTTTTTGGGTATTCATCAAAGGATGTCCTATTTTTAAATGAACCAACCATTTAATGAATACTAAAACGGCAAGATGAACTTGTTATCATTTCTACATTTTTTGGGGAGGCATAGTTGCATATTTGACAACTATAGTAATATTTTTTCAAATCTTAATAAATATGCCCAGTAAACTAAACTCATGGAGAATAGAGGAGTATATAATCAGAAACATTTGAGATGGGGTTTTCATTGTTTTTTGTTTATATATACTTGTATAGCTTCTCTCCTGGTAGTCTGTTGCCATTAATCAGCTAAATCCAGTCTTGGGTATAGTCACATAGTTCGCGGATCGCTCCGGGAACGGGGACTAGGAACGTGGTTCAATAGGTTAGCTGTATCCGGTATGGTGGGGGTAGCTTCATCTCTGAACGTTCCGGTACGGTGTATCATATAGTCCGATATGATTTACCCAATTCAAAACTTGAATTTGAGTTGCAACTAATATGAATACATGAAGTTATGAACTTTAAAAACAACATATACAAGTTGAATATGTCTAAAAACAGTAATATTAAGAACATAAACATAATCTATAAAATCTTCGTTATGACTTTTGAGTCTGCATGAAATGAATCCATTCCTGCATGTGAACACTCACTCCAACAGTCACAATTCACAAGTGCCAATCAAACACTCATTTTGTCACTCAACAGTCACAAGCCACTTCCAGGTCCAATTCAAGTCTATATCAAACCCAAAGTCAAGACGTCAACTGATATTCATTGATTTGATTTTGGAAATCAGTCTAAACCCAAACTCCCAAATTTTGGCTAAACCAATTGATTTGATTTCTGGTACCTAAACTCTAAAATTCAATGATTTTATTTCTGGCTACACCAGATTTAGAAATCAAGTGCTAAGCCCAAGTGCCCAACAATTTGATTTCCATATCCAATTCGTGTTCTTTCAAAGGACGGTACACGGTTCGCCCCATGTTCAATCCCAATTCGCGATCCCCAAGCATTTCGGAACGCTTCTGTACTGTGTTTGGGTACGAAACATTCCAGAACGTAAATTTTGGCCATCCTAGAGATTTATGTGACTACATGTAGTGTATGGAATGTTGAGGAATTGGGAAGTATACTTCTAGTGTGGTGAAGGCGGCTAATGTAGGATGATGTAGAAAGAGGAAAGGGAACACTTAATGTGGGACGTGAGAGTTCAAATTGCATGTGTATGCATGCACATCTATTTCTGGGTTAGAATTTTTTTTAATTATATATCTATAAAACTATGATAACTATCCAAGGAGGTTCCTAGAGATCTTGACAGCAAACAAGTAAATCTACATCTATGATAATTTAGATGAATACTTGTTCTTGAGCATTCTTTCTAGTGTTTTATTTTGAAAATTATGAAGTTAGTTCATTGTTCATCTTCATTTTTGTAATTTGGTTTATTACAGATAATTTCTGAATGGTCTTTGATACTACTTTTTATATTTTCATTGCCAAATAAATCCTATACTTTTCTTGTGATGTGGTCTGTACTAAAGTATTTGCAATGAGAATTACTAATCAAAAGGGAATAATGACTTAATGTTTTGATCTGACTGATCATTGCTATTAACGTTTTACCACAATTCTTTTTTTCATAAAAGTTCTAATATAAATGCCAATATTTAGTCAACTTAGTACATTAGAAATGATTGACGAGTCAAATTAGTACGTTAGAAATGATTAAAGAATCATGAAAAATCAAAAGTTACATTAACTCGAGACAATCAAGATTCAATTTAGGGAAAGACGCTAGATTTTTTTAATAATATTCTGTTATATAAAGGAGAGTCATAATTGCAGCTTTACTTATGTGTTACATAAATATCGTATATGCATTTTCTTGAATTGCATTTATTTTAGACATCACATTTCCCTGCCACTAGTATATATGTTTGTTGGAGATTTCATATTTGTATTGGTTATCACTTATCATACATGTTCATTCATAGGTACCACTGTACCAGCAGCACCATAATTGTTTAATTTATCATATCGGTCTAGTTTTATGCTAGTTTCTGTAGTTTTAACTGCTTTGTATAGTCTGTATCATGATGAATTAAAAGGAATACATGGGAGAGTTTTTTTGGGTAAAGGTGCTTAACATAAACCTTGACATTAATAAAACAAACACAAGTTACAAGTATATATAATTGTGCCTCACAGATAGCATCTTATCAGTATATTGGGAGCACATTGTTTTCGATTCATTTTTAATACATTCATACGGTATATGGTTTCTTTTTGTCATCCACTTTTTCGCTGACTGAAATACCCATGCACTCGATTTGTCATATTCTGGATTATGTCAAAGGTTGTTTAACTTAACAGAAGTGTGATACCAGATTACTGTAGCATATGCTGAAACTACATACACACTTGGGACCTCAATTAACTGGATTTGGAACTGGTGGGGTTGAGTTTCTATTTTGCATACTTGTTGAAGCCTGGAAGGTAAATATACTAGACGACTTGTTTTAGCCTCAAGACTTGGGGCCTAAATCATTAATGCCTGGCAACGGAGTTGGGGATAGGGTTCACAATTTCTTTGCACAAGAAAACCTGTCCCAGGGACCGCGTTCACCGGCTGTGGATGGGAATTGGTCTTTAAATGATAATTTGTGGGTTGGTAGCCAGAAACAGTTTGGTGTGTCAGATTCCAGTCTAAGAAACTACAATCTACAACAATCAGGTAACAAACTTCTCTTAAATGCAAGTTTTTATATGTTAGTAACATTTTTTTTTACTATTTGATGAATGATGCTAAATATGTAATGACTGTACATTTGCTATTTGGATTATGATTTTGTTCGTTGGGAATAACCGATTTTGACGTATTTTATCCTCACTACTTTTTCGTTCATTAGCAGAAACTGAGAGAGGACACCAACGTGTTGCTGATCCACATCTTTTCAACATTACACAAACAACTGCAAGGCCTGAGTTTGCTAAAAATCTGTCTCACCGTGAACAGCCAAACTCGAATGGCTACATGTATGACCGTCAAAATTTTCAAGCAAGGCCGGATGAAGCAAATTTTATGGGAGTGAATACAGAATATGGTCGAAATAATGTGAACCAGAGGGGGTTTCCATTCTATGAATCCAAGCAGGAAGCTGTTTCTCAGGAAACTTCAAAGATTCCATTTAGATCGGAAGCTTCTGATGCTCACAATAGTTTTGATCTTTTTGGAGGTCAACATCAGATGAATAGCCAGTATCCAGGTATGCTGCAACCATTACAACAGCAGCAGTCTGGATTCGGTGACATACAGCAACTGCAACATCAGCTCATGCTCAGGAAGATGCAGGAGCTTCAAAGGCAGGAACTTCAAAGGCAAGAGGATCTTCGGCAACTAGAGGCAAGGCAACAGAACTCATTAAATCAAGTTTCAGCCTTTGCTAGACAGGCATCTGGAAGCCAATCACTCGGGTTTGTTAATGGCACTCCAACTTCGGATTCTTCTGGTTACGCCTGGTCTGAACTCGCATCAGGTAACGCAAACTGGTTGCAGCGTGCTTCTCCAGCAATGCAGGGATCTGTTAGTGGACTTGCCTTTTCTCCTGAGCAAACCCAGCCCCATCGCTCCATGGGTTTTACCCATCAGCAGGTTGATCAGTCGTTATATGGTGTACCCGTCTCTAGCTCAAGAGGACCGCTAAACCAGTATGCTCATATTGGAACAGAAAAGACATCTATCCAGCAATTGCCAACATTTGGCAATTCATTTCCTGGTAACCATTATGCTGCAATTCCAGAACAGCTTATGTTGCATGACGGAGCTTTAGTCGGTAGGCAAGGCCTCCCAAGTAAAAGTGTATTTGGGAACACATCTGGTCAAGGGACAAACAGCGGGATAAATATGGAGCACATTCAGCAACTAGAAGCCCCAGAAAATTCATCTTTGCAGGAACCGCATGCGGCACAGGATCTAAATGGTCCTGCAGAGATGTTACAGGATAAATCAGCAACAGAAGTTACTTCTTCACATGGTGCAGCTTCTTTAGATCCTGATGAAGAGAAAATTTTGTTCGGTTCAGATGATAATATCTGGGATGCTTTTGGTAGTAGCAAAAACATGGGTGGAGGAGTCTCTAGTTTGTTGGATGATAAGGAATTTGCGAGTGGTCTGCCATCTCTTCAGAGTGGTAGCTGGAGCGCTCTTATGCAATCGGCAGTTGCAGAAACTTCTAGCGGTGGTGTCGGCTTACAGGAAGAATGGCCTGATCTGAATTTTCAGAATCCTGATATTTCATCTGGCAAACACCCTTCAACGAATGAAGACAATAGGAAACATCAAACAGCTTTGGGTGATTTTAATTTGCCTAACGCCCCGGCATTAAATTCTGCATCTGCTCTTGCTGATGGTGCCAACATGAATGATAAGCATCGTAGCAACATGGGTTTCCAGGATCGTGGTAAAAACAATCCATATGAGCGCAATGAGAGACTAGCTAAACAAATGAACCAACATTCTTCAGGAGGAAGCAATTGGTTAAATCGTGGAGCTTTACAAAAGGTAGACGTCGAAGACAGCACAGTGCACAGAAATCCTGTCAGTGGGGAAATAAATGCAAAGGGGATGTCAGGTCACTGGGCTTCTCAGCAGTATGGAACAATTCAACCAAATAATAAACAAAATCATTGGAAGGGAAGTGAGCCTGTCCCATCTTCTGCGAACACTGGATTCAATATCAATGAGAATGACAATTCATTGCAGCATCAATCTCAGAGTAATGATTGGAGGAAAGCAATGCATGATGAAATGGGACAAGGTGATGGTACCGCTGGTGTCAATACTCCGTTTCATCAAAGAGATCCAGTAAACAGAGGTGTTGCTAATATTAGCAATTTGCAGGTTGGTAACCATTCCAACCAATTTTCACCGAACAACCATCATCTTACTTACTGGAAACATGTTGATTCCTCGGTGAAATCTAAAGGGAGTGAGAACTCGGAAAAATCACAGCGTATCCCAAGCAAGGGTCCTCAGGTATCTGAATCATCATTTAATAGTTCAGATAAAGAGGATTTAAGGATGCATGAGATGGAGAGCAGCAGTAGAAGGGAGAACTCTAATGACAGCTACAGGTCCAGTTCATCTCACCACCCTAACACTGTTGGCCTGAGGGATAAATTTTTTTCAGATGCTGGTGACTCAAGATCCTTACATGGACCTAAACAAAGCTTATCCAATCAGGCTGGTCGAAGAACTTCTGGCCCACTTAAGTTTCAGTATCATCCAATGGGAAACTTGGATGAAGATGTTGGAGTGCCATATGGAACAAGACAAGGTATCAATACAAATCCTATGTCTTTGCAGCATCAAGGATTAGGAGGTCAAGATCAAGGGACTTTTGGACATACCAAGACTAGTAGCCAGGTTTGTGAACTTTCTGCTGTAGTGGGAAGGTGGCCCTTGGTGTATAGATGTACATAATATTTCTCTCATTTTCTAGCGCTGGCTGGGTTGACTCTGCAACATTATTTTCCATATTATATCAAAACTTGTTTTAAGTGATTAGTGTGTTTAGTAAGATTACAAAAGATACATTATTATTATAGTAATCTATTTATTGAATATACTAATTAATGAGATCGTGTGCATTAAAAATACACTTTTGCAACTTTCGACCGTTTCAGATAACTTTTTAAATTTTGAAAATTGAACCGTTAGAATAAAGCTCCAAATGCACCCATTTAAAAGTTAGTGGGTGATTAGTGCCACCTCTACTTATGATTTTGTCTGTTTAGATATGAACATTGTTAATTTTTTCAGGGTTATGTACCTGAGCTTGAAGGAGTCCCCAAAGGATCTGATGATATGCGTTTCAAGGGCATGATTCCTGGTCATGTTCCTAATATCTTTGCTCCCCATGACAGATCTGTCGGTTTATCCACATCAGATAAAGCTTCTCAACCTAGGTATTATATGAATTTAGGCATATCTTATTTATTGTCTTAATACAGTATAAAAGAATGTATGATATATTGTCCTGCCATTTCTTGACGTGCATTCTTGAATTGAGCAGTCAAAATATGTTGGAGCTTCTTCACAAGGTGGATCAATCAAGAGACCGTGGAATTGCACGGCAATTGAACTCCTCTGAACGCAATCTGTCGTCAGAGATGCCTGAACCAGAAAATTCTGATGGTTCTTTTGGTGGCCACCAGAGAAGTCAGTCATCGAACTCTCAGGGAATTGGTTTACAACTTGGACCGCCGTCACAGCGGTTACCCTTGCGTAATCATGCTTCACCAAGGGCTATGCAGACTGGTAAAACTGATTCTTTGAGTCAGTCTCAGGCCTATGCAAATTCAAGAGGCAAGGGTCATGGCGAGCTTTCTTCTTTTCCTCCTTTCCAGGAAACATCTCATGGAGAATTTAAGAATGATAGAATGGGAATCTCTGGGCAAAGTGCTAGTGAAACCACTGGGCATAAGATGATGACCAACTTCTCTGCAGCTGTAGGTACCGATTTTTCTAATTCTAAAAGTCAAAACCATCAAATGATTGGTGCAAGGGGGCAAGTATCTACAAATCATTCTGGCAACGAGTCTTTTGATGGCCATACTCCACAAATCAGGCAAACAGATGAAACTCGTGGCAGATCACTTAGCTCTGGTCTATATGACAATGCTGCATCTAGTGAAAGAGTGCAATCCGCACAACCTCCAACGGGGGAGAAGTTACTTGCCTCTCAACCTCGTGCAATTTCTGGTATCTCTCAACAAGGTGCATTCCCAAAAATGTTGCCTAATGCATGGACAAACCTCCCACCTCAACAACTTCTGTCTGCGACTCAAGCTCGCAAAGGACAACCGAATCTTTCTTCATTACACCAGTTAAATATTGTGGAATCAACTTCCTTGGGTCAGCAGAATCTAGACGAACAAGAAGCAGAAAAGAGACGGAATAGCTTGTCAAAGTATGGTGCAAGTTCTATGGGGGAGCAGTTGGCAAAAGAATCCCCATCACTGAATCCATCATTTGAAAAGGTTGACGTAGCTCAAATGGTGAATGGACCAGGAGGCAATGATTCCATCACTACGCCTTTCTCTGATGCACCATCTCTTAACCCGTCTGCGTCTCAGAGGGACCTTGAAGCATTTGGTCGTTCTCTTAAATCAAATAATGTCAATCAGCGCTATTCATTACTGAACCAAATGAAGGCAATGAAAAATACAGACAATGACCTAAATAATGCGGCATTAAAGAGATTGAAAGATTCAGACAACTTATTGGGTGGTCAGCAAGTAGCTCCATGGTCTGGACAGCCAAGAGAACACAATAATAGGGTAGGAGATGCATCAACAGTTCTGCCTGGAGATTCTGAAACACCAATATTGACAGGGCCAACAGAAAATATTGAGCAGAATGTGGCTTCTCTACCTGCCAACATACTTTCAAAAGAAGTACTTGCATCTGATCAGAATTTGGCTCAGAATTCTGTTAAAACTGATCATTCTCACATAAGTCCCCAAATGGCTCCTTCCTGGTTTGATCAATACGGGACGTTTAAAAGTGGCCAGGCGTCACAGAGAGCTGATGCTGTAAAGACTGTGGAACAACCACTTAGTATAGGGAGAGTTTCTGGTAGTTCAGAGACACACGACTCGAAGGAGCAAGCAAGTGCTGCAGCTGATACCAGTCAGGCTGGTGCTGTCTGGAAAACCCCGGTTTCATCATCTATGGCCGCTGAGCAACTCTCGTCTCCACTGCACCCTAACATTGGTGCTCAAGATTTGGTTACCTTGAGATCAAAGAAGCGCAAGTGCTCTACAGCTGAACTTCATCCTTGGTTCAAGGAAGTGTTGGGGGCTTTTAAAAATCCCCAAGGCATCTGGTATGTATCAACAGGCTAAACATTGAAAAACATGTCTTTGCAATATTTCTTTGTGTACTTGGTTTGTTTCTTCTCTTTTATCAAGATTGTCTTGTTAACCTGTCCAATTTCTTTTTGTACAGCGCTGCTTCAATGGAATGGTGCAAAGCAACCAATCGATTGATGGAAAAGGCGGGATTTCTCATGTGTACATTTATTTTTAAATTCATCGTGTGGTTTTCTGTAGTATCTAATAAGCATTTGTTGCTGACAGGTTGAAGATGATGGTGAAGTGATTGAGGATGTACTACCCGTGCCCAGACCAAAGAGACGTATTATCTTGACAACACAGCTGATGCAGCAACTGTTTTCTCCTCCTCCAGCCATATTTCTGTCAACTGATGCTAGTTCAAGCTATGAGAGTGCGGCCTTCTATGTTGCTCGACTGGGACTGGGTGATGCATGCAATCTAGTATCTTCTGCGAGAAGTTATTCCAATGTTTCTCACAGTGGATCAAATTCGTAAGAACGAATCTTGAAGTTTGAATCATATAAACTCTTACATTCTCTAACTGAGATTTTTTTGGGGCAAATGCAGCCTTTCTGATAAAAGCAAAGAATCTGGGAGAAGTAATGATCGCCTTTCAGAAGTCGTGGATGACTGCATGAGTAAAGCAAAAACGCTAGAAAAAGAATTTTCAAGGTAAGTTTTCAAGGTTCACAAGAGAGAGTAGGAGCAATTTGCATCCAATAATTGATTGTGATATTCACAGACTTATAAGATGGTCGTATCAGTGTGACCTGGTTCTTTAATGCATTTATACAATTTCTATTTCTGTCACGACTGTTATATGTCAGTTTTATGGTACCTGATCTTTCTGTTTTGATGTCAGGCTGGATAAGAGAACATCAATCTTGGATCTGAGATTGGAATATCAAGATCTAGAGAAGTTTTCCATCATCAATCGTTTTGCTAAATTCCATGGTAGGCAAGCAGACGGTGGCAGTGCCGAAGCTTCATCGTCTGATGCAGCTGCAAGTACTCCGAAACCTTCCCCTCAGAGATATGTTATTGCAGTCCCATTACCTAAGAATCTTCCAGAGAGGGTACAATGCCTGTCACTATGATCTCTAATTAGTTGATGATATTCCTCCTCTATATCCTCCATCCCTTTTGCTTCCCTGATCAAATTTTCTTGCACGTATGTGCATTATGGGACCACAATTATGGAAAATGCAGGAGAAAGTGATTAATAGGTTGTCTTTTGCTAAAACAAAATGATGGCAGTTTGATCTTTTGCCCTTAGGTTGCATATTCTTGAGAAATACAAGTTCACTTCCCCATGGGAATATCTTTTGGGGTTTGAATGTGGAAGTGAAATGTTCAGCCAATTAGTTAGAAAAGATCCATTTATAAGTAGATAAAATGTTCTAAATCTCTCAGTTTAATGGATCGAATATGTATTGATGAGATATTTTATCTGGCTGCAATATATCGAGTTCCTTAAATGACGAGACTTGGTTTTATTCGTCTTTTGTCTTTGATGAAAGCCCAAGAAACAAGTGTGAAAATTACAAAAAGGAAAACAAGATGTGAAAGTGGTGTCTGCCTTCTAGTTTATCATCTATTAATTGACATAGAATCAGATTCAACATGCAAACATTAGTCCATGTTGTACTAGTCTCCGGGAAATCTTGATCGTTTGAAAACACCTTTTTATGTATTATATATAGAGAAAACGGCATCAAATAGCATTGAACTTTTGAGTTTGTATACATTTATGTAGTGAACTTTTTTTTGTGCACATTTGGTAGTCAAAGTTTCAAAAGTGTTCCAATTAGGTAGTTGGGTTACCTTTTAACCGGTTGATTCCGGTTTCTACGTCTACGTGGACAATTTTTTAATGATGTGGCTACCCGTTTTTATAATATACCCGGTTTTATATTTGTTTTGGTTAGTACAATCCCGGAAGAAAATGCGAGTACTTTGAATGGATTGAGGCTGAAATACCCGTTGATCGGTATAAAAGCGGGTATATTATAAAAATGTGTAGCCACGTCATTAAAAAATTGTCCACGTAGGCATAGAAACCGGAATCAACCAGTTAAAAGGTAACCCAACTACCTAATTGGAACACTTTTGAAACTTTGACTACCAAATGTGCAAAAAAAAAAAGTTCACTACATAAATGTATACAAACTCGAAAGTTCAGAGCTATTTGATGTCATTTTCCCTTATATTTATATATCCTTTTTGCATTACAATGTTTTCTTAAAGCTATTGACATGGATATCGGTGTATCATGTAAACATGCTCATCGTTTGGAATGGGCAAGGTCGTTGGTAGGAGTGGCAATTTCAGCCCATTCTAGCAAACGAGTTGATGATCATAAATTTTACATAGTTTTGAAATTTTTTTAGTACACCCAATTTTCATTTTTAAAAAAAAATTATGTTCAATTTTTAGTTTTTTACGATGGATCCATTTAACTGTTTGGTCCGTTGGGTCAAAATTGTCAACCCTAGTCGTAGGGAATTAAGTCGTTTTTTCAAACTAGTGATAGTTACACATAAATGAATATTGACATTTTCTATTTACGTAGAAAGAAATGAAACTATATCAGACTTTTTTCATGGAGAATTAAGGTTCTTGTCAATGATAAGAACCTTGTACATAGTTTAAATCAAAATACAAATTTATATTCGTTCTGAATTTGAGGTTTTTTAAAGTGGACCAGAAACCAAATTTCAATAGCGAAATTGCTTGATAAATTAGCATTGCTAATTTTTTATTTTTTACTTTTTTAAAAAAAGAATATACTTCAGCAAAGAGGGCGTTTGTATACAAGAAGTTCAGGCCTCAGAATCTTTCTTCGGAATGGCTGGAATATCATTCAAAACACAAACAATAATCGTCGAAAAAATGTATCTTGCAGCTTCAATTTGGTTTCTTGTTTCTGTTTTAAGCCAATGTAGAAAGAGAACTTTGAATATAGGGAAAACGTCAACTAACAAAATCTTGAAAAGCTTTTCCAATTTGTAGTTGTAGTAGACAAAGCCAGCCTTCCTCCCAATGACTATTTAGCATATTCAAACAAAACACAGTTTATAAATTCTAGGGCGTTACGACAAACAACACATGACAAATCTCATATCGGAATTTCTCGAGAACCTAAAGATTACCAAAAGTTGAAATTTCATTCTAAATTGTCATCCAAACAAACATAGATGTTTACCTTACTAGGGATTCAAGTGTCTATTGCGTTTAGTTAATGAAAACTAGTCATATTTCAATTTCAGTTTTCAATTTATAGTTTTCAGAAAAAACAAGGGTTTCTATAAAAAGTGAAAACTTGTTTAGATGATGAAGTTTAAGTTCTAAAAAAAAAAGAAGATGAGTGATTATAAAATAAGAAAAATTGATGGGTGATAGAAAAGTAAGAGAGAGAAAGAGAGTATTATAAAAAAATAGATTGTAGGTAATAGACTAGTAAGAAAGAGTCTGAAAAGTGGTATTTTAAAAAGTGAAATGAAAATTAAGAAATTGAAAAACATTGCTCTTATTTAAATTTCAATTCGTCGATCTTTTTTCGGTCAAGAACTAAAGATCCAATCATATTACGCAATCTAACATCTTCCAAACCTCTACCTCTAGGGCTTATTCTTCAATACTAATTTCCAGCTCAAAAACCATTGACGATAATGCATCAGTCATTAACCAAACAAATTTTGTTTTTTAAAGCATACAACCATGGCAATAGAGATTCGGGCTTTCTGTTCGATACTTCTATTGCACCAAATATTCTTTTAAAAAACGTCTATTTTGCCGCTAGTAATGCACTTATTTATCGAATAAAACATGCTAGTACTATATCATTTATAAAATTACAACTTTTAATAATGAGAGTTCTACATAAAAACCTTCGAAGTTGTCTCATTTTTTCGATTAAGACCCATGATCATTTTTACACATAAATCTCTCAACCAACTAAAAAACACTAAAATTATTTTTCTAAAAATTTCTTTTGACATTTAACTGGTTGTAATGTAACAATGTAAAAGTATTACATTACATCTATGTAAAACAAGATAACCGATTAGAAGCTCTACATGATATATATGAAATATATCATTAGATTTGGAGGATGAGGATGTTCGGTCAAAGTATAACATAGATGTAGTGTAGTACTTCTAACTAATTATCTTGCTTAACATAGATGTCACGTGAGACTATTAGCCAGTTACAACGTACGTAATATCAGGTCCCTAGAACTTATTCTTCAACGCTAAATTATTCACATGTAATTTAGACAATGTTTTACATCAAATCCCGTTCTAACAATTTCTATATCTTAATTATATTTCTGTCACATCATCACTGGCCATGCTTAAGCAAAAATGAATGAAATTTTATGAGCTATTTTATTTATAAAATAACACAATCACATTTTTGCGCAACAATTTTACCTAAAATGACAAATTCACCTTTACTTTTGGAGGTTTGACAAAAATGATAAACATATGATTAAGGTTAAAATAGTCATTTTAGTTAAAGTTATTGTGTATGTAGAAAATGTGTTGTGTACAAATCATCTCCTAATTTTAATGAAACTTCTAACTAAAAATATTGATGTTATCATAATTAGCACTTTAACCAACAACCTACTTCCAACTATACAAATATGACAATGGTATATTTTAACCACAAAAATTGGTCTTTATATAAATACAATAAACTATACAGATATGTATGTAAATGTCATCAACCTAAGAAGCAGTTTTTTTTTTTTTTTTGAATTTAAAAATCTTATTGTAATAGAGAAAAAACATTATGTAACAAGTTACAAATAACTGTATTCCCATAAAAATTTATATATTACTTGAGTACGAAAGAATCAAAGATGATATCATATCAATGGATCGATTGATTCAACGATATAATTTAACACCAACCTGTCTTCTATCCAGTTTTCACTTTCATCGAATTATGTCACTTCAAACCATCATCCATATAAAACTACTTTTCTTCATAAAAGAAAGAAGCAATTCGCACCAAAAATCTATGAGAAACAAATGGGCTGAGCTTCTGGTTGTGATATTAGTCGATTGCTTCCTTGTTGGAGTTACCGACTTCAAGATGCAAAGTTAACATGCATTTCTTCTCCCACTTCAGAAAAGATATCTTCAACCCTGTTAGCAAACAACTTGAGACACCGAGCACACTATCAAAGAAGATCAAAACCAAAACAATAATGCTATAATGACTTGTACCACATGTAGCGAATGTTGTACATATTTATCTTGATTTGTTCACATTTCTTATGGCAAAAGCATTGTAATCTTTACTTGGTATATGATACCATTACTTATTTTCCTAATGGGTTAATATTGATAAAACCCTATGAACTTTCATGAATTTATCGATTAAGTCACTGTACTTTTTTTCCGAGTGTTTAAGTCCCTAGACAATTTTTGTCTTATTCAAAACTATATATTTGACATGTTTAGCAGGTAACTAACCGGTAAACGGTACAGCGACTTAACGAGAAAAAAGAAAATCCAATGACTTAATCGTGAAAATTGAAAAAGAAAGATGATTTTTTTTAATAATAAACTATTCGAGAAACTAATTGTTTCGTCTGTTAACCAGATAGCAGGTTAAAAATATATAGTTTTGAATAAGACAAACTTTGTTTAGGGACTTAAATCCTCATAAAAAAAGTTCAGTGACTTAATTGATAATTGCATGAAAGTTCATGGGGTTTTTTCAATATTAACCCTTTCCTAATCCATCAGAAAAATGCTATATTTCCATATATGGATATTTTCAATGCAAAGTTATGTCGTTGAACAGCTTTACTTTTGGTTTATTATTTCTTAAAATATATTTTGTCCATGTTAATGGACATCTTACATAGTTGGCTAACAGTCAAATAACTTTAATAAAAGGGAAAATGACACCAAATAGCTATGTACTTTTGAGTTTGTACATATTAATGTAGTGTACTTTTTTTATTGTGCACATTAATGCAGTGTACTTGTAAAAGTGTTTCAATTAGGTAATTGGGTGACCTGATGACTCGTAACATCAGGTCACTCAACTACTTAATTGAAACACTTTTCAATAGTTTGACTACCAAATGTGCACAAAACAATAAGTACACTACATAAATTTGTACAAAAAGAAAGTTTGACTAATCATGGTACCGGTCATCAGGTCACACAACTACCTAACTGAAACACCTTTATAAGTTTGACTACCAAATGTGCACAAATAGAAGTACACTACATAAATGTAAACAAATTTAAAAGTATATAGCTATTTGGTGCCATTATCCATTAGTTAACTCTTTGTCAAGTCAGTCCTTGGATCTTACGAGGAGGGGGTATTTATTTTTCAGTGATTAACGGCAAAATAATTTCTGGAACATTGTACTATAAAAGAATTTTTTTTTTTTTTGTGTGTAAATCATGACCCGCCTTTTTTACCATCTGTCTTGCTTTTTGGCAAAAGAGTGATTTAATCACTTTGCCTTTATTAAAGTGTTCTTTATGGTGACAACAACAAATTACACTCCGGAAAGCAAGACACCAAGGCGAAAGGTGACCAAAACATAATGTTTAGTGTCAAAATAATATCTAATTTCTAAAGAATTATGAATCTACTATATAGGAGTGTAAAAAGACGTTTTCAAAAATAGTTTAAAGCTTCATATTAATTTATGAGGATTTCCAGGTACCTGTGCTTATCTATATTAACATCTGTCAGCCAGGCTGTTAAATAAATCTGCAAAATAATACAAATAAATTCAAATCAAATGGTGCTGATGTATTTCAGGTAGAACTGGAAAGCTTGAAACTGCATGTTTGTGCAGGTGTACAACACATGATCATTGCATTATAACCCTAAAATGTTGACGGAAGTGAATCAGCCAGGCATAGTACATAAAGTGATACTGTTTTAAAAAGAATATGTAAAAAATATTATAGTTGGAACAAAAGAAATACTTGAAACCTATCCAAGAGACTTGGAAATTTGATAAAGTATGCTTTGGAAATAAAAAACTATGGGCTGGAGAACAGACCAATAACATTAGTGAATTCCCAAGTTATCAGACTCAAGACACACTGAAGCAGGGGCAGCATTCTATCAGAAAGACATAACAAATCCGAATAGCAGCAGAGGAATGAAACAAATTCAAGTAAAACAGCACTGGTAGGAGACAAAACCCTTAAAACATTATCATAATGGTTTAGCGGAACACGTAACCATTTAGTTAGGGACTCAAAACCTGACAAGGGATACAGATCGAAGAAGGGAGCATTCCATAGGTTTGGATAACAAGTTAACACATATGGGTGAAAGTATAATAAAACCTAATAATTTGGGTTGGGATGCCCAGACAGAAAAATATATTGAATGGATAACACATCCTCTTCGGGCCCTTACCGACCAATCCCATAGCCAACATATGTGATGCAATTTGTGTAACCCTCACTCAAGTGGCATGTGTTATGGTTTGATCCATGGACCTCCATCACGGATTCCATGCCCCCAACCACTAGGCTACTATCACGGGTACAAATTACAACAATCTCACTAATGCCAAATTACTTGTAATTGATTTTCTTTCCTTTAGACAAAATTTGTTAAATGTTCATAGGAAATTTTTTTGTAGGATGTGTATGCATTATACATTTATACCTGGTGCAGAGAAAAGCACTTTGAGGTGTTTTTGAGCCTTATACCTGTAAGACATCAGAGTCGGGTTGGCAATTGGGTTCCAAAGGAATGTCAGATATGCAGCCATCTAACTTTGGAGGAACTGATTCAGAGGCGTCTCTCTGATCGAAGTTGCACTTGTTTAAATTATCAAATTCCCCATGATAAACTTCATCTGACCAATACAGTCTTTTGTTGATTGTATCTTCTTTACTTCTAAGTGAGACAAACTCTAACACGAGTACGCGCTGCGCTTTCATACTCAAACCAATATATAAATCAAATATGCTATATTGTAATGAATGTTTGTAGATGGACCTATCTTGCAGCCGTTCAAACACATTCAAAAAATATACCTTCAAATATAGTTCCAACTTGAACATCTGAACCAGTTCCCAGGCTAGTTTCTCTAGCATATCATTATAAGTAATAAATTAGTGGTCAAAACAGAACGGTAAAAGATATTTCTTGAGAAACAACACAAAAGAATATATGTATAGAGCAGATTTTACACCACCAAAATCAGAATACAGACGAAGCACAACTGTCAAAAGAGCCATCATATAAGACCTTTATGTCTATTGTACTAAAGACAACAATAACATACCAAAAGAAGATACAGGCCAAAACGTAAAGACTGGCATCCCCCCACCGTCACCATTGTCATTTGGGTCCTCAGGAATGCTAGAGAATTGTATAAGGGAGCTATTGGTTCCTCCTTTATGAAAACATCTCAGGGACATAACCGTGTTGACCATGTTAACTACTGTAGCCACCTATAGATCATAAAGAAGAGAGAGAGAGAGAGAGAGAGAGAGAGAGAGAGAGAGAGAGATCATGGAGTACAATCAAGAAACTTTTTACCCAATGGCCAATGCATGCTCATTGTAGTTTGTGTTTTCTTCAAAGTTCAGCAGACACAAAAACTATATAGAATAAGAAATCAGTAGAGTTTAGAACCTTAGGCATCTTACGGACTCGTGTATCTTCACACCCATTAACTTTAATAGCACAAAAGACTTCTTCCTATATGCACCTCGGATATGTACGCGGAGAAGAAGGTATAAACTCTCTGCTGATTGATTCTACTTGATTTCTATTTCTGTTATCCAGCTTCTTTTGTTAATGATTTAATAGTATTTCTAGTAGTTAGCAAAATGGCAAGAATAGATTTGAAGTATTTCTAGTAGTTAGAAAAATGGCAAGAATAGCTTTATTATCAGATTAGACAATGCCTTTAGTGCTTATGTTTGTCCAGTCATCAGGGTTCATCAACTCCATGTCCCCCCAATCCCCCATCCTCCCTCTTTCTAGGTTTTATCACTCAAAAGGTCAAACAAATATTGTAATTGATCAGCCTGCTTCCTATAGTGTAGTATAATCAATGCCCATACATAAAAAACATTTATGCAATAGATGCACTCACATACATACATGAATAATGAAAGTATATAACCATGTGTGTATATGCATTTATGTATGTGTATGTTATGCACTCTTATCTACTCTTGTTGGTTTTGGTTCTTGCTTTATTTCTAGATTTACTTTGACCGTCTTTAGCAACAGTAGCTGAATTGTGTGCTGATACAACCGTTGTTTATAAAGTGCACCTACCATATCCTTGTACGAAGACACGAGTTTATCATGATGAATAACCTACAAAAACGAGGAAACATTAGGTAGGAGCCAAAATATAGAACACAAACCATATGCTAATTTGAGATGCCAAAAGTATCAATATGCAAATTATATGGGTAGGTAGCATATTTCGACATGGAATTTTCCTGGTTCTCACTGTAACAAGGTAAAAAACAATAAGGTCTAATAATTTGGAATCAAAATTGAAGCTCCATCTTTGAAGTTTGAATTTAAGATTATCAAGCTTCAATCTCCAATTCCAAATCATGGAACTTAAGTTCCCCACCATACCTCGATAACATCTGAAAATTGAGCCTACAATGAGTTCAGTCTTGCTTCGGACAGAACACCAATAAAAACTAGTATTTACATGGAATCAACCCTCCAACGCTCTAATTGGGTTATATGAATACATGCTCAGATGCTACAACAAACCGCAAAGAAAATAATTGAAATCAACTGGCAAAATGTATTAGTTGATCACCTGTTGCTTAAGTAACTTCCAGCAAGCTTTTTTCTGAATGTTAGGCATATCACTCAAAACACCCAACTCCATATCCTTCATGTATCTGTATCAAAGCAACCGCCAATTATTAAATACATGAAAAGTGATATATTAAACAGCAAAAACAGAATCGAATAGTCTGGAAATGCATCGTATTTATCATGCATATGCACACGAAGATGAAAGATTTGATTTTGAACATTCTTAAACGTAAGTCATGACACCCCAACAATAGAAAACGTTTGAAAATTTCAATCATACAACTTTCTTCCAATGAGATTATCATAACATGGTGTGCTAAACGAAATTGCTAACGAGGTGTTTGAGAAAATGCCTCTGAGAAAGATAAGCATTGACGACTGAAGTGGCGTGTGATCTCGCAGCTGAAGATGAAGACAGCCACTCCTGTCTGAGCGAATTCAATTTGGACCATTGGTTCTTCATATTCCTTTGTGCTGCGGGCCTCCATAGCCGGCTTACTGAAGATGGTGAACATTTGGCTCCTGAATTCTGAAGGGTTTTCTGGGTTGTTTCAGATAAAGACAGTGAAGAAAAATTTGATTCCATTTGATACGAAGAGGGGATGAACAGCAATACAAAACAAATCGTATGCACTATGCACAAAACCTCAAAACTATTCGAGTGGGCATCAAGGTACAAACTAGGTCTAAAAAGAACTAGCATAAATAAAAAATTTATCAACAATAAATTGTCTCATGTTATTCACAAGGGTTAACTGCTTAATAAAAAGATTATAATAGTTAATTAGTTATAACCATCCTTTTGTTTTATTTTAACTAAAAAGACTATGTTTCTCGGATCTTAAAAATAATATTTTTAGTTGTTTTTACCATTATTATTGATATTTAGAAACACTTTAATTTTCACTAATAAAAATAACCAAAGATGACAGGATGGCAAAATGGACGGGTTGGGCTGGTTTGGGTATCGGGTCAAAACAGACGCGGGTTAAAGCGGGTTCATGCTAAAATGGGTTCGGGTCAAAATGGGTTTGGTTAACCACAAGCTCTTTTCCAAATCA
Organism: Centrapalus pauciflorus; assembly: GCA_020465985.1. Lineage (NCBI taxonomy): Eukaryota > Viridiplantae > Streptophyta > Magnoliopsida > Asterales > Asteraceae > Centrapalus > Centrapalus pauciflorus. The sequence goes on from JAANYP010002760.1 coordinate 975,722, forward strand.
TAATAAATAACATTTTATATAATTAAAAACAATTTTGTTTATTAAGATTTATATAAAGATTAGACATTTTTTATTGTTTATTTACTGTTAATAAAGATTAGACATTTTTTATTGTTTATTTATTTATAAAAACTAACCTCGTTACAAACTTACAAATGTATAAATCACACACACATATGCATATGAGTCGATAAATAATACCTTTATAAATACTAGCTTATTAATATTAATACAAATTTATGAATAAAGAAAAAAATTTGAGAGATGAATGAAATGTATAAATGTATAAATCACACAAACACACACAAAGTAGATGCCCATATCTACTTTATGTGATAGAAGATAAAAATGTATATATATACCTTTCTAAAGTAGTAGGTTTGTAGAAAAGACATTTCATTCATCTCTGAAAATTTTTCTTTATTCATAATTTTTTTAAATATTAATAAGCTAGTATTTATAAACTGACACTAAACTCTTTCAATTAACATTTGAAATAACACTAAATTAAGAAAAGCTTACTCTATTTAAAAACAAACAATCATATAAAATCTATCTATACTATATATAATAACAAAACCACTTGGAGTTTCTGGACCATTGGATGGAAAGAAATCAATGGTCCAGATTAATTACAACTCATAATTATTTATGAAATATCTTTTATACCCTTAATTAAAATCAATAATTACACCTATGCCATTTTTTAAATTCATTTTCCAAATTTACTACCTTAACTTAATTACATTAAATTTTGATTTTAATTTTTTCATTAGTGAATTAATATGAAATTAATATTTACCTAAAATAAATATGTGTCATTATTATCCTTAATGATAATAATTTATTTCCAAATTTACTAGCTTTCAAATTTTTTATTTTAATTATATATAAATTTTATAATAATTTATTAAAATATAAAAAAAGTATGTATTTTTTAAATCAACCCATGTATTACATGGGTTGATTAACCTATATATATTAATAAAACAAAACAATTCATGTCATATGTCACTTCTGTACAATACAAGAAAATTTTATTTTTCAACCACTTTTTCCAAATTTAACACATTAACTTAATTGCATTAAATTCTGACTTTATTTTTGTCATTAATTAATAAGTAATAAATTAGATTTTGTAACATTTAAAATTAATGTTTACCTAAAATAAATATCTATCATTATTATCCATAATAATCATAATTGGATCCAAATGTAAAAATTTGAATTAGTTGTGGAAATTATTATTATTATGTATAATAAAGGAAAACATCAAATGTCACGTGTCATCTCTACGTTCACCAAAAAGATAATTACAACTTATAAAAAATAAAAGATAAATACAATTTAATATTTTTAAAAAAGATAAATATACTCTATTTTTTAATCTGTAAATAATAAAAAATAAACACAATTATTATTTTTGTATGTTTTTATTTTTACTCATATACATTTATATAAATAAATTTAATTAAAAATATCCACGTAATACGTGGGTTATAAACTAGTTAAGGTAAGAAAATTAGATAAGTAAATGAACTTATGATAGTCGATACTTTATATTTTCGATTTCTATAATTTAAAAATATAAAATATGACAAACGGATTAATCAAAAATGAAATTTAAGAAAATTAAAACCGTAAAAACCAACCAAGAATCCTTGCATAGTCTTTCACTTCTAGCCTCTGGAGGTGTTCATTATACGAATTTAACCACAAAACTATCTGAACCGCATACTGTGTTGGTTTGTGGTTGCGGGTTATGTGTTTAAATGGTTTAAACGGTTTGGAATAAATGATTTGTTTGGACGGTTGTGGTTTCTGAGATTTTCATGTGGGGCCTGCTTGCAAACCGTATAAGATTTATATATGTACGTGTGTATATGTATATCCTTAATTAGTTAATTTTTAAACAATAACTCATATTTTATTAAATATTACTTCGTAGTTCTTCTTTCATACACATTTCGTTTCTTAAACATTGATTATTATTCAATTTTAAATGCTTATAATATATGTTGGTATTGGTAATTGAATTGTTATTTTAATAACTTTCAATAATTTTATTGATTTTCTTCTATCATTTTTTATGAAAGAATAAAAAACAAAAGTAAATAATTAAACCGAAACTGGTTTGATTTGCAAAAAGTTTAAATGGGCTTCTAAAAACCGCATAACCCGAACACCATAAACCCGCAAACCGGGTAAACCCACGAACAATCCTACCGACTTCTGTACAGGTGTCTTCCATCCCCGAATCATCCATTGCCACGTGACTGCCACGTGAATGGTTTCCGCATTCTAAAAGAGTCGCTGCTGCGTGACCCACACCCACTACTTTCTCGAAAGCCACGTCATCATCTTCATATCAATAGGAGACGATCTCCTGCTGTGGCGCGCACACAAAATTGGAAGGAATCTGAATCTTCTTTTCCCCAACAAGAGAAAAAAAGGTGAAAAATATTTCGAATAAACATCACATGTATACATACATACAGATTGATTTTGTGTGTATATAGCTAAAGGGTAAAAGCTATATAGATCTAAGAATCGGAATAGTAATACAATCGATGTGCTAGTACTTTCTTTTTTTGCTTTTTGCTGTTTGCTTGATTCAGGCGACTTGTTTCCGTTTAGGGTTTTTCATCTCATCCCTCCAATCGAGATCTTTCTGTTTGTTCAATCATTACAGCCAGAAAATACCTTGTAAGTATTCATCTTAATGTATGCTTTATTGATGGTATCTGTTGTTCTTTTGTCAGTTGTTTTTTTTTTTTTTTCTTTTTTCCAAATATTAAATTATGGAGTTTTTAATCTTTTGTGCGACTGTTTTTGCTTTCTGGTGGAACTTAGAAAAAGAATAGCTTGGTAACTGTCACTGTACATGTATTTAAGTAATATAAGAAACCTAGAAATCTGTTCTTGAAGTAGCCTTTATTTCGATTCATGTATTAGTGAAAGAACTAGAAACCGAGAATTCGTTTTTTTGTTTGGTGGGAGTTTTTAGACGTTGGTTCTAGACACAAAAATTGCCCTATTTCTCTAGTGTTAGGGTGGGCGGAGTAATTGGGCAAGTCTTGTTAGAAGTTTGGCTGCAAAACTCATGAGTTTCAATTGTATGCGGGTTGCTCATGGTTAGTAGGGATCTATGTTGGATGCCAGACTCTGGTTGTGTTGCTGTTGTTATGCTAGCCTGGAAAGCTTATTATAGAGGAGAACATGACCAGGGTTTTACAGTTTGTTAGAAGAGTAATTCTTGCATGTATCTGAATGCAAGAACAAACATCCATGATTCCATGAAAGTAACTACAGTAAAATCATAAGTTTATGTATAGTTACATGCTTCGTTCATTACATGTATAATAGTCTACGGTAGGGGGTTCATGGGTATTATTATCATATATATTTTATATCATCAAAGTCATCAAACTTTGTTGACGTTATTTTTTGTTGTACAGAAAGGAGACATAGTTGTACCCATGGAGGATAGGTTGTAGAAGCTTATGCATTATCATACAGTGTTATTATTGTTGTTGTCAGATGTGCCATCTTTCTGTCCCATGCTCACACATTTATTTTGTTTTATAGGTGACATATCTTTGTTATTAAGTTCCTCCGTGAAAAAGACAAAAAGTCTAGGCTTATATAGTTATATGTGCCCAGCTTAAGTTTTCAATACCGAGCGTTTTGGAGATTGCAAGAGGAGTATGTTTTAAACCATTTTATACATGGTTACTATAGATCTTCATTGTCTTACTGGGAAACCAAGTTAGAAAGCATGGTGGTGTGGAATATCAACATCATTTATATTAAGTGTGCTTGACTGAGAGCATGACTTTGAACTCGTAGAATGCAGAAAAACAGAATTTAGAGAATGGATGACTACAGACAAGCTGAGATTTTACCTCCAGCATGGATAGGGAAGAATCCATCTGAATTGGCAGAATCACATGTCTTCATCATCTCTTGCTTAGTTGCTGGCATTATTGGTATCCTAACTATTGTGTATACTGCTTTCCAATGGAGAAGAAACATCAGTCTTAGTTTGATGAAAGCCACTGCAAGGAAAAAGAAGGATCCCAAATCAAGAAACAAGGTTCCTGTAGCTGCTCATACATGGTATCTGGAGTCTGGATCTCGTGGGAAAAACTTAAACTGCTGTGTGTGCTTAAAATCAGTGTCATCCTCTCAGGCTCTTGGCCCCATGGTGGCTTCAGATAGCTTCATTCACCGTTGTAGAATATGTGGTGCTGCGGCTCATCTCAGCTGCTCCTCAAAGGCTCACAGAGATTGTAAATGTGTAGCAATGATTGGTGCTACACGTGTCTTGCACCTATGGGCTATCCGGTGGACTGAGGTGGTAGATCAACCTGATGAAATTTCTTTCTGCAGCCATTGTGAAGAGCCATGTAGTGCCTCTTTTCTTGGGGGATCCCCGATATGGTGTTGCTTATGGTGTCAGCGCTTGGTTCATGTTGACTGCCATAGTAGCCTATACAGCGACACAGGTGATGTTTGTGATTTGGGTCCCTTTAGAAGGCTGATTGTATCACCTCTACATGTTAAGGAACTGAGCCGGTCTTCATCGGGTGGAATCTTGAGTTCCATCACACAAGGAGCTAATGAGATTGCATCTTCTGTACGTGCAAGTATTAGAAATCAAAGTAAGAAAACCAAGCCGGGAAACGAAGTCCCTGTGGATAGTAGTAATGGTAGTGTAGGGGAATCACCTACGGAAAGTATGACAGACACTAATTTAGCAAATGATGCCTCACATAGAACACTAGAAGACCACAATGGGAACATGGACACAGAGGTTACAAGTCAAAATCAAGATGGTGATGTAGTGAACAAGTTTGGTCGAAAGCTAAGTTTTAAGACAAGCTTAACAAGTAGTCAGAGAGATGAGTCCCAGATAGCAGGAATGAAGCAGAAATACGAGTTGACTGATTTGGGTCCAGATGCGAGGCCTCTTCTAGTCTTCATTAACAAGAAGAGTGGTGCTCAGCGAGGAGATTCACTCAGGCTACGGATGAATATTCTCTTGAACCCTGTTCAGGTCAGTGCATCATAAGGTTTCAAATGCTCCTGGGATGTTGCTTTCATGAAAATTATTTATATGCTGTTTCATTTTGCCAATAGCTATTGATGTTCCATATTTTTTTATAGATTCAATAAATATGATCTTTCCATTTTTTTAGACAAGTCTAAATTTGACTTAATTGTAATTTCTTGGAATCTAATGCTGCTATAATGAGAAAAGAGGACGTGAAGATGCAAACAAGGAGTAGTAAACTCTTACTAATTATACTTTTGAAAACCAACTTTTCTATGGTCAGTGTAGTTACTTGCTCATCATGAAAAGGTAGCTGCATAGATTATGCATGTGCCTATATCTGAAAAAACACTGTTTACCTTTGGTTGCATCGAGTGTGTGACTTTTTAATAAATGGTGTTTCTGCCTCTTAACCAGGTTTGCTTGAATGTCTTGTAGGTTTTTGAGTTGAGCGCAACAGAGGGGCCAGAAGTTGGTCTTTATCTGTTTAGAAAAGTACCCCATTTCAGAATTCTTATATGCGGAGGGGATGGAACGGTTGGATGGGTATTGGATGCCATTGAAAAGCAAAATTTTGTATCTCCTCCACCAGTTGCGATTCTACCTGCCGGAACTGGAAATGACTTGGCAAGGGTTTTAGGTTGGGGAGGTGGTTTGGGATCAGTAGAGAGACAGGGAGGCCTCTGCACGATGCTGCAAGACATAGAGCATGCTGCTGTAACCCTTCTTGATCGTTGGAAGATTTCTATAACAAACCAGAAGGGAAAGCAGCTTCGTGCCCCTAAATTTATGAATAATTATCTTGGTATGTGACCTTCACTCAAACAACCAGTCTAAGTGTGGTCTCCTTAGCATTTCCATAGGGTGGCATGGACATTCTGAATTCTCATGCCACTTTTTATGTGTATTAATTTGCACTGGTCAACAAAAATGTTCTCTTGGACATTTGTGCCGGAAGTTGGTCATGTGTACAAACTTTTGGTTCCTCTCATCTTATGAGATTGGTGTTTGCTAACTTGAGCAACAATTCTGTTTGTACTTCTTTTTCAATTTTGTTGGTGAATGACCATGTTAATTGATGTGAGAATCACTCCCTTGATGCCTTTGTGGCAAGGACCGGAAGGCTGGAAATCTGACTAGCAGCACTTTATTTATTTTTAATTTTTTATGACACTGGAATGTACTCGTTTTGCATGGAGTACACCAAAAGCATATGTACATACACTTTGCCCCATCTACCCAAAAAACTGTTGTTACACTGGCTAGTTATAAATATCTCATTGTGTTAAAATCATGGATGTTATTCATTACAAGGATGCTCTGATAACATCTTACTGCAGGGGTAGGATGTGATGCAAAGGTTGCTCTGGAAATTCACAATCTGAGGGAGGAGAATCCGGAGAAATTCTATAACCAGGTGTGCATTGGTTTTGTTTGGTTTTTCCTCCTTGAAGGTTTGCTGAGACTAGTGCACTTTCTTTAGATCTGATAGAAGGAAATTAGTAACACAAATGGACCAAAATATCTGCTAACAGTGCCTTGATGGATACTTAGAAAGGATCCATGTAGTAACCAAATATATGGGGGAATGTATCTAACCTCCTTGGTTGAAGCAGTATGTCAACCACTGTTAGGTCTCTTGATTTATGATCGTCGTCTTTCTCTAGTTGAATATGTTAGTCCCAGAGTTTTTCAAGAATAGTTTTGCCGAAAGAAGTTCCTTGCGTATATACTCTATAGGCTAATGTTGCATCACCTAACACCTTACTCTCCAAAAGGGCACCTAAAATTCTAGTTCTTTTTCCCATGTGGGGGGGGGGGGGGGTGCGCAGGGATATTAGTTTCATGCTGCTGCTGACTATTTGGAAACTCCTTTTTCGTTTGATATATGAAATTCGTTGGCATGCATTCGTTATAATACTCTATTTTTGCTTAATAATCTTTGCCAGACTAAAATAAATTTGTGTTATTGCAGTTTATGAATAAAGTTTTGTATGCTAGAGAAGGTGCTAGGACTATTATGGATAGAACATTTGCAGATTATCCTTGGCAAGTTAAAGTGGAGGTAGATGGCGTTGATGTTGAGGTCCCTGAGGTTAGTTCAATGGGCTTCATAGTACGATAACCCTATAACCTCAAAGAAATTTTTTATACATAGTGGCCTTTTTCTTGATTACGCTTCACATTTTTATCAACGGAGTACTATTATCTGTATCGTACTCATTTCTTTATCACACACTTTGCCTTATGTTGACCATGTATATCTTCATAGAGAATAGGTATGGTGTCAATCATTGGTTCTTGCAGCAAGTTTGGCGAGAGGTTACCCAACTTGTGCTTCATGACATGCTTGTTAAGAAAAAGCAAATTAAAAGCACAATCTGGGCGATTGTTGACCTTATTTTCAGCATACTGCTTATATGTCCTTTTCACTTTTTTATAACAGCATCTTTAGTCATGGAGATATTCACAAGTCCATGACAATGCCTCGTCAGCTTTTCATAAAACCTATTACCAGATAGTTCTCCAGTCATGGATTAGCTTTTAAAGTTTATAAATGGGTATCACATATTTCGTTTAGTTAATATTATATTTGGTTATTAATTGTTAAATAAATTTGTTTATTAAAAAACTATAAATTGTTGTCAATAATTTGATTGTGAAAGCAAAAATTGTTTTCACTAACACAATTATTTTGGGAACACAAATGGAAACAAAAACTATAATGATCCAAAATTGCCAAAGGAATGTAACCAAGGTGATGCATCCTCGGACTCTTGCTTCCTGGTGATGTATCGTTCCTCCGGTTTCATGGGACATAAAGACGTCAGAAGACAAAAGAAAGGACAAAAAGTTCCAATTTTCTATTTTATTTAATTGCCTTCACCGAAAGACAAATAAAGTTCAAATTTTTTTTTGAAATGGATCGTTCCATATGTATAACCTATCTATGTCATGTGGCACACTGGCATGGACCGGTCAACTGTGGTTGGGAGCTCAGCTTTGAGTGGTATGAGGCTTTTAACCACAATTGCTGTGGATTGCCTAAGTTGATAAAGTGTTTCTTGTCAATACTCCATAGATCTTGTTTGCTGAGTGACGTTTCTTTGTTCATTCAAGTCACTGAATATTGATTTGTATCTATGGTTTCCTTTTCCAGGATGCTGAGGGTGTTCTCGTTGCTAACATTGGAAGCTATATGGGTGGTGTAGACTTGTGGCAGAATGAAGATGATAACTATGATAATTTTGATCCACAATCTATGCACGATCAGATACTGGAGGTTGTGAGCATATCAGGGACCTGGCATCTTGGAAAGCTTCAGGTAATGTCACTTAACAAGTACAATTTTTATCATGAATTGGAAATTAGAGATTGCCAAATGATATGTTCCTTTCATATCTCTCTTCTCTTCCCTCCATTTTTAACAATGCACATTCTCTGTTCATGCAAGAGGAATTGGTTTAGAGTTGCCACAATGTGCTGAAATGAAGTTCTTTTTTTTTTTTTTTTTTTTAAATAAATTCCTTTCTCATTTAATCCTATTGAGAAATTATCTTAAGTCTTAACTCTTAACTGTGTCACAGGTAGGGCTCTCTCGAGCTCGAAGGCTTGCACAGGGGCGGAGCATTAAAATTCAACTTCTTGCTCCATTACCCGTCCAAATAGATGGTGAACCATGGATGCAGTCACCATGCACATTGACCATTTCACATCATGGCCAGGTTCTCTCTCTCTCTCTCTCTCTCTCTCTCTCTCTCTCTCATGCTGATACAGTTCTATTTTTCCTTTCACTATTGGCTGTTCTTGTCCATAGTATTAACAAAATCCATCGGCGGATTATATCTACATAAATCTGGTAGATGCCGTCTGAAGGATGCAATAAATATACTTATCTCCACAATAGGACTCACCACATTTCCACTCTGGAACTTGGAAGGAATTTGGAGACAACTTAATATTCAAATTTAAAATAGAACTTTTTTGTGTGGTCAAGTAAACATGAAAAGTGAACTCTTGTAAGAGAGGTGGCACACTTAATTGCTTGCTTTGGGTTAGGTTTTAGTGTTTTAATTGCAGTAGAAAAAATCACATAAATTCTCTACTGATTTTACATCTTCACTAAAATCCTATCACTAGTCCTCAAGCTGTTACTTCAGAAAATTACATCATAATCAGCCTGGCTATTGTGATACTGAAATTAATATAAATTATGTAGTCTCCGAGTATGAAAAAATTGTCAGAGAAGAAAAGTTGTATACCAATATAATAGGAGGTTGGTATATGCACCCTCTTTTACTTACCACACACATCCTATGCTGTCACATCAACCCATCAATCAATCAGAATTCAAAAAAAAAAATATTACAAAAAAACTCATCAAGGGGGGTGCACGTCACATCACACAAAGGGGGTGTGGATCGAAATAACCTTTATAATAAAAACCGACTCACATTGCCTGAGCAACTTTCATATGGGGTACCAGAGTCGCCACCATTAGACGTACAATGAGCTGAACTTTTGTTGGTTTTGTATTGAATAGGCTTTCATGCTGAAAAGATCCACCGAGGAACCTCTTGGTCATGCAGCAGCTATAGTGGCTGATGTTCTAGCACATGCTGAAACGAATCATGTGATAAATGCATCACAAAAACGAGCTCTTCTTCAGGAAATGGCACTCAAGCTATCCTAGAATACGAACTACTAGTGAGTTTTACTTATAGCAGTTATATTTATATTTCTCCCACGGTGTAATATGTGTTCCTTTCACGCTTGTATACGAACCTTGAAATAAATATGTGAATGAAAAGTTTTTGTGTGACCTCTGTAGCAGATAACACTACAATGGTTAGCTGTGGTCTTTGTGAATATGATTAATTCATTATAACGATCCATGGCTACCACCGCATGCCTATAATTTAACAGAATTCCGAAACAGCAAAACAGCCAGCATGGGGCGATGCTATCAAGTATTCAAGTGAACATAACTGTTGATATTGTTGCCAAGGAAACAAATAAGGTTTGATTATTCAAAAGTGAACAATAGGGATTTTTTAAAATCAGAAAACCATGATATCCGAATTATTGGTTGTAGAATGCCATCGATTGCAATCCTTTACTATTTCTCCAAAGCTGCCATACGAGTCTGTCGCTGCAGTATGATAAAGCTTCGTGCTTTGAGCATGTAATCGTTTTTGATTGATCAGTTGAGCTAAGGTATCATGCCATGGCTTGAAAACTTGTTCGAGTCAAAGGTTCCTGCATGTGGCATGGACCGGATGACGTATGGTGTGGCAGTGGTGTTGGTGTGTGGCTAGGGAGCGTGGTTAAACGTGAGTTCGCGTATGGACTCCTCTCTTCCAATGCATGGTGATTTTTGTAACTTTGTTTGTGTACCATTTTGCTCAATGGTATGCATGTGTTTGTGTGATGTGTGCATCCATTGTAGACTGTGGACATGTAAACCATTACCCAGCGACCAGCGTCCCTGTGTACGGATATGCACAAACCGGACCAGATTTTATTTGATCCGGTTTTTCAACCGGTTTGAATTTTATTGGGGACACTAGTTTTTTTTACCGGAAAGAAATCCGGTTACAGAATACGGGATAAAAAACCGATTTTTGAGCTATACAAAAAATAGCTGTTGGGACTTGGGACTCTTTTTTATAGCCGTTTGTGACTGTTTTTCGGTAAAAAATTACAGTTTTGACATCTCAAACTTGTATAAATAGATAGAAATTGTATTTGGTTGATCACACTTTATTCCTAACATTTTTGGTTGATATTTTTGACATTCTTAAACTATTGTTCTTTAGCTACTAGCAATACTTACGATACATTGAGACATTCCTCCGTCGAGGGAAATATTAAAGTCGTGAGACTGCTCGAGAACAAATGAAACATAGATGGTGTTTTTGGTATGATTATAATTATAATTACAAATTTATAATTGTATAAAGCAACCCGAAATAAATAAAAAAAACCTTAAAAGTGCCAGAGAAAACACAAGAAAGCAAGCCTAATCCAAAAAAAAAAAAATCTCAACTTTAAAAAAAAAAAAACAGATTTTTAAAACGTTCTTGAAGAATCCGGTTTTTAATATTCGAAACCGATTACATAGGTTACATTTTAGTGGGTCCAAAGCCGGTCAAGGTCCGAACCTTTAAATAACCAGTTTTCTTGGCAAATAATCTGGATCGGATAAAATAACCGGCTGTGTATGATAGTTAGACTTTTTGATATATTTTTTTTAATACATTAATAATTATCAAATGTTGTAATATATATAAAGCTAAAAATAAAGGATATGGAAAAGCTGGTCCAACCCTAACACCCTATGAAGTTGGAAAACGAAATGGCGCCATGTTTTTAGATCGAATTCGAAGTCTTTTGTAACATCCGGAAAATAGTAGCTGACACGTGGAATTTAATTGTTGGCTCTAAGAGCGGTTCTAATGAGTTGGTGAAATTTAATTGGTTGATTGCACGTGAACCGGTAAAATAAATTGCTGTTACGTGTAACTTTAATCGGTTGAGATAATAACCGGTCCAGTAGTAATTGGGAATTTGGGGTTGTTTTAATGAGTTAATTGACATTCTAAACCCAAGTCGTTGATTTGAGATTAATTGGGTTAACGGGTGTTTACCCAGTGATTAGTGAGTATCGTACCCGTTTTAATTGGGTGCCGGACCCAAAACGTATATATAGTACGTTATGATTCATTTTCTTCATTTCATTTCAAAATCTCAAGAGTTATATGTGTGTGTGTGTTCCAGCTAAGTCCAGAGAAAGAGAGGAAGAAGGCAAGCAGTAGCCATAGCCAAGGAGCTTCAAGCTCCAACCCCTTTTCAAATTGAAACCTCAATCTAAGAAGAAAGTAAGTTAAGGTCAGTAATCTGTACCAAATGCGTTGAATTGTTATATTGAGTAGCTAGCATGTGTTGGGGTTGGATTATAACCCCTGAATTGCGCAGAAACGGGATTAAAAGCGATTCCCGTAGTTGAATAAAAAACAGAGCATAACCTGCTCTGTTCGTCGCCGCAGCGCGGCCGAGCTCACCTGGTCGCGCCCGCGATCAGGATGAGGCGGCTAAGGGTGATCGCTGGCGGTGGGATCGCGCCCGCGCTCCAAGAGCTCGGCCGAGACCGCGATCGTGGCCGCGCTCCTGGCCGCGCTCGTGGGTCTGAGTCCGATAGCTGATGTCGAGTCCGTAAATTAGTAGTATAGTCGTTATGAGTTCCGTAGCTAGTCGTTACAAGTGTAGTCGTGTTTATTGTTGCCAGGATTTCGTAGCTAAGCCTGGGACTTATAGAGGCTGTCGTTGATAGCGAGATTATAGTCGTGCTTCAGGTGAGTTACTTACTTTTAAATAAAGGCGTTGTTGTTGATTACTGAGTTTTCAAAGAGGTACGTTGTTTATTATTCGGGTCCAGTGTGGACTCCTTTCATATGTTGATACTTGTTAGCACAGAGCAGAGTTCGTGGATCACGCGTATAGTCGTTGATACGCAGAGTAGAGGCCTGTTGGGTCATTCCCAACTCAGTGGACCTGACAACCCACTACTTTGTGGAGTGGGCTATGCAGGCTGTGCCGGGTCGCTCCCGATGAGGCGTCGGGCCGTTGATGCCGGCCGCATGTAGAGTTGTTTACCAGTTGTTACGTTGTGCTAACTGTTTTATAAAACTGTTTTAAAGTTGTTTATAGTAACTCACCAGCTTTCCGCTGACTGTTGTTTTAACTGTGGATCTCAGGTGCGAGGACTGAGGCTAGAGATACAGCGGGCAGTAGTCGGGACCCGCCACGTGGACAGTAGTTAGTGACTACTTTCGTAAGTAGTCTTGGTATTTTGCGGTTTGGCTTATGAGCCAGTGACTTTTGGATGACTGTAACCTATACTTACATTGTGGTTGACTGACATTACCGACGGGGGTTGGTTCCCGTCCCGCGTTGCTTTATGCTTGATGATAATGCTGGTAGTAATTAGCTGTTTAACCCTTGATGATGTTGTCTATGATTGGATGACGTGGACTATGAGTCCCATGTGGCATTAGACGTAAAAGTAGGGTGTTACAGCTTGGTATCAGAGCATTAGTTTAAGGTTTAAGTATCATTAGTGATGCTTAGGCTTAAACCAGTGTCTAGATCCTTGGGCTTGATTTCTGATGAGTAGGTCTAAGAAATTGTAGAATCATATTATTGTCGTTATAGTAATGTTGTTTACATTATGCAGAGATTCTATGACAGACGAGCAGAGACCCGAGGGTCCCACCGGGGGACGAGTATCCGATGAGGAGTTTGCCCGACGACTACAGGAGGCCTATGAGAAAGGCCGTGCTGAGGGTATCCAGTCCCAGACCCAGACTACGGGCGAAGGCAGAGATTCAGGAGCTGGGTCATCACGAGGGGCAGGCAAGGGATGTAAGTACAAGGAGTTTCTGGCAGCGCACCCGCCAGAGTATCATGGCGAGCCTGGGGCCGTAAAGGCCATGTACTGGTTACAGGACATGGAGATGGCCTTCCGTATCACAGGATGCCACCCGGATCAGATGACGACTTTTGCTAGTGCCCAGTTACGGACTAGCGCTCAGCAGTGGTGGCGTACGATCAGAGATATGATGGGAGACGGACCGGCATACGAGATGACGTGGAGTCAGTTCAGGGCTCGCTTTGAGGAGCAGTATTGTCCTGAGGACCGTAGGGCCCAGCTAGAGATTGATTTTCTGACGTTATTTCAGGGACAGCGATCGGTGGATGAGTACGAGAAGATTTTCATTGATTTGAGTTTGTTCGCGCCGATTCAGATTAGTACAGAGTCACGGAAGATTAATCGGTTTCTGATGGGATTGCGTAAGGAGATTCGAGAGTTTATTGATACCGGTTACATTCCGACTTATGCCAGGGCAGTCGAGTTGGCCCGTAGAAGAGAGAGTGAGTTATCGCGTAGGGATCCCGTAGCGGAGCAGCCACGATTGGTTCAGTCAGCCGGACATGTTGGGGGATCTGACCGGGACAGAGGCAGGGATAGAGATAGTCGTTATAGTCAGTTTCAGTCGAGGAGTGATGATCGTCGGCGCACTGAGTCCGGGGGAGGAGACAGGCACCGAGATAGGTCTTCTCAGAGATCTGATCATAGGCCCGATGAAAAGGGCAGTCGCTTTAGTGAGCCTGAGCAGAGAGGAAGAGCACCGAGTTCTGAGCCTGTCTCGGGAGAGAGGTGGTGTAGGAGATGTCGTCAGAGGCATACCGGAGAGTGTGACCCCCGGTATGTACGCTGTTTTCGCTGTGGCCAGGCTGGCCACACTCAGTCAGGTTGTAATTCTAGAGACCCGCTGTGTTTTAATTGTGGGCGGACTGGACATCAGGCACGAGATTGTACAACTCCGAGACAAGGGGACCATAGGCAGGGGGAATCGAGGCCACCTGCACAGGGCCAGAGTTTTGCGAGTTCGTCTACACATAGAGATGCAGTCCCGCCAGCCAGAGGTCGCGCCTACCAGTTGACAGCAGAGGAGACTCGGGAGACAGTTGATGTAGTTTCTGGTACGTCTATGTTTAATGGTTATAGTATCCGAGTTTTGGTTGGTTCTGAGACAGGGTGTTCCTTCATACCTTTTATTTTATTGTTCATTTTTGCTTCATCCGTTGAGTTGTTAGAGTTATCGCTCATGGAGTCAGTTGATGGTAGTATCTTTGTAGTCAGATCGGTAGATGCTTAGTATGAGTTAGAGATAGATGGTCATTCGTTTAAAGTTGATATGTTACCTATGGAGATTAGTAGTTGTGGTACTATGATAAGTAGGGACTGGTTAGCTGTTCAGCATGTTGATATTGTTTGTTCTACGGTGATTAGTTGTTTATCAATTTCGAGGCTATGTTTTTATGATGTACGGAGAGTGTAGTAGACACAGTGTCAGTACCTTTTCGGTAGTTCGGGCACGTTGTCATTTGATCAAAGGTTATCCTTTCGTCCTAGCATGTGCAGTTGATGTGAGCAAGGAAGGAAGAATTTAGAGACGGTTGATGTTGTTTCTGAATTCCTGATGTATCTCCCAAGAAGTATCCGAGTTGTCATTAGATTGACAAGTAGAATCCCGTGTTGAGTTGGTGTCAAGTGCTACTACGTGTGTACCTTATTGACCGACCCTAGCAAGATGAGAGGGCTGGTGAGTCGACTTCAAGAGTTGATAGACCGCTGGTTTAGTTTGCCTAGTTCGTCACCGTAAAGTGGAGTCCAGTTTTGAGACATGTCGTTAGCGGTGGAGGTATTCCGGTAAACCCCATTAAATTAGAGGCTGTTAAGGGTAATGAGAGGTGAGGAAGGTAGTAAGTATTCGCTGTAACCTAAAAGTAGTAGACTATTACCGTCGATCCAATCAAGACCCTGCGTTGATTGTTGCACCGTTGACTTATTGACTTGTCAAACAGAGTACTTTAGTGGTAAGAGAGATGCTCATTTGCTTCAGTTGAGATTGTTATCTAGCATATGGGGTGGAAGTAGGAGGGTGAGAGATTACAAGTCCTGAGATTGCTTAGCGGACCAGTGAGCAGATAGTCGTAGTCATAGGGGGTACGAAGGTAGCCCGGAGCCGATGGGGGTAACATGCCAATAAAAGGACCAAGAAGTTAGAGTTTGATGTAGACGAGCAAGTGTTACAGATGTTTAGCCTACGGAGGAGCAATTCCTATAACAAAGATTGAGGTTTATGAGAAATCGAGATATGCAGATCTTTCTGAGGCCATCGTAGACCGCAAGATGAAGAAATTACGGAAGGATAAGGTTCCCCTTGGTGTCGAATGAGAGCTCTGGTGGTATCTGGAAGTTCAAGGCGAGCGTGTGGTAGCGTTATCCCAATCTAGTTGCCTGAGTCGAGATCCCGAGGACGGGATCAGTTCTAGAGGGGAGGATTTGTAACATCCGGAAAATAGTAGCTGACACGTGGAATTTAATTGTTGGCTCTAAGAGCGGTTCTAATGAGTTGGTGAAATTTAATTGGTTGATTGCACGTGAACCGGTAAAATAAATTGCTGTTACGTGTAACTTTAATCGGTTGAGATAATAACCGGTCCAGTAGTAATTGGGAATTTGGGGTTGTTTTAATGAGTTAATTGACATTCTAAACCCAAGTCGTTGATTTGAGATTAATTGGGTTAACGGGTGTTTACCCAGTGATTAGTGAGTATCGTACCCGTTTTAATTGGGTGCCGGACCCAAAACGTATATATAGTACGTTATGATTCATTTTCTTCATTTCATTTCAAAATCTCAAGAGTTATATGTGTGTGTGTGTTCCAGCTAAGTCCAGAGAAAGAGAGGAAGAAGGCAAGCAGTAGCCATAGCCAAGGAGCTTCAAGCTCCAACCCCTTTTCAAATTGAAACCTCAATCTAAGAAGAAAGTAAGTTAAGGTCAGTAATCTGTACCAAATGCGTTGAATTGTTATATTGAGTAGCTAGCATGTGTTGGGGTTGGATTATAACCCCTGAATTGCGCAGAAACGGGATTAAAAGCGATTCCCGTAGTTGAATAAAAAACAGAGCATAACCTGCTCTGTTCGTCGCCGCAGCGCGGCCGAGCTCACCTGGTCGCGCCCGCGATCAGGATGAGGCGGCTAAGGGTGATCGCTGGCGGTGGGATCGCGCCCGCGCTCCAAGAGCTCGGCCGAGACCGCGATCGTGGCCGCGCTCCTGGCCGCGCTCGTGGGTCTGAGTCCGATAGCTGATGTCGAGTCCGTAAATTAGTAGTATAGTCGTTATGAGTTCCGTAGCTAGTCGTTACAAGTGTAGTCGTGTTTATTGTTGCCAGGATTTCGTAGCTAAGCCTGGGACTTATAGAGGCTGTCGTTGATAGCGAGATTATAGTCGTGCTTCAGGTGAGTTACTTACTTTTAAATAAAGGCGTTGTTGTTGATTACTGAGTTTTCAAAGAGGTACGTTGTTTATTATTCGGGTCCAGTGTGGACTCCTTTCATATGTTGATACTTGTTAGCACAGAGCAGAGTTCGTGGATCACGCGTATAGTCGTTGATACGCAGAGTAGAGGCCTGTTGGGTCATTCCCAACTCAGTGGACCTGACAACCCACTACTTTGTGGAGTGGGCTATGCAGGCTGTGCCGGGTCGCTCCCGATGAGGCGTCGGGCCGTTGATGCCGGCCGCATGTAGAGTTGTTTACCAGTTGTTACGTTGTGCTAACTGTTTTATAAAACTGTTTTAAAGTTGTTTATAGTAACTCACCAGCTTTCCGCTGACTGTTGTTTTAACTGTGGATCTCAGGTGCGAGGACTGAGGCTAGAGATACAGCGGGCAGTAGTCGGGACCCGCCACGTGGACAGTAGTTAGTGACTACTTTCGTAAGTAGTCTTGGTATTTTGCGGTTTGGCTTATGAGCCAGTGACTTTTGGATGACTGTAACCTATACTTACATTGTGGTTGACTGACATTACCGACGGGGGTTGGTTCCCGTCCCGCGTTGCTTTATGCTTGATGATAATGCTGGTAGTAATTAGCTGTTTAACCCTTGATGATGTTGTCTATGATTGGATGACGTGGACTATGAGTCCCATGTGGCATTAGACGTAAAAGTAGGGTGTTACATCTTTCATCTAATTTGGTTTGGTTTTGGTTTTAGAATTCAAAAAACCTGTTTTATATTATATTTGTTAAAATATTTATCCAACCTGGTCTAAAATAAGAAATCACTCGATTCTTTTAGAAATAAAAGTTAATTTAAATGAAGGCTATGATTTTATATTGATAATAATTAAATTATAAAATACTAATTTTTCATTTGATTTGCGATTGAACTAATTCATGGTTAAGTTTTTTGGTCTTGTTCTAAACCGAGCGAACAAACAATTCCCTTTCCCTTTTTTTTTTATGGTAGTGTTTTATACTTTTAGAAATATATAAATTACTAAACCATTATCATAAACTTAATGAAATAAAATGTCAAATAAATTATTAACTTTATAAACTAAAGAATATAATAAATACACGTTTAAATAAATAAAGAGTTTAATGAATAAAAAATGTTGATTGAAATGAAACAAAGTCATCAAAAAAAAAAAAAACTACAAATCACTACAAGAATAATAGGAATAGGGGATGGAAGCCTTTCGCGGCGGCCGACGACATATGTCGTCGCAAAAGGGTCACAAGACTCGCAACACGACAAAAAATAGTTACCTTTTGACTTTGACTTGGAAAAAATCGAGCATCTTTTGCGGCGACATTGTCGTCGCAGAAGGTAAATAGATTTTTTTTGCAACGAAAGTATTATTTTCACGGTGAAAAGCCCGCTATTTTTTTAGGGTTATTAGCGACGACATTTTCGAGCTCCTGCGATGACTTATCGCCGCCGTTAGGCTTTTGTGACGACACCATGTTGCCGCTAAAAAGCATCGATTTAAATAACCTTTTCAGCTTTCAGGGTTCTCACTTTCTCCCTCAAACCCACAACCGCTCTCCCCTCTCTCTCTCTAGATCGGTCCGGCCACGACTTTTTTTCCGTCGAACTTCGTCATTTTTGGATACATTCACCGGTGAACAACCACCACCACGTTTTCCGGCCATTTGGCGAAAAATATCCGGCCACTCTCATTTCTGGCGAACTTTGAGCTTATTTTATCCATTTTTTCCGGCAACAACCACGAAAGAGTAAGGTTTTATGCTTATGCTCTTTTTTTCTTTTAATATAAATCTTGTTTTGTGCAAATCATGTATTTTTTTTACCTTCATTTTTTCCGTTGAACACCACAAAGATCCGGTCCGGTCACCCAACTCATTTGAGGTTAGTTTATTGTTTTTTATGTAATGTTTAAGTTTTTATTATGTGTTTAAATATATAATGTTAGTGAAATATATTTTGTATATAATATGTGTTTAATGTATGGATTATTGTAAAGCTTTTAATTTGAAAATATATTTTTAGTAGTTTTACATATCTAGAACGACTCAATCCATACACTATTAATAAAACAAAAGAATTACCAAAGTGTTAATATTGGAAAAACCAATAAAGTTTTTTGATTTATCAATTAAGTCACTACCAAAGTGTTAATATTAGAAAACCCTTATAAAGTTTTTTGATTTATCGATTAAGTCACTTTACATTTTTAAGTGTTTAAGTTCCTGGAAATTTTTTGTATTATTCAAAAGGGCAAATGACCAAAAATAGTAACAAGTTTTGACATTTTTATCATTAATAGTAACATTATTTATTTTTTATTATTAATAGTAACAACTATTTATTTTTCTATCAATAATAGTAATTGGTGACCTGTAAACCTGTTTAGCAGGTCACCAACTTTTCAATTATCAAAACTAATAACATCTTTTCAAATTTTTACCAATAATAGTAACATATCAAATTAAAAACATAATATTTTTTATTTTATTAAGTTTTCTAATATTCCATAAACACCAAAATAAACCAAAATTTTATTCCGTATATTTACGGATAAATATTATTCGACTATTTATTCAAAATAATATATTATATACATGAAAAATACTGTGAATCATTTCAACATTCATTTTTTCCAACAAAAAACTACGAACAATCATTTTCTTAGTTTTTCCAAATAAAATAATACAAATCATTTCATTTTTTTTTAGTTTTTTCCAATCTAAATGGTCATAATTTTTTATTTAAAAAACAAAAATCAAAATGAGTCTCAATTTTTTTCATTCATAAAACTATAAACCACAATGAGTCATGATTTTTCCATTCGTTGAAAAACTAAAAGATGAATGGGTCGCAATACTTTTTCATTCGTAGTAGTTTTCATTTGGAATAAAAAATACAAATTGATAAGCTTTTTAGTAAATTCCAAACGAAATTGATTACAAACCATACAACTTTTAGCTTTACGAATGAAAAATACGACCCAATCATGTTTTTGATTTTTTTTACAAATTAATCATTTTGATTTTTCGTACAAAATAATTGCAACTCATTTATTTTTGTGTTTTTAACAACGAAAAAAACTATAAATTATTCCAGTTTATAGTTTCTTACAAGTGGTTATGTATCGTTTTTATGGATTGCAATATTTTTCATTCGGCAAAACTATAAACTGTAATAATTCATAGTTTTTTTCGTTGTTAAAAACACAAAAATAAATGAGTTGCAATTATTTTGTACGAAAAATCAAAATGATTTATAGTTTTTTGTAAAAAAATCTAAAATATGATCGGGTCGTAGTTTTCCATTCGCGAAAACTAAAAGTTGTATGGTTTGTAATCAATTTCGTTTGGAATTTACTAAAAAGCTGATCAATTTGCAATTTTTTATTCCAAATGAAAAGTACTACGAATGAAAAAGTATTGCGATCCATTCATTTTTTAGTTTTTCAATGAATGGAAAAACCATGACTTATTGTGGTTTATAGTTTTATTAATGAAAAATATTGAGACTCATTTTGATTTATTATTTTTAAATAAAAAAACTATGACTCATTTAGATTGGAAAAAACTAAAAAATGGAAGGATTTGTATTATTTTATTCGGAAAAACTAAGAAAATGATGGTTCGTAGTTTTTTGTTGGAAAAAGTGAAAATTGAAAGGGTTCATAGTATTTTTCATTCATATTAAATATAATTGTGAATATATAATCGATTATTATCTATCCGTAAATATTCAGAATACAATTTTGGTTTATTTTGGTGTTTATGGAATATTAAATAAATTAATAAAATAAAAAACATATGTTTTTAATTTGATATGTTACTATTATTGATAAAAATCTGTAAAGATGTTAATATTTTTGATAACTGAAAAGTTGGTGATCTGCTAAACAGGTTTACAGGTCACCCATCAACATTATTGAAAGAAAAATGAAAAGTTGTTACTATTAATGATAAAAAATAAATAATGTTACTATTAATGATAAAAATGTCAAAACTTGTTACTATTTTTGGTCATTTGCCCTATTCAAAACTACATATTTGATTTGTTTAATAGGTTATTAACAGATAAATGATACAATTCTTTAAACAATAAAAAAAAAGTCTAGTAACTTAATCGTGAAAATAGAAAAAAATTGATTTTTTTTCAACATTAAAACATCCAAAAAAGTAACAGTTTCACCGGTTAAACATGTAGCATGTTTAAAACTATATAGTTTTAAATAAGAAAAAAATCATTCAAGAATAAATACTTCAAAAAAGTTTTGTGACTTTGACTTTGATTGCAAGGTTTTTCAGTTTTAACCTTATTAAAAAGGAGATAAAATTTTAATTTTAATTAAAGCATACAATAAAAAATTGAGTATTAATTTCTTTAAATATTTATTTTTAGCATGTGCTATCGAAAACGCTGACCGCCGCTTTACCATCTTTTTCGCACAATTTCGTGTCCGTCTTTTCATCGATCTCTCTCTTTGAAAACCCTAATCCTGAAATTCGATTCCGACTTACTCGTATCCTTCCTGAATCTCCAACGATTCTTTCGATTACCGTCTTGACCTATCGATTAACCTCTTTTTCAACGCCTGCCGTTCCGGGAATCGGTTTCTAGGTTAGGGTTGTAACTTTTCGTTGATTATCCACCAGATCTGTGAGATCCATCATCCGTTTAGGTAAATCGGTCGATTATTTCTCGTGTGTGTTCTTTTTGTCCAGATTTTGCAGATCTCGATCTATTGTTATTATTTTGTTATCCGATTTAGGGTTTGTAAATTTCGAGATCTTTTTATTTGTTCTATAGCTGAAATCCGTTGATTCAATGTGAAATTGAGTTAAATCCAGGAGATATTTATGTTCAATTTGTGCGATTTGTTGAAAATTTGAATTTGGGGATCTAGGGTTAGGGTTTCCTCATAAATTTGGGGGTTTATTAAAATTAAAATTTAATTTTGCTTATTTATAAAATTGGGGATTAGGGTTAGCTTAATTTTGATAAAAATTTTCTTTTTTATTATTACATATTACTTTAAATGCCTAAACACACTTTCTTATTTCTTCATGTTTATTTGTTGACTGTTTCGCCCTTTCTTGGGTGTTGACTTGGCATGTGCTGGTTTGAGTCTGTATCTGTCACAAGTTACCTCTTTTAAGAAACGAGTGCCATTAATATTACTGACCACCTTATTTTAATGCCCCATGCCCCCATCATTGTCTGTACAAATGTTAATGCCTTTGTGGGAATATTATACTTTCTAAATTTAGCCCAAAGAATCTTTCTTTTTTCTTCCATTGAGCATCCTCTTGTGATTTAATGGCTTTTTCTTTCTTTCTTCCACGTCATTGGTCTTAAATGTTCTCACGAGTGGATAACTGGATATTAATGGAGGACAGTTCTCATTGCTGAACATCTTTTAGCTTTTGGCCGATCTTTCAAAATAAGAGTGTCCCTTTGATCTTTTTATTTTTTATTTTGATGAAAATAGTAGTGAATTTATATCATTTTCTACATCATGAACATGGTTTTTGAGTTTCCCTTGTTCTAAAGACGAGCTTACATTTTGGTATCAGACAAGTTAAAGTTTGATGCATAACTTTTTTGCGATTACCACTAAAAGTGTGCTACATTGGATGTTATCTATCTTGCGTGTTATAGCTACAAATTCTCTTGAAAGTTGATTAAACATATGGACTATCACAAGTACCATGTGAACTAACTCTTTTAAAAAATGGACCAGTCTCTAACGGGGCTGTAGTTTGGTATAACAATCTACTTCTGTCATACACTCGTATGTGCTTCCCTGGATTCAAATAAAATTGAATCTTAAGAATGACACTTTTACACTAATGTGTTACACTGCTTGGATTGGATCCTGATATTCGATCGTGTTAAGGGGAAGAATAAATTGCCGAGGATTCAAAATTTACTTTGATGACTCTTTGGGTTAACATCCAGGAGTATTTTATATGCTTGCGGGAAATGCATCTTGATCATTTATGTACCTGTGTTATTCTTGTGTTTTTGAAATGATATATAACTTGATGTATTTTAACTTCGTTGCACAGAAAAAGATGGTGCAGAAACGTCAGTTGGCTGATGAGGAGTATGATGTTTCACCCAAACACTTGAAATTGGAAAATAGTTGCCAGTTAGTTTCATGCTTGGAATTTCCTGCCCATGATGTGCCCCTAAAACCTTGCATTTCAGGTGGGTAGGGAGAACCTAGGATTGATTTTAGTTTTTTATTTTTTAATATTATACATGATGGCTACTTTCTAAACAAACAGTTTGGACGTTCGTTCAAATTGATAATTATGATTTAAGATGTGATAATCTATTTTGAATGCTTTAGGAAACTGATTATGATTCTGATTTTCTGGAAGAAAACCGATTATTAAGATACATGTAGAATTATCCATCTCTGGTTTTTAGCTACTGATTATCTGATTTTGATTTTTGAAGTTGTAATAATCACTCTAAATGCACATCCAAACACTTTTTAAGCTTTCTTGATGCATTTACCATGATTTACCTTTTTAAACTTACATACCCTTTAAAATTATTTTAACATATGATCTTTAGTAAAAGTTTGATGGACCTCAAACTGTTATTTGTTCTTCTCCAAACAAAACTTTAGTAGACTTCATGTTTACAGAGGTGCTTTACATGGATCATGAATGTATGCTATATGGAAAAAGTTGGAAGACCGATTGTCATGGCTTCCTTTTAGGACCAGTGACCTAAACCTCATTTTTCTGGTTTAATAGCCGTGTAGATGCAAAATCATAAGGGCATAGTTTTGTTTCTTCTTTCGTTATTGACTTATTCAGTGACATATAGGCATCACTGAGGGATGTTTCTCTAAAGAGACATTTGAAAGTGACTTTCAATTTGAAGACATAAAGTTAGAGGTACCATTTGTCACCCCGGAATTTGACTCTTTAAAACCAAGAACGTTGATGAAGCCCGAGGATGCATATTCTTGTCTCTTACGACGTTCTCCTCTAAAAGAGGTTCCTGTTGGACCGGAATATCAAGCCGAGATTCCAGAATGGTGTGAATATGACACAAAGAACGACGCGAATAAGTTCATGGGGTATTGTGTCATCTCAATGCCTGAAGCAGATACAACCATCTGTAACAATGATGTGGTTGGACGAGGAAGAACTGGTTGTTGGTGTGAAGATCCTGGATCTTTTATATGTGTCCAACACCACATCAGAGAAGCGCGAGAGAACCTGCGGGGAAACATCGGTAACAGAAGATTTTCGGAACTTGGGTTCTGTAGCATGGGGGATGTTGTGTCATGTAAATGGACCGAAGAGGACGAGCATTTATTTCACGAGGTTGTGTACTCAAATCCAGTATCTTTAGGGAAGAACTTTTGGGTCCATCTTGCGGAAGCCTTTCCTTCACGGACGAATCACGAGATAGTTAGCTATTATTTTAACGTGTTTGTGCTCCAAAGAAGGGCAGAACAGAATCGATGCGACCCTGCAAATGCTGACAGTGATGATGATGAGTGGCAGGGAAGTGATCAGTCTGAGGAAGATGAGGATTTTTGTCAGGATGCGTTTCAAACACATGGTTGTTTCGGTATTGAAAATGCAGTTTCCGAAGCTCAACCAGCTGCGTTCAACAGTTGTAGTTTTGACTCGTCTCAGGCTTCTGAGAAAACACAGGCAGATGAAAGTGGAGGAGATTGTGATTTTCAAGAGGACTCCTGCACGTCGTCTGAGATAGAACCACAATCGAGCAAAGTTAACGTTGATTGTAGTAAACCGTGGACCAACCATGACTTCATCTTCGAGCCCTCGGATCCGAAAGTTTGGGATGTCGGGTACTTTTCCTTCCCAAGTAATAAAACGGATTTCTTGTCAACGGGTAACATGATCGAAGAGGTCTTTGGAGTTGAATCTTGGAACATCAAGGTAACAGACAAGAACAAAGGCTCAAGCGAGTACAACTGATCTTCGGCGTCTGCTGCTGCAGCAACATAATCGACAGAACAAACGATTCTTTCGGTTTAACATCACGTAAGCCCGACATGCTCCTGTAAATTTAGCACCTTTGTTAGGATTAGTAGTTATATATATATCATAAAAGTCATAAAGATTTGACTTTCTTTTACCTTCGTTTTTTTTCTTCATCTCTTAAAAATATTTTGGGGATGTCGTTCTTGTAAATAATTTAGCTTTATTCAGTTGTACCCAGAAAAAGGAAAAGAAAAAAGGAAATGGTAAGGAAAAAAATAGAGAAAATGAGAAAAGAAAAGTAGTGTTTTTGGTGTAGTCCTGTATTAAGTTGTGTTGTAATTTGGGCCAAGTATGGTCTTTAGTTTTCTGTTAACTGTTGGGTCAAAGATGGGCCTCATTGCGTTAATTGCTTGATGAAGAATGATTTTCTTTCTTCCTCTTCTTTTTGCAGTGTCCTGATGCATATATATTTATTTATTTTTATCACCATATCCAATTAAATTAAATTAAATTAAATTGATCTATCCATACATATTGGTATTTACCAATTACCGGAAACCAGAAGTGAAAGCTTCCAAAAGTTCTTCCATAATAAGATACTTGAAGTGCTGCCAGAAATGTAGTGTTTGGTTTAACTTCTGCTGTTTGCTATCATAATTATCAAATAATCAGTTTTTTAAAGTGTTTGGATTTGCGTTTTATCTTGTAAGATGACCAAATAATCATGTATTAAACAAATAAACTACATTTTTTAACTTATAAAAAAGTGTGGTAGCATTAACTCTAAACACAAATAATCACTTATTTATACCAATTATTTGCGTTAGCGTAACATAATAAGCTAATAATCTCGTTTATAACGCAAAACCAAACACCCTCTAAACGTATTTATATAAAAGCTTTAGCTCACAGCTTAGCTATCATGACTTTTTGCTTATCGACAGTAGCATCTAAGGGTTGGTGTGTAATCGTCCGAATCTATTAAAAAAAGAAATGAATAGAAATTACAAGAATTGAGAATAAAATTATATGGTATCAGTTGTTTGGTTTTCTTCGACTACTAAATTATTAGTCGCCATTCAATTTTCTATGGGTTGTTAGATAAAAAGAAAACTTACATAACTAATTTATTAACTACTTATTACGTGGATAATATAATAAAATTATTTATAAAATACCATATATAAACTTAAAAAAGTAAAACATCACTACAAGGAAAAGAGGAAAATGCGACGGAGACTTTTTGCGGCGACATATGTCGTCGCAAATTCCCCACTAAAAGACAAAAAAAATGTGCTTTTTGACTAAAATTGGTCAAAACTCGGGGAAGGCCTTTTGCGGCGACATTGTCGTCACAAAAAGCCTGAACATATTAAATTTTTATTTTTTTTTTTGGCACGAAAATAGGGTTTTGCGCGGTGAAAAGGCCGCGTTTTTTTTCGGGGAATTTGCGGCGACATTTTTGGCTTTCTGCGACGACGGGTCGCCGCCATAGGGAATCAGCGACGACTGTATGTCGCCGCAAAAGGGTGACCGATTTATTACCCATTAACCCAACCAGTCTCTTCACTTTTCACCTACCTCTCTCCCTCTCCTCCTTCTCCTCTCCTTTTGTGTTTCTCCGGCAACCCTCCACCTCCGGCCACTCTTCACCACCGGCGACCTTCTTTGTCCGGATCCACTCTCCACCACCCGGGATTCTCCTTTTTCCGGCGACCCTCCATTTTTTCCGGCGACTTCGGCTCATCTCCTTTTCTCCGGTGAATATTGGTTATTTCCGACCAAAATATAAGGTTGGTTTCATTTAACATAAATGTCGTTATTTTTTTGTACATTTCTATGAACTTGAAGTTTGTTTTACTTTTCCGGTTTGTAGTTGTTGCTCCGGTGAACACTCCGGTGGGTTGACATTAAAGGTTAGTATTTTTTTCTGATTTTTATATATTATTTAAGTTATTAAATAATTTTTCAAAATATTATGTTTTAAATTTGTGCTTAAAATATAGACTTTTTATGATGTGAATATATTATCTTTTAATATGATTTCTAGTAGAAAAATTTAATTTTATATGCATATAGAGTTTTTATGATATGAAAAAGTGTATTTAATTGCAATATATTTTTTATTGTTAGAAAGTATGAAAAGGTTATAATTATATTATGTATGTTAATACACTTTTTTTAAAGTGTGTTTAGTTTAGTATTATTATTAGTAATTAGTGTTAGTTAGATTACTTTTTAATATGTATTATTTGATGTCACATAAGAACTTTTATACAATGCGTTAAGAGCCGCGAATATAGACGTTCCTGGTTATGACGAAGACTCGGAAGATGACGAAAACGAGGAAAACGACGAAGACGAAGATGATTATTAGTTTATATTATGTAATGTTTTTTTAATTGTAAATGCTTATTTGATAACTTTTGTAACTATTGTTGGTTTGAAATATATTAAATTTGAGTTTGTTGGAAAATATCAAATTGTAAATGCAGCGAACAGGTTTCTATAACCCGATTGGGGGCCAAAAAAAACAGCCAAAATTTGTGCATTTTATGTCACTTTTTGCGACGACATTTTGGCCTTTTGCGGCGACATGTCGTCGCTAAAGCCCTATTTCTGTGCATTTTATGTCACCTTTTGCGACGACATTTTTGCCTTTTGCGGCGACATGTCGTCGCTAAAGCCCTATTTCTGTGCATTTTATGTCACTTTTTGCGACGACATTTTGACTTTAGCGGCGACATTGTCGTCGCAGAATGTCCCCTTTAGCGGCGACATTGTCGTCGCAAAAGGTTTTGATTTTAATTTTGATTTAAATTTCATAAAACTTGTTGCGACGACTTTGTCGTCGCAAAAAGTGATTACGTGTCAAGCCGATATTGCTGGAAACCGTCGTCGCAAAAGGGCCAAAATGTCGTCGCAAAAGATGTTTAGCTACGAGGCTACAGCGACGACCTTTTTGCGACGACATGTCGCCGCAATAGGTCTTCTGCGACGACATTATCACTTTTAGCGACGACATTTGTCGCCGCAAAAAGGTGATTTTCTTGTAGTGCATATAAATATCAATTTTTTAAAGCACAAGGCTTATATATTTATCTATTAAAAAATATTATTTCTTTAGTTTTCTAAATAATTGACATTAAAATAAATTTAAATTGATTAGCTTGGTAAAATAATCTGAAGTTTAATTTAGTATTTTGAAGAGTAATTACACCACTAAAAGTGCCTTGATATACTCAACTTATTATTTAGTTGATATTAATGGTTAATATAAAGTGACGGAATGCAAATGAGCAACTAGTTGTGCTGCTATTAAGGAGCTGGAGTAGCGAAACTAATTTATTTAAAAACTATATCCACAGACCTGGGGTCATCGCATTACACTGGACTCTATTGAGGAGCTGCACAGTCTCTGGAACAAGTAAATTATAAGTATCAAACGTGAATGATATAAACACACACATTATTGATGAACGCTTTCTAATAATAATACAACATTTAAGAACAAAATATATTTTTTTAATTAGATATTTGCTTTTACATTTAGTTTAGATAAGATTGATGATAATATGACAAAAAAAATTTTTAATTAAATATATACATTAATCTATCTATACTATTAAAAGATTAACTAAATGCCACAAGTCATGTTCTCATTTAATTTGCCACATGTCGCTCTATCCTTTTGCCACTTCATTTACTGATTTTATTTTTAATTTTTAAAGCAAATCAAATCTATGTAAATCTTATATGGATCAATTTAATAACTAACTAACTAAAAATTAAGCAAACTTTATTATTCATATAATTATTATACTATACATATATATAAATATCAATTTGTAAAATTAACTCATGTAATATATGGGTGATAATCTAGTATAAATAAGATATGATTTAAACTTAAACTTAAATTAAACTAGAACGATTATAAAATAACGAGAGGTGTATCGAGAGAAAGAGAGAGCCATGTGCTAAAATTTGTTCTTCTTTATTATATATAGAAAGAGTACAAAAAGTAGAAAATAAAACAGATATCGGGTAAATAAATAATATCTATTGTTGATAAATCGTCATCTCTATCTATTTAATAATCATCAATTTATCCAATATTCATCTATTTAATTTCATCCATGTCTATCAACGTTCGATCGAGTGATATTGGTTTTGGATGGCCATTTCATTCTCTTCCAACAAGACTTAAAAGCTACATTTTTTCTAGGCCTACGGTTTGGCCATGCATTATATACTAATGGATCCAACCCATTTTTCAAGCTCCTTCAACTGGGCTCTGGGTTCAACCCATTTTTCAAACGGGCCTATTCAATTCTACAACACATACTTATTTAAAACTTTCTCCCATCCAAAAATATACATATATAGTGTTCTAGCTTAAAAAAATTGAAGAATACTTGATTAAAAAGGAGCATTATTACAAATGAATAGTTAAATGATGAAATTCTTCATACTTCCATTTCCCCCTTTTTCACCTATGGCTTCACTTATAGTCCATTGGTGCAACCAATATGAACTTGATAGCTCATGGTCCCAGCCACCAAGCACATGATTTGGCCAATTGGGGTGGGGTGGTTTGATTGACCCTTTGTTAAACAGAGTACCTTTTAAGCATGGTTGGTGTACCAACACATGAAACCATTATCAAGGGACACATGCACCTCTATCATTTGTCAACATACAACACCATGGTGGTTTTAAAAAAAGTACACCCCTAAAAAGTCTCATTCAAGTGTCCAATTACAACTATATATGTCTCCAAATCTATATACATGTATGTATTAACAACATCATGGAGATGGATAATGGGTGAAAAGTCAAGTTTTGTTTTTGCATTATGGAATTATATGTATTAGGAAAGTAAGTGGTTACTAACAATATATTTAAACACGATTATTGTAAACAATGTAAAGCTTGTTAGATGTAAGCTTTTTTCTTACTCAAGTTAAAATTCAAGTCTCGTATAAAAGCAGGTTAAAGACATTGAGGGTAACATGTGCATTATCCGTGATCTGTTACTCAATATATGCACGGGCGGATCCAATTAGGATCATCAGTAAAATCTGAAATGTTTATTATCATTTTTTATGTCCAAGTCTCGTATAACATCAGGTTAAAGACATTGAAGGGTAAAGGGTACATTATCCATGATCTGTTACTCAAAATATGCACGAGCGGATCCAATTAGGACCATTAGTATTTTCTGAAATGTTTATTATTATTTTTTATGTTAGATGAGACATGATGCGGTTGTACGATACAAATGGTTGGACATTGTTCCATAGATGGTTAAAGAACGAAATTGCTTGGGTTTAGAGACTTTTTGTCTAGTGATAATGATATTGATTCTCAATGAAACGGAATGATCAAAAAGTTGATTTTAATGTAAATACTTATTCATTGCATTCTTCATCAAAATGGATGCAATCAAAATATTTTCTATGTCAGTTTTCATGTTATCTATCATTATAATAGATAAAAATGTGTAAACACAAAAAGATCATGTTCTTTGTAAAACTCTCAAACCAACTGCACCCTAAGTAACATTGTTATTTTTTAGGAACTAGTGGTCCATAAATTTGCTAAACGTTTTTTTGGTCTATTTTTTCTCCTTAACTTTGCTAATCAAATTACTTAACATGTTTTGGTTTTGTAATTCTTTTTGAGATGAAAAATAAATCATGTTACGTGAAGTTTTTAGTTTATTAATCATATGTATGAAATATGTAAATCATCTTTTAGGATTTGAAGGTGACAGGGCTTTCCTTATATGATATGGTTTGGGTCGCCCCCATACACACAACGCACACTACAAAGAAAGTTTTCTATTGAGTGTAAAGTGTACTTGAAGGTTATACATATGAAATTATCCATTGAGTGTAACCTTGGTTAGGGGTATAACAGACATTAAGAGGTTAATTGTTTGTTTATGTTACTTCTAAATGAAATCATTAAGAGACTCATATAAAAAATTAAACCATCTCTTAATGATTTTATTAAGAGATAAACAAACATCACCTAGGACTATATAACTTACCTACGGCCGTGTTTTCTTACGTTTTAATGGAATCATTAAGAAGTCTATTTAAGTAAACAAACAATCTCTAAGCTAATAGGGTCAAACGAGCAGCTATTTTTTTGTTTATTCCATAGGTTGATTATCAACAAGTGGATAACCGTATGCTATGAATAAAGCTTTTTTTTAAGAGAATATGCTCTTGTTAAAAGATGACATTTACCTACACGTTAAAAGTATGATTTTCTAGTTATCTTTAAGCTTGCTTGATGATATATATGAATTCTTTGAATTTTATGTTTACGTGTTGTATGACATGATAATAGGAAGATGGACGAAATGTGTCTTTTGTTAAAAGAGCTTAGCCTTTTGAGAACATATAATTTGGTACAAACATATGTGAATCAGGGGATAACATTAATTTTATATAGGATTGATTATTAATATAGTATTAATGTTAGTTGGGATTGGTAAGGTAACACTCAGTTCTAACTAATTTGTTACAACAAAATATTCCATCATGCTTATAATTATATAGTGGCAATCCTTGCTTTAGTTTACAAGCAATGACCTTCTTTCTCTCTAGTATTAATTGAGCCCCTCATTCTTGACATCAAACAACTAGAAGATAATAATAACATCTTGATGTGGTTAGGAGAACCGAAAAACTTATATAAAAATATAATATATTTTAAATAAGTTTTTGTTTGACATCAGACTATACTTTATCCTCAATAAAATGTAATGAATTTTAAAAAAAATTCTAAAGAAGCTAACATTAGATCATTAGTGATGATTTACCATCAAATGATGAAAAGAAAACTTTTTTATTTTACTTTTTGAAAAAAACTTAAAGGTATATTACATGTTATTATTACCAAATATATATAGCATGTTTGTTACCCAAAACATGAATTAGAAAATTCTATTACGTACTGCGTACATATTTTATTTTGCTAATCATACATCCTTTTAATGAGTATGTATGACATATAAAATTAACGTGCGTTGCACATTTAAAAAAAAAAAGTTAATATTAAAAGAAGATTTGACACCATAAAAGTTAATTAGTTTAAATTTAGAGTAGTTGAAAGCAAGTGGAAAGAGCTACACTACTACGACTTAAATTCAATAGTGAGAAATTAAGTGATCTAGAGAGTCTATTTCCAAAGATTAAAGTCAAGTGTGGAGTAAATGTATTAGCTTCTAGGGTTTAATTATTTAAAATAATAACATATACCATCTTTAACTATTGAAGTGTGAATTTCATATATCAACAACTTTTAAACATGAGATTCATATATCTCTGAAGCATACACGGATTCAAAAATTTTTTAATGTGGAGACAAACTTTTAAACTCGAAAACTTTCCTATGTAATCAAGAACTAAATACGTAAATTAAATATAATATGAGGACAAAATTAGCTAAATAATTCCAAACTTATATATTTTTTACTAAAAAACTATGAATGGTGGAACCGAGTACCCATACTACCTTCACCCTAGGTTCCTCCGGACTGTCCCTTTTCATTTTTTAAGAAAATCATGTATAGTCTTAGTTTTTTACTACGGGTAAATTTTACCGTCCGGCTTGTTGGCCCGTTAGGTCAAAATTGTCACTCCTAATCAACATTAATAACATCCTTTTATTATTTTCATTTATAACAACAGTTTGATAATATTAATAATAAAACGAAAGTAAATTGTAATAAATTTCAAACTACTTATGTTAATATTATGATAAAATAATAGCATAAATATGTTATTAATTTACACAATTATTCCCTAGGTGTTAATGTTGGAAGCACACTATTACACTTGTTTTTGGAGGTTATAGTTACAGAGAATAAAGGGCAAAGGCCAAAAGCAAGACATCTTATGTTTTGGTCTTTTATTGGAGCAAAATGACTTAGAAGTGAAAGCATGAGTGTGTCAAAACCTTTCTTGCAATAAAAGAATATTGTACAACTTTTAATGCATGATGCACAAGTTTAATAGTAGTAAATCCTAACATTAAACTTTTTTTCTCATTTGGTTTATTTAACAATTTTATTTTCTCAACTCTGCTTATATATATATTTTTAAAGAATGTTTCCCAAGTTGTTGAAGCCTGCGAAATCAATTCTACTTAAATGGCTAGACAACGTACATCGCATAGATGATAGTAGGGGTGTGCAAAATAACTGAGCCCAAATAACCCACTCGAACCGAACATTAATCGGGTTAAATGAGTCGGGTTATTCGGTTTTCAGGTTTTTTATTCGGTTTAAATGGTACCCGAATAAGTGATTCAGTTCGGTTTACGGGTAGGATTCATGCTTTCGGGTACCCAAATAACCCGTTTAATATATATTTGACATTTTTTTGATTTGTTTATAATTATAACTAGAATTGTTTATATATAGAATGTAAATATATAAATACCCAATTTTGATACTCAAACCATTTAACCCGTTTTATCCAAATTACCCAACTCATTTAACCCGTTTAAACTACTTTGTAGATGATTTCATTTTTTTTAATACCAAAACCGAATCCCATTTAACCCAAACCGAATAATCCGATACTCATTTAACCCGAAATTGATAACCCGTCCCATTATTTGGTTTGGGTTCGGCTAGCTAACCCATACACTCAAACCTGAATAACCCGATACCCAATTAACCCGCCCGAATAACACCCCTAATGATAACATGCTTGTATTTCATTTTTTTCTATACATGCAGTAAAAGGTTAGCAATCACATATTCATATTTTTAGATTCATATTAATTGCATTACTTTTATAAAATTCTAATTAAATTAAAGATTAGTATAAGACTTTAAAACATCAACTTTTGTTTGGACCACATGTAGATGGCCCAAGTCCTGATGTGCATTGGTAGAAAAATGCTTACTTTTGTCTTGTGATAACTAAAATAGAATCATGCATTGTGGTTGTACCTTTAGTATAATAACAAAGAGTACAAGTATTCATGCATAAAGTACAACCCATATAACATAATTCATAATTCCTAACTAGCTAGTCGTTGATTGTCAAATTAAACCAAAGTAGATGCAATTGAGGGAGTGGTTGTTGGACAACTCCTCAACAACTCAAGATGAATCAACTTCTATTACAAAATTCCACCAAAAACCTAAATTAAGAATGGTTGTTTTTACTATTTTAGACGATGTATTTTAAATTTATCGTTTTTACCGTTTTATATATCATTATTTGTTTTTTAAGACATTAGATATATGAAGACCTTCTTATGTCTTCAATTTTGATTCTTACATGTCAAATGTCTTCCTTTTGAAGACATAAGTGCTCAAAAAAGATCTTATTATAAAAAACAAACGACACCTAAGGTAAGTTATTGGAAAAAAGTTATTTTGCATTTTTCTTTTTTACATTTTCCATTTTCAAAAAATTTGAATAAAACTATAAGTATCTTTCGATGACATAGATAAGACTGGTTGGTTCATAGTACCTAAAAATTGGATTGTCATAATGTAACAATATTTAACTATATGGTGAGTCTAGCTCTTTAGACCATGTGAATGAATCGTTTAATGATACAAAATTGCACTTGTTATTACTTCATAACAGATCTAGGAATTATAAATTGATGATGTATTACTAATATGAAAACTTACGGATGTGCAATATTATTAGAACTTTTTTCTTAATTTACCCCACAAAAATTGGTATGCAATCGACCCATGATCCATTGCTGTGATAGGTATTTCTTAGTGCATTAGATTTTAGCATTTTATGACATTTTATTTGTGTATTTGTTATCAAAGTTATATATCTCATAGACAACTTAATTTCATGTATATGCAACCTAGAAATCAAAATTTAAGAGTCAGGTTTGATCTCAAGTCCTCGACCCTTCAAACTTCAAATGCACATTTAAGTGCAAACATGCTTGGCTTTTCACCAATCTGAATTTTGAGTCGGACTCGATTGATGCTTTCACAGAATGAAAATGGTATGTAAAGAAAAAATGTCTAAAAAAAGTAAGATGTGTTTATTGATGCATTTTAGAGTCATAAAAACATAACAAAGGATGGATGGTAACATATTCTTGTTGATCAAATATAAGGTTTACCTTTATATGCATACAAATATTTTCTAGTAAATACTCTAAAACACCATATCTAAAAGGGTTCATATTGAAAAAAACAAAATTTCATATTTTTTTGGTTTAGTCTCTCCATTGTGTTCACTTTGGTCCCCCAACCTTAGACGGAGAGATCAAATTGATAAAAAAAAATTAAAAGTATGATGATTTTTTTAGTAACATTTAAATAATAAAAATCATCATACTTTCATATTTTTATCGATTTTATCCTCACGTCGCTTATTTTTCTCAGGCAAAGGATCACAATGGATACGTCAAGAAAATACAAGGACTAAAGTGAGAAAAAATAGAGACTTAATTGATAAAAATATAAAAGTATTATATATATATATATATATATATATATATATATATATATATATATATATATATATATGTATAGAGGGATGTTCAATTGAGAACTTTTATGCACCGAGGTACAAAAGAACCCATATCATCCATTAGATCAAAAAATTGTATGGATTAGATTAATGGCAAAAGGATAAATAGTTGGACAAATTGATGCATCTTGTGCATTATAGAATAAAACAAAGAAGGGCATTTTGGGGAATGTGCACACCTCATTAAATTTAATATTTCAACAAATAATCAAATAATAAATGCTAAATAAATTCAATTGATACATTTCCAAATTTAACAAAAATTACACAAATTCAAAAAAAGATGAAAGAGATCGATGCATTTCATCGTAATCGTGTTTATTTATGCATCGTGTTCAAAAAAGATGCATTTAACTAAAAAAATTCACAAATTCATTATGCATCGTGTTCAACTTGTTCATCATTCATTTATGCATCGTGTTCGTCGTTCATATTTTTTCATTCATGTATGCATCGTGTTCAACTTGTTCATCATTCATCTATGCATCGTCATTGTTCATCATCCATTTATGCATCATCATTTTTCGTTGTTCATCGTTCATCATCCATCTATGCATCGTCATTGTTCATCATCATTATTAATCGTTCATCATCCATCTATGCATCGTGTTCTTCATAATCATCATCGGTTGCATCTCTTGTTCATGTTCATCATCATCGTTGTTCATCGTTAATCTTCGTCTTCAAATCATCATCACCATCAAAATCATGAAGAACACGATTAGAGAGAAAATGAGATGAGAGAGAGAGAGAGAGAGAGAGAGAGAGAGAAATGGGGAGGAAAATGAGGAATTTAGTTACTATGAGATTTTAATTCAAAATGTAACTCCTAATTATCTTTTATGATTTTTAAAAATAAATTAATTACCATATCTTTAGTTTTCCCTAAATGCCCTTTGTGCACCCTTGTTAGATTATCTTATGCACAAAAGTGCCTCGAGGTGCCCCGATGCACAAAAGTTCTCAATTGAACCTCAATCTATATATATATATATATATATATATATATATATATATATATATATATATATATATATATATATATATATATATATATATATATATATATGTATATATATAGGGGGGGGTTAAATGGAAAACCACAATGCACCTGAAAACTTGTGAAAACGCACTGCACCACCACAAATGCATCAAATTCCCCGCGTGATGCATCAAAATCCCGCGTGATGCATCACTTTATTTACGATCATGCCACCGTGTTTTTCATGAAATACATCAAATCGAACGGTTTGCGTAGGTTTCCACAGTTTTCCGGTGCATAGTGGTTTTCCATTGAACTCACCCCTATATATATATATATAAATAGACCCTATTTGAAAAATGAAACTTTAAATTACATAACATTTTAAGGGGTTGCTTGGTTATCATAAAAGAGCAGTTAAAACTTTAAAACAGTAATTAAACAACAGTTTAGGTTATTATTTTTTTATTTTTTTAACAAACCTAATTCAACAAAATTACATTCTTTTTATGGTTTTATAACCATTGGAGAAAAGACAAAAAATAGTTGGTAGCATGATAAATTCAGTTGAATCCTTTTGGAAAATTGCACCAAAATGACAAAAAAAGGCTCCCACCATATAACCACTTCTCTACTTGCAAAAGCTTTTACCTTTTAGCTTTCAACTCTGCTGTGCAGGCTTGTAGATTCTTTGCTTTAACCACAAAAACCAATTTTATCATCATTCTATTTAGACTAAATTACATAAATGGTCCCTGTGGTTTATATGGAATTACGGTTTTAGTCCCTGAAAGAATTTTATTACACCATAAGTCCCTAAAATCGAAAAGTTGTAACATTTTGGTCCCTGAAACTAACGGCAGTTAACTTGAGCCGTTAGTTTCAGGGGCATTTTGGTCTTTTTGAATTTCAAGGACCATTTATGTAATTTTCAAACATTTAGGGACCATTTATGTAACTTTCATACTTTTCATATATATATTTAGTATTTTTTTTAATAATTTAATTATCCAAATATAACATTTTATCTTTTATTCCTTTTGTTTTAATCATGAATTTTTATTTGTATTTTTATTGTTATTATTAATGTTAGTTTTTTTTATATATTACTATAATTATTTATTTAAGATTATTATATGATATAATTGGTTTTTTTCAATTATTTATTGAGAATCCAAATCTTTCTCTATTCTTTTTTTCATTTAAGAAAAATAAAAATAAAAACTAATTGTAGTTTTTTTCGTTCGGAAAATCTAAAATCGAAATAAATTATTTCTTTTCTCCATTCAAAAAATTCAAAATAACGACGTGTTGAAGCTTTTTTCGTTTGGAAAAAGTATATAATCAAAATGCTTCGTAGCTTTCATAGCAATACTTAATAAAATTTTTTAATTCTAAATGGTTTGAAAAAATCAAAAATTGGAATGGTTCATCACTTTTTAGTCAAAAAAAATTAAAATTCAAATCGTTTGTTGTATTTTATTGAAAAAATTGAAATTGTATTGATTTTTGATCTACGTTTTATTAAAATCAGAATGGTTCTTATGTTTGTTAAATAAAAAAATCATAATTCTTTACCGTTTTTGATCAAAAATATTAAATTAAAATCAAAATGGTTCGACATTTTTTTATAAAAAAGTTAATACCAGATGGTTATCGTTGTTTGAAAAAATCAAAAATCATAATGGTTCATCATTTTTTGATCAAAAAAATTATCAAAATGATTCATCGTTTATTTGATCCAAAAAACAATATTAGAGTGGTTCGTAACTTTTTTTATCGTTGTTTGATCAAAATCGTAATGATTATTATTTTTTTTGAAAACTGAAAGATAAAAAATAATGAACCATTATTGATTTTTTGGATTAAATAAACGATGAACCATTTCGATAATTTTTTGATCAAAAAATGATGAACCATTATGATTTTTGATTTTTTCAAACAACGATAACCATCTGGTATTAATTTTTTTTAATAAAAAAATGACGAACCATTTTGATTTTAATTTAATACTTTTGACCAAAAAACGGTAAACGATTATCATTTTTGATTTTTTCAAACAAAAGAACCATTCTGATTTTAATTAAACGTAGATAAAAAAATCAATACAATTTCAATTTTTTTTATTAAAATACAACAAATCATTTGTAATTAAATTTTTTTAACTAAAAAGTGATGAACCATTCTAATTCTTGATTTTTTTTTTCAAACCATTTAGAATTAATATTTTTATTAAGTATTTGCAATGAAGAAACTACGAAGCATTTTGATTATATACTTTTTCCAAACGAAAAAAAAGCTTCAACACGTCGTTATTTTGAATTTTTTTGAATGGAAAAAGAAATAAATCATTTCGGTTTTATATTTTCCGAACGAAAAAACTACAACTAGTTTTTATTTTTATTTTTCTTAAATGAAAAAAATAATAGAGAAAGATTTGAATTCTCAATAAATAATTGAAAAAAAATGAACCAGTTATACCATACAATAATCTTAAATAAATAATTGTAGTAATATATAAAAAAACTAACATTAATAATAACAATAAACATACAAATAAAAATTAATGATTAAAACAAAAGGAATAAAAATTAAAATGTTATGTTTGGATAATTAAATTAGAAAGAAAATAATATATATATATATATATATATATATATATATGAAAAGTATGAAAGTTACGTAAATGGTCCCTGAAAGTTTGAAAAATTATATAAATGGTCCTTGAAATTCAAAAAGACCAAAATACCCTTGAAACTAACGGCTCAAGTTAACTGCCGTTAGTTTCAGGGACCAAAATGTTACAACTTTTCGATTTTAGGGACTTATGGTGTAATAAAATTCTTTCAGGGACTAAAACCGTAATTTCATATAAACCACAGGGACCATTTATGTAATTTAGTCTTCTATTTATTTAATAAAAAAACACATTAAGTTTTATTATTATATTACTCATAATAAAATAGTATTTATATGTAAGTTTATATATTAATTTATTTAACAATTATTATAAAACAACTAATAATATTGATTTTCATCCATAACTTTTCTCAACTTCAAAATTACTCATTCCTCTGTTATTTTGTTTTTGACATCTCTCTTGATTCAATGAATTTGAGTCTAAACGGTAGCAATGAGGTTTTTTGTATCATAATACATAAACGTAAGAAGGAATTCGGTTAATTGTGATTCATTTACGTTGTTAGGTAGGTATGTATGTACGATACACATGTTTAAAAAATGGTTTATTATGAAAAAAATCAACTTGATTTTACAGTTTTTGTGTTTTTGTTTCTTCATGTTATTTTTTTTTCAAGAAAAGTCCCCAAGTTAGTTTTTATTTTCTGGTTTTCTGAAATTTGTTTATTAGAATTCGGTTAAAATTGGTAAACCGAGGTTTTTAAAAACTGAAAAATCATATTGTGATAGTCAAATTTCACAAAACAGAAAAATAAAATTATTTGAGGACTTTTATGAGAAAAAAATGACATGAAGAGACAAAAACAAAAAAACCGTGAAAACATGTTGGTTTTTTTCATAATTAACTCTTTAAAAAATGCTATATCATTTGATATTTATTGATAATGTAAACAAATACATGTTTTTGTTATGATGCATATCTAAAAATCATTTTCGTGCTACTGAATATCTGTTTTAAAAATCTTGATTTTACCATCGTCCTCTAAAAATATCAAGTCTTATCGAGTTATCTTATTACAGGAATATAACAAATATTGTCTACCGAGAGTCATATAAATATACGATATTTTTATTACAAGATTTTGATGAAATTAATTATGATCCATTAAATTCAATTCTTATATATTTTGGAATTAATCAAATATTGTAATTACATTACGTAAAGAAATCAATTATTCTCTCTTGTTTTTTTATGATGAGTTACACAAGTGAGGACTGAAAGAACCGTTTCACTTGGGTTTGTGCTTCCAAAGGAAAGAATCGTTGGGTTGGGGGTGGGGGGGGGGGGGGGGGGGGGGGTAGAATCAGGTGGAGGATCTTGCTTCCACAACCATAGAGATGACTAATGTGGATCAATCTTAGCCGTCGGTTTGCTGCCGGTGTAGGATCCTTACTCAAGTACACGTGCGGCCATCTTTGCTTTAGGCTTTAACTTCTTTTTTATCCTTGCTTCCATGCATGGTTTTCTCCTTCTTCCTCCAAATTTAGCTCTCTCTCTCTCTCTCTCTCTCTCTCTCTCTTCATACATATATTTTTAGAGAGAGAAACTGATAAATCCTTAGAGACACACACACACACACAGTGGTGTAAACCACTTCTTAATTTCTTTCTATTTCTCTTTGCTTGTTCATCGCCATAATTAGCAACAAAGGTAACCGACCCATTATCTCTTCCCCTTTTTTTAACTTCAAATCTCAACTATCCATCTATCTTCTACTCAATTCTATCTTAAATCTTGTTCATAATGAAAAATACGATGAAATCTGAGATGGGTTCTTCGTTTTTCACTTCAATCTCGAATAATTCAGTATACCCACTAAAGTTTTGAGCTTAATTTTGATCTGGGTGTTCTTTAGCTTACACTTTTTGCTTTTGAATCTTGGATTTCTTGGTTCTGCTTCTTAATCTGATCTATGAATTTGATGGAAGAAGAATTTGATCTAAAATTGATGAAGCATCCTTGTAAGTTCTGTAACAAGAGCTTCTCCAGTGGAAGATCTTTGGGGGGTCACGTGAGGTCTCACGTGATTAACTCGACTGATCATCATCAGATTGGGAACAAAAGTAAGTGTTCCAGTGTTCTTGATAAACTCTGTAAAGAATGTGGAAAAGGGTTTCAATCTTGGAAGGCACTTTTCGGACACATGAAATGTCACTCAAAGAAGATCAATCCTGCAAGTTTGAATCAAGATTCTTGGATTAGCGATCCGGATATTGAGAATTTAGATGTGAAGATTCGCGGAATTAAGCGATCAATATCAAGAAACAGAAGAAACAAAAGGTACAAAGTTGCTTCTACGACAACTTTAATCTCAACAACTTCATCTTCTATCTCTATGAATGCTAATAACAATAATCAAATTAGTAGTAATAATGCTTCAACAAGTATGGTGTCTGAAATCGAGCAAGAACAAGAAGTAGATGTTGCTATGTCTTTGATGATGCTTTCTAGAGATTTTGGAAATTGGGGTAATGAAATTGAATCATCTGATTACTGCAATTCCTCTGTTTTGGTGAAATTGAGTAAAGTTGAGGAGGGTAAAGAATTGACTAGGATTGGTACCAAGATGAAGAAATTAACAGAAACTGAAGTTGGTTTTGATTTTCTCGAAAGATCTGAGGCGGGCTCGATCAAAAACGGCCAATTCGATTCTGGTTTTGATGAATTTGAGGATTCAAGCAAGAGAAAGTTTGAGTGTGTTACTTGTAACAAGAGTTTTCATTCTTATCAAGCACTTGGTGGACATAAAGCAAGTCACAAGAAGCTAAAGGGAGGATCTTTTGATTCGAAAATCAAAATCGAACACAAACCCATGTTTAATCATGATCATACAAATAATGGTTATGATTCAAAAACAAGTGAGGATCATCACAAATCATCAAGTTTCAATCTTGGTGTTGGATGTTTGAAGAAAAAAGTGGTGTTGGGAGCACATGAGTGTCCAATTTGCTTAAAGATCTTTTCATCAGGCCAAGCTTTAGGGGGTCACAAAAGATCACACTTGATTCCTGAAACTAAACCGAATCAAGAAAACACGAATGTGATGATGAAACCCGATAAGCCAATTCGCAGGTTTCTTGATCTCAACATGCCTCCTGAAGAAGAGATGATGATAATGAGAAGTAGTAGTACCACAGAGTACAAGTCATACTTCTGGGAAGATAGTAGTGATCACCACAACCATGAGTCAACACTATTAGGTTTGCTTTCAAAAAGCTAATAGTAGTTGAAAAAGATCACCTCAAGATTGTTCAAGATTCATTCATTCTTTACACAAAACACACACACACACTTATGTCCAAACTTTTGTGCTTATAAACTACATTGGTTTCATCAAGTAGAAGACAATATTTCTTGTTAATAGGTTTTCAATTTGCAAATAAATCCAATGAATTATGGTTTTTACAAGTTGAATTGTATGAATCTAATTATTTTAAGATATGTTTATTTTATATATTCTTTTTACTATTTTATATGTTCAAGAACTTAAATTTATATAATTATATAAACATCAATTAGTTCTTACCACATAATAATCTAGTTTTGTTTTTGTTGTGGACATGAGAGGTGAGTTGTTAAGGGAATTTAAGAATGTGCCCAAAATGTTGTTTGGTCGCCTAACATTAAAAAGATAGATAATTAATGACTTACTCGCTAGTATTTAGTATTAACATACATTTTCTTTCTTGTCTTTTTTTCCTTTTGTTTTATTATTTTTTTTAACGTTAATTATTAAAGATAAATCATCATGTTTTACAGTTTTATCAGTTTGGTCCTTTAATGTTAATTATATCGCGTTAGTCCTCATGTTATTTTTTTTCTAATTGAAACTGTGAATTTCGTTACTGGTAACCTATTGATCAAACTAAAAATAATGTTTACGTTTTAATTTTTTTGATGGAAAAATACGTGTCAATGACTAAACTAATAAATATTGAAAACATTATTGTTTTTTCAACATAAACATAAAACAAAATATGAAGTTATTTTTTTAACATGAACAACAGATCACTGGTAGCAAATTTTATAATTTCAATAAAAATGTAACGTTATGACTAAAATAATAAAAGAAAGTAACATCAATTAACCAAAATGATTAAACTATGAAAACATTATGGTTTATTTCAATATTACCCCTATTTTTTGTTTAAAAAGTTTCTTATATTATAAATGATTAAGTATGTTTTTAACCATCCAACTTTCAGATTTGTCCCATTTAATCAATAAACTATATTTTTATACACATTTAGCCACTAAACTATTTCATGGTTGTAGGTAGTTGGTCCCATTAGGGTGAACAAGATGTAGTTTCTTAAACAATGGATTACAGAAGAGTGATTGAATGTAATGAAAAACAAATAAACAATTTTCAAAGATTTAATTTGTGTGTTTAAAGTATATAACAAATTGCAAAGGTTGCGAAAGAAGAATAAAACTATTCTAGATACTTTGACTTTAAAGACAATTAGTGTAAAGAGTATTTAATGCAGCTTATTGAGATCAGTTCCATGCTAAGAAGATACTTGCTCGATTTTGTTTTGATGATTTGCACATTAAAAAGTAATTGACTTTGATCTGAGAACTTGTTTATATAGATAAATAGATAATTGTGCATTTAATGTTCTCAACCATATTTTGATGTTGTATTCTGATTGGTTGAAAAGTAAAATATTATGGATGACTCATTGTCCTTGATAGAGTAGTCATAGTACTAAGGTAATATTAAAATTATAATACTTGTGTTTGCACCATTTCTTTTGAAGATATTTATGGCACAAAACTTGCAAGATGTCTTGTAATTTGAAATGTCCCTGCTTTATTTTAGACGAACGTTAAATTCAAATTACTTTGGAGTCAATGAGTCCATTTGTCAGGGGCTCACTGATGTCACATATTTGAGATTAACCAAGCTGATAAAATTTTGATAAGATGACGTTCTACAAGAGTACAAGATGTATGACTTTCAGTTCAAATGGCTTTCCATAATATTAAATAATTTCTTCTTTACTTTTGTTTATTTTATCATGATATTTAACAATCACATTAGTTGTATATTTGTATCAATTTTTTTATGTAAAGTCACAATTACATGCCACGTATGTCATACACATGGTTTATGATATTATTATTTTTTTTTTCCAAATATGACTTACATACACATGAGATTATATTCCATTTGAGATTTTTGTTTTGATAAAATTCAAATAAGTTATGATACTTATATAAGATATATGACATTCACATTATACTTATTACATTAAGATAAAGCAAATACGTGACATTTTTACATCTGCCAATGAATTTATTAATGCCTAGTTGGACGAAATATGTTGAGAAACTAGAGTTTGTTTCTATCTTACAAAATCTTAAGTTGGAAATGAAGTTAGAGAGTTAATTCTATCATTTTGATAATGTAATAAGAGATGTTGGATTGTGAAGGAGATAATTAATTAAGGTGTAAAAAGTTGATTACTTGATTGTGTATTAAACTGATTTCCCAACATATATATTATGTTATTTTTATTGTTTTTATTGTTTTTACTCTTCAGTACAAAGAATTAGATCAAATGTTGTGTTCCGTTAAATTGATTTCACAACATATTATGAATGAGAGAGAGAGAGAGAGAGAGAGAGAGAGAGAGAGAGAGAGAGAGAGA
Organism: Centrapalus pauciflorus; assembly: GCA_020465985.1. NCBI lineage: Eukaryota > Viridiplantae > Streptophyta > Magnoliopsida > Asterales > Asteraceae > Centrapalus > Centrapalus pauciflorus. The sequence continues at coordinate 1,020,549 of JAANYP010002760.1, forward strand.
GAGAGAAAGAGAGAGAGAGAGAGAGAGAGAGAGAGAGAGAGATTGATTGATTGGTTGATTGATTGAAGCCATATCTCTTAAAGCTCTTACAATCTAATTGAGGTAAGCCTTAGTTCTTAAGATTTAATCATGAAATCAATATTGAATAGATAAACATGTTGAAATCATCTAAAAAATGTTATTCGATGGTTACTGGAGACAAACTCATCACTGGAGACCAACTCGTCACACAATTACGTCCATAGAGAGTAATTCGTGAGATCTCTCAATTACATCTAGTCCACATTGACTTTAGTAAAACAATTAACAAAAACGAAAATTACACCCACGTTTTTAGATTTTCGTGATGTTACAATTAAATTGGTAAGCTGTTAGAACAGAGCATCAACCTTGATATGTTCTAAACAAGAGGCTCACGGTCTTGCGAGTTGTTATGACGATTGAGGTCGTGGCTCGTGGGTCGTAGGTCGTAGCTGCAAGACATTTTATCAAGTGAAAGAAAATATAGTAATGAATATTTGATATAAAAAATTTATTTAAAAGTAATTGTATTATTTAGATCAAAATTGTAACATCCCAATTTTGAGATAATTACGTGTAATTATTTTAGTGGATAATTAATATGATATTATTGTGTGGGTCCAATGAGAACCCGATTAGTGGATATATACGTGTCGGGTTTGCGAATTACGTGTCTCCGGATTATAAATTTAGTGGATTGATTATATATTTGAGTTCGTGGATTTAATTGGGTTAAGTGGATACTAATTGTGAAAATGGGATATCGGGTTCGGGTTATTGGGTCGGAACCCGCTAAAAATGGAAATATCATATGTACGCTTCCTTTTCCCTTCCTTCCTTATCTAGAAAGTTTTGTGTATGTGTGTGTGAAGGTGTACGTGTGTGTTGTGTGTGAAATCAGCAAGATCTAGCCTCCATATCTGGAATTGAAGTGTTGAATTTGATCATCTTCTCCTCTCCTTGAGTTCTTGAGATTGAAGGTAAAGATTTTTGGGTTTAAAAGCTTGAGTTTTATGTTTATTGATTATTGGGTTGTGAAAAAGAATATGGGGTTGATAGAGGAAGTATGTGTGTTGATTATATGAGTTGTTAGGCTAAAAATCGAAATTATGGAGTTTAGGAACTCCTGGACTGGTCTGCACAGCGAACAGGGAAAGAGAAGACAGACGCAGCGCGGCCGCGATGGGGGGGCGGCGCGACCGCGATGCGCGGCACGGCCGAGACTCCAGGGGCGCGGGCGCGTTCGGTAGGCAGGGGGAAATGGTCGGTTTTGGCATGCCTTGGGGCGTTTGGGCTGAATTCGGGGTCCCGTTGGGGTTGTTTTTGAGTCGGGGTTGATTTGATTTATTGTGAATAGAGTTTATGTGTCGGTTGGATTTGAGATTAACATTGTGGGATCCGTGTGTTACAGGGACAAGCAGACAGCGAGACAAGCCAAGTTGAAGGTTATAAATTCAGTGTGTGGGACCGATTGATCAGGTGAGTACCCGAGTTCTTTTCTAAACCGCGGGACAGTTTTCAGAGTCATGGTTGTGTAGATAGTTTCGTGTATGTGTATATGTGTATATTGTGTATTGTGAAAGAGACAGGGACACGAGCCACAGGTATGATTCTATTCCTACATATGTGATATATGTGCATGAGATGAGATCCAGTCCGGGGGTCCGTGGTGAGTACCATACGGACGGTGATTCGCGATGGGTTATCGCGCGGGTTGACTGTCCCTAACAGTCCTTGGGGCGTGTATACACGGCAGGGCCTGTAGCCGGTTCGCGCCCGTGCTACAGGGTTGTGGCTAACCACCGGTGTACACGGTCGTTAGCTGGGGAAGGGTTTCCCCCTTAGTGATTCTGTGTGCAGGGCTCGGGATCTCATGTATGTGTTCATACCTGCATCGTGATGTTGATTGCCAGAGACAGAGTTAGGGTTTGTGCTGTGTGTATGTGCTATGTGTACGCTTGTTATGTGTTTATTGTGCAGAGTCCAACCCTCGAGTACTCACGAGCTTTCGAGCTTACGTATTCGAGTCTTCCGTGTTCAGGGCGTCAGTGACAGGAGTAGCAGACGAGTTTGATTAGCTGGGGCCGGGAGCTATCTGGGAAGCTTTGTGTTAATTTGTGTAATGATCTGATCAGTGTTAATTATGTTAGCAGCTTTTGGGATTATGTAATCAGCGGATTATATGTTGATTGTGTTTATGTAAAAGTTTTAAATTAATAGTGGATTCTAGTTTATCCTGTGACGTGTGCATAATAGAGCTATTGCGATAAGCCACCTGTGTATTGAATTGACGTGGCATTTCTGGGTTACGGGAGGGGTGTTACAAAAATATACAAGGGTAATGGTCTATAAAAATCATATTAAAAAGAATAATTCAGAAAATCAATTGACAATATTACCCCTTAATCAAATCGAATCAGCTTCCAAGGAATGCAATCTAGTTATCAATCACCCTATATATATAATGCAGAAGATGCAGGTGATATGGGGCCCCGATGGGGGGAAATTCAGCTCCGAATTTGATCACAAAACCCGCTCATTGTGTCATTCAATGACCCTGTAGTAGGGTTTTCCTTCCAATCCCTAAAACCTAAATCCCAAATGTTGGGTGAAGCTGGCCAAGCAGTTATCCCCAATTTCACTTCTTCCTCAACCCCGAACCCTAACCCTAACTCTCTCCCACCTCACTCTGCTGCCTCATCGTATCCGCATTCGCTTGGATTCGGTGGGTTAGAATCATGTCCAGCATTTGAGCTCAACGGAGTTGCTGCGTCGCAAAGCCAGATGATTTCGCAGACAACTGATTCAACCACATACGGACACGTAAATCTTCATTTAGTTGTTTATTTTGTTAAATCAAGGGTTATCTACATGTTGTTTGTTGAATTTGTTTTCTACGTTTAAGTTAATTGCATATATAATTCATGATTAGGTTTCAATTTATCCAATGGAATGTCTAGGCAGTTCTTTTTTTTATTTTTGTTATTTTATAAATGCGTTAAGGCAAGTAAATGAGATTGAGATGCATGAGTATTTTGTCATGTGATTCGCTCCATGGTATTTTCTTCTAGTTTTCGAGGAAATAAATGTAACTTTATGAGTGACTCTGCTTAATTAAGAAATAAGAATTTGTGATGTTACCAAACTTCGTTGCTGGTTCTGGATTCTGGTGTCTGGGCATCTCTGGAGCATATTCCAGCAGTGATTTCTGGTAGCTCAAGGAGAAACCGCCAGAGGCATCTCATGACCCGAGTCCAGTAGTGTGCTCCGATGATCAAATTAGATTATGTGTCTGTGTGGTAAATGTGAGGCTTTTATCTTCCCTTAAGTATAAATCATGGAGGTGAGGGCCACTCCGGAAGGACTATAAGCTTCTCGACAGAGTTTTATAATGTAGGTAGGGTGTCTGAAGAGCTTCTGTTTGTATACTTTGAAGAAGGATCTCTTGTGTTTGTTGTCCATGGGATTCATCCTTCTACCATGGCCAAGGGCTATACGGTTTGTATAGTGGTTTGTGTAACAGTTCACAATGAATGAGGGGGCACAAACGTGGGAGACCACACCTTCTTGTTGTAGTTTTCCCAAGTGGCATAATGGCGGCCAGACGAAGGGGTGAACAAGGAGGCAAAAGGATGGGTGTGGAACACTACACCATTAGATTGTTTGATTGTTGTAAATTCTAATACCTTGGTGATGTCCCATATTGATCCAGGGTGTGGTGAGAAACTAGCAAGGTTCTTGAGAGTTTCACGCATTCTTGTGGGGACATGGAACTAATTCGAGAGATTAGGATGTTGAAGGGAACTTGGAATATAGTACTACAAATTAAAAATGAGTGTAAGAACTTGACCGTATGTAAGAAGTGTGTGTGATCGTAGGTCTTAGGGGAAAACCTAGGGAAAAATGCAAGGTTGCAAAAATCGGCCTAGTCGGCCGATTAATCGGCGACTAGGCGGGAATCGGGATGCCACCGCTACGACTTGGACTAGATCGGACTAATTAGGCGGTGGCGGTCAAAGACGACCTAGGCGGATCCAGCCGGTCGAAATCGACGTCAAAATCGGCCTTGAATATAGAATCGGTGATGAAGAAGACACATGAGAGAGAGATATAACCTTACGCTGTCGAGAGGGAGACCAAGGAAGCAGCGGCGGCCGGCCGGAGAGAGAGCAGCGGCGGGGAAGGAAGAAAACAGAGAGCGGTGGAGAAGGAGAAGGAAGGAAAGCGTGAAGGTCATTTAAGAAAACCCTAAAAAAGATTCTGTATTTAAGTATTTAACAAAGAAAGGAAAAGCGGTCGACTTACTTTGGAAAGCAGAAGGGCAGAAGCTGTCAAAATTTTTTAATAATCATTTATTTATTATATTAAATTAATTAATAAAAAATCCTTTAATATTCACTTATATATATATATATATATATATATATATATATATATATATAGATTTAAGTTTCATGGAGTCTCATATTAGAGTGGAGTCCTGGAGTACATATTAAATGTACATGTTCATTACAATAAAATATTTTATTTCATGCAAAAATGTAATATATAAATGTTCAAAAGTGTACTACTATTGAACAATTCACATAATTTGAAGTTCATTACGATAAAAATGTTATACTTCATGCAAAAATACAATATGCACATGTTCAAAGTGCATCATCAGATCACATGTGCATATTGTTTAAATATTATAATTTTGCATGATATAAACTTTTTTTTATCGTTATAACTTCATATGATGTGAACTCGTCAATTGTAATGCACTTTTGAACATGTGTATATTATACTTTTGTATAAAATAAAACATTTTATTGTAATGAACATGTACATTTAATATGGGACTCCAGGACTCCAATCTAATATGGGACTCCATGGAACTTAACCCTATATATATATATAAAATCTAAATTAATTAAATTTAGGTTGTTATCTTAAAATATTTAAATGATTAACCTTGAGTTTTAATTATAAAATAGTATTAATTAGTACTTGATCGTTGTTTTAACTAATCTATATTAATATCTTAGTAATTTTAACATGTTACGTATATACTTTCGAAATTTACACACTAAAAACTCCAATCCGACTACTCCCCGATTAATCCCCGCCTAGCCGATTAATCGCTAGTCCCCGCCGGCCGGCCGACTACCGCCTTGCGACTTCTACAACCTTGGAAAAATGATAGCTTAATTTTCTAAGTTCTGGCATTCAAGGAACGATTTGATTACAAATGTGGCTGTTGCTATGATAAACCAGAGCCTATATGAAATAATGAAGTTTAGATTAGAAAACAATGAGATAAAATTATAATTGATGAATTGTTAACGGTTTACACACATAGTTGTTACAGGTTCAAGACACACTGGGGTCTTGTGCTGTCTCACCACAGGTCTTATGAATCAAGGCACACCATATCCAAATAATAACAGTGACAGCGTAGTTCAATTCCATATAATCCATAAGCTAAAGAAAAAGCTATAGTAGTAAAACCCAAAAAACAAATCAAAGAAAAAACAAGCTATAGTAGTAAAACCCAAAAAAACAAATCAAAGAAAAAACAATCTCAGGCATGTCGAGCTCAAAGACTTTGGTAATGCCATTGACCCATCCTTTGTAGGGATTTTAATGCCATTAACATGTTCTTTAGGTAGCTTCATTGACGGTCTATAATGCCATTGGCACATTCTTTACTTTTATTTGTTGACACATTCTTTAAGGCTTGAAATCTCGAATGAATCTACCTAAAATCTGTTCAGCCTTTTAATGCCATTGATGGTTACTGGTTAGCAATGTTATGTGATTGACACATTCTTTTTCAGGCTCGAATGTTACTAGGTAGATTTGTTGCACATTCTTTAAATAAACTTTTCAGGATTTTAATTCCATTGATGGAGTATTGCCATTGACACATTGTAACAGGGATCAAATGAATCTACCTAAAGACTCTTCAGGATTTTTTTTAAGAGTTCTTTTTTTGGGGATATAGAGTAGTAAAACTCGTCATAAGAGGTAATTACATGGTCGTATATGTAAGGATGGTATAGGATCTAAAGGAGTTGAGAGGTTTTTGGGTTTGCATATGGTAGGAAGAATCAAGGGAAGAAATCATAAACCTTGAAATAAATAATGATCTGATGGATGCTGTGTAAGTATGGGTTACTCGGTTGCAAACCAGTCGACTCATCCATGATTCAAAAATGGGTATCATCTGAAAGATCAAGAATATACAAGATTGGTAGGGAGACTTATTACCTGATAGTTATTTCCATCAGACGTGTCTTGTCTTCCATGAGTGACATTAGTGATCAGTTGGTCGCTGTCTTACATTGTTACCTCTATGTTGGTCAAAGACGGTTTCAGAAAGAGATTTTGTGTCAGGGTCATTATAGGGTAGCCTTTTTTAGTAAGGAGGGACTACAAAAATTTGAGGATTCTTTGATGCTTATCAGGCAGGATGTCACTTTGCTTGAAGATCTACCAGTGATAGTGTGTTGGAAAATAAGTAACTGGGAAAAAACATGTTGATGGTGTTGAACTGGAGTATCAATCCATGTTGAATGTCACATGTGAGATTACTTGGATCGATGGCTAATACAACTGTACACCTACTACAACACTTTTCTGGTTTAACTGATGAGGCTATACTGCTATCCATGCAGGCAGGAATCAGGCTTTCCTTGAAATAAGAAAACATAGAGTCTGATTTCATCTCTTAGGAGTTAATAGTTGGAACCTTATACAGTCCACCAACAATTCAGCCAGTTTATATTCAGATTAAGACCAACCAGCTGATATATCCTTGTAAATCTCTTCAAAATTAGAAATACTCGAATTAACACCATATGCCATCAAGTTGTGCATGTCTAATATCTCCATACATGCATCTTATGTTTTATTGGTAAGAATGTAATTTGTCATTGTCATTGTAGACAATAAAATTTTCTTGTGAAGTATATGCATATGAGGATTCTCTTGATTATAATCAGTGAAACAATACCTTCAATCAGTTTCAGAACAAAACGAGAAACAAAAACTCCTACAATAATCGATTACAACCCGATTTTAACATGATAATGCGACTGATCACTTATTATATGTGAAATTTGAATCATTGATTTCAGTCAAAACATTCCCTTCCTTGATATTGGATTTTTAGTTCCTCTAGTAACTTTGGTGTTTTGACTCAGCATGTGGTGAACAATGAGGTCGTAACAAGGCAGCTCAAAATCATCCAACCTGTTCAATGTGAGGTATGTAATATCATTTGTAATACGGGGGATGTACTCGAGAAACACAAACTAGGAAAAAAACACTTGAAGAATCTGCAGAAGCAAGCCATTGCACCAATAATGGCACCACCTGTGGCAAGTGCAGATTTCGTCTCCGAGTTGGAGAATAAGAAGCACAAGCTATTGCAAAATGGAGCGTCTGTTAATACGTTGATACATTGCGACATTTGCAATGTAATATGCAATAATCAAGATGTATATGCAAAGCACCTTGCTGGTAAAAAGCATTCTGCAAAGGTAACTCAACTTTAACAACCTGCCTTTTTGGTTTTGGATTTGATTGAGGAATCCATTACAGTTCCGTATTTGTGTGGCCTTTTTTTTTGCTCTGTTTCGATTTCTTTTTCATATTTAATGTTTCTTTCTACAGAATTAGTTCATTTCCTTCACTCAATAACTCAATTAAGGGCTCTGTCATAGCCGTTTTCAACTATAAATTGCATGGATATTTAACCACATGGAATTTTATGAATACAAGTACTTAATCATATACTCCCTAAAAAAACTCTCGTTACTTTTCTCTTTTTGGTTAGTTCCAAAGTTAAAGATTATTCTAACCTCCTAGGTAAATTGATGTAGCTTGATTCAAGTCCATACGAGTCAAATGCTCTGCCCTAAACCACGTTTCCAGTCAAGCATTACCACATTCAGTATGTAAACCAACATCTGCACATATTCCTTGTATCTTATATCGGATTACTCCAAAGTACAATTTTTAAGTTTATAGTAATTGTAAAGCTATTATATGTTTAAGCTTCCCAACCTTTTCTTGTCTCACATTTTGCCTTCGTTCCATTCGATTTGGTCATTTGTCATTTATACATTTTGTGGGTCTCACTTGCATCGTGTGAGAAAAAATACTATACGTTTGTGGAATTGTGGGTTCCATTGCGTTGAACGGAAGACTAGAGGAGAATGATGATTGGACCCACAACATAAAGTATGGGAAGGCAATGATTCTGCAGGGCACATTCTATTTCGTGTCACTGAAAAAATTTCTATGTTTTACAGGCGATCATCAAGCATGCTAATACGAATGGGCTCTTTAACGCCACATCTGACTCCACTAGTGTAGCTCAGCCTATCAATGGCGGTTCACTTAAACCCAACACCCTTCAACCTGTCAGGTGTGAGCTGTGCAACATCAGTTGCACCAGCAATGAACTTCTCAACATGCACATATCAGGTAAGAAACACCAGAAGAAACTTCAAGAATTAGAGTCAACCGAGGGCAAAGTTGGCAATTCAAATGAAGGTAAATCCTCATGGTGTGAACTTTGTGGGATCAGTTGTGACACTTATGATGTGCTTAGAATCCACCTATCAGGAAAGAAACACCTGAAGAATTTGGAGAAATCACAAAAACCAATTGGACCTAACCCTGCCTCTGCTGCTACTGAACCAGCAGCAACGTCGGGGATAATAGGACCGATGCAAACTTCACAGATAGAAGAAGTCACAGATGGAAGTAATAAAAGGAAAGCAAAGAAAGTGGCAAGTCTTGAGGATGTCGAGACAAAGAAGCAGAAGATTTTACAAGGAGGGGGGGCAGCGGATGCTTTAAGAACTTGCACTGTGTGCAATGTTGTTTGTAACAGCCCCACTGTGTATATTTCTCATCTTGCTGGTCAAAAACATGCAGCAATGGCTGTCAAGCAAGCAGAAGCAGAGACAGGATCTACTGGTCACAAAACTTGACCCGTTTCATAATTTGCGCCTCGGTTGTTTCGCAAGGTTCTTCGATTTGTACCTTTAGTCCTCTTAAGTACAACTAAATACTTGGTGTCTTTTTTTCTGGTTTTTTTGGGAACCTATACTTTTAGGTCTGTTATGCTCAAGCCTGATACTAGAGCAAAACTATTAAGGTGGTTTGTTTTATAAATGACTATAACGTCCGAATGTCTGTTTTTCTATTTTCTCATAAAATATTGAAGTGCGCAATTTTTTACTACATATAAAGTACTATATTAATCCAACAGCCGTTGCGTTCTTAGAAACTTAATACTAAAAACAGTTAAAACTGTCATGGAATAGAAAAACACAAAATAAATCACAATGGAAAGAACAAATCCGGTACCTATACCCGAAATAATAAACATATTTGTGCATAAATCGATTCAATTGTACAAAATCTAAGCTATAAAAGACAGAAATGTATGCTAAAGGGAACCAAGTCTTGAGGAAGAGGCAAAAGGAGGAGGAGCTGAAGCTGTGGACCAACACATTAAACCATTGATACAAAAAAGAAGTGAATTTCTTTTCTTGTTACTTTAGTTGCACCACATCCAGTATAATGGTGGTAAGATGGGAAATAAAATGATGGATATACTCATTATTCTTAACTTTTATCTGTCTAGATGCATCGATTTTTCTCAAACCTCTTTCAGTCTTGGAAATATCTATATTTCTAGTCCAACACTATTATTATTAAAACGTAGATAGAGATAGAGATGGAGGATCCGGGGCGGGGTGAGAGAGAGCGGGGCCGAGTAGCGCTGTTGGGGTTGTCCGATGTGGAGCCTCACATCACTGGGCAATCAATCTTGATGTTTTTTGTGTTTGTCTTTTTCGAATTAGATGTGGTTTCAAATTCAATACTTATACATGCAAATTGTTATAGGAACAATGATATTATCATTTTGCTAGAAAAAGAAAAGAAAAGAAGCACTTGTTAAAGAACGAACCATTTATAAAGTAAAAAAATTAACCAAAACAGAAGTAAATAAGTGAGACCAAAAGGTATGTGAAAGTAGAAAACACAAACAGAAAGAGCGGAGGAGAGGAGAGACCATCAACGATGAAAAAAGTGTTTCTTAAAAAAAACTGTCATAAAATAATAAATTTGTATTATTTGTCCTTTTACCTTAGGTTTTGTACGGTTAAAAACTCCAACTTATTCATTCCGTTTTGATTGCTTTATGATTCTTTATTAAATATATATCTCAATTTATTAGGTCAAAGAAGAAAAATGAAGAAAATAATACAACCATTAAAATGGACAAAAGTCTGAAAACTTAAAAGTATATAACTAGCTTATAATATTTTTAAAAAATAGAACAACCGAAAAAATAGCATCTTATAAAATAACAATTGACCATTAAAACTATATATACAAATTTCTGAAATCATAATGTACATATAAATTAGGGTTTAATATGAAAAAACCAACATATTTTTTACCTTTTTGCGGTTAAGTCCTCGTGTTATTTTTTACCAATAAAATCCTTAAGTAATATATTTGTTTGTGATTTTTGAAAATTTTCTTTATTTTTTCAAAAAAGTCTTCAAGTTTGTGGACTTTTCGAAAAAAAAATAATGAAAATATGTTGGTTTTTGTTGGGAAAAGTCAGAGTTGGTTATGAAAAATAAAAATAAAAATTTTCTGAAACCGTATTGAAAACAATAACTTGAGGACTTTCTTTAAAAAAATTACACGGATAGACTAAATCACAAAAAAAACATGAAAAAATGTTTGTTTTTTTCATATTAAACTCTATTAAATTATACTTTAAAAACATTTTACTTTCGAAAACACTATATTATGAATTTGTTTTATTTTAAAAGTTTTGAATGGTATATATGGAATTTTTTTTTCAAAATTATAATTTATAAGTGACCTACCTAGACAAACCTAATGCAAATAAAAGTCTAAAACTAAGCCCAAACCAAAACTACACGATTATATATTGTCGTCAAGCCTAATAGGCCTTATAATTCTTTGAATTTTGATTAGGGAAAATTGCGCAAAAAACCTCTAAGTTGTATCATTTTTGCGATTAAAACCCCCCAACCATTTTCATTGCACAAAAAACCTCCAGCCGGTTAAAACTTTGTAAATTTGGGTTTTTTTCAAAAATCTGACTTGCAACCGGTTTAGCCGGTTGCAACTTGATGACGTGTAAAACTTTTAAATAGATTTTTGCGTAAAAAAAACCCCAACTTGTTTAGTTTTTTTCCAATTAAAAACCCAAATCATTTTTCATTCGATAAAAAAAACCTCCAACCAACAAATATAATTAAAATTGAGTCTTCACTGATTGCATTTTGATGACATGAATATGTATTAAAATTTTATTTACTAAACAAACCCTCTAGGCTAGCGAACCTCACTGCTCTGGCTGATCATATTAATAAGCTAAAATGGAACATAAAATAAACAAAATTGAACATAAAGCTGAATCTAAAATGCAACTCGTGAACACAAAATGAAATCAATTTTATCGGCACAATTGAAGTTAAAGTTCAAGATTAAACGGCAAAAGTTAATCGAACATACATACATAAAATAAACGACACTGAACATAAAGAGGGGATAGAGTAATCGGAGTTGCCGGAGGTAGAGAAGAAGAGAAAAGGTAAATATTATTGTTGGTTAGAGGTGAGAAAAAAATAGTTAAGGGTTTTAATCGAAAAAGTCACCAATTTCGGGGTTTTTTATGAAAAAAATTCAGTTAAAGAATTATACATGTAGTGCCACGTAGGCGCCACGCAAGTCGGGTTTGCCATGTAGGCGCCACGTGTGTTCCATGTAAGGCCAAAGGGAGTGGTTGGCAAGGATGCCAAGAAAATCTGCAACCACGTCAGCGCCACGTCAGTTGCCATCCTTTACCATTTTGATGTCATTCTGAGGGTGTGGATACCATTCATTTTCTTTTATTTTCATTTTAAACTTAAAATAAAAATATTGAAATATAAAAATTAACATTTAATTAATAATTTTAAAATTAAACATAACATTAAAAATTAAAATATTTAATTTATAAATTAAAACATTCAACTCAAAAATTAAGGCATTCAAACTAAAACATAATTTTTTTTCTAAAAAAACATACTTAAAAATTAAAACCTACAATCCCCATTTTTTTTCTATTTCTTAATTTTGTTTTAACGCGACTTCGAGTTGTTTTCCGGTCAAATGACTAATGTCTTTAAAATAAATTCTCATGTCACAAGCTCTTTTTCTCTCGATAATCTCTTCTTTTTTTTTTAACACCAAATGTCTCCGAAACACCGACGAAAATAATACCCTCAAAAAAGGAACGGCCCGAGCAGCTTGTGAGTAAACGTTAACCACTTCCGCAATAAATTCTATTGACTCCGAAAATGAAAATGGTGAAGACATTTTTTTAAAATTTGTAATGTGTGTATATTGAGAGAGAGTAAATAAAGTAACGAGAGAATAGATATGAGATAAATGAAAGAATGGGTATTTGTATATATAGATGGTAAATGAAATATAAATAATTATATAATAATAATAATAGTAAATATATATATATATATATATATATATATATATATATATATATATATATATATATATATATTAAATATTAAAATGGAAGGAAAATGGCTCGGCAATGGAATGCCGATGCCGAGTTCAAGAATGCCGATGCCAAGGGGACGGGGTGGTGTTCCCCGGATGCCACCCTCGGTACCGTGAGGGATGCCGTGCCACTCCCCGTGGCCTAAGCATAGCAACCTATTATAACCGGTAACGTCCTAATTTCAAAAGATTTTACCGGTTAGAGGTTTTTTGTGTAACAAAAAATGGTTAGGGGTTTTAATCACAAAAATGGTCCAACTTCAGGGTTTTTTACGCAATTATCCCTTTTGATTAATTCACAAAACCTTCAACCTTTTTTATCGTTTGATTAACGCCAAAGCACATTACCAAAGTTCTTAACATCATTCCCTTCTAATCGATCTTCATCGAATTAATCTGTGTTAAAATTATTAGGACATCGATTTAATAATTCAAAGAATCATCGTTACATTTCATGACAATTTATAGTTGGAAGGTGATTTATGAACTAACATTTTTTGTTTACACACAACAATTCCACGTAAATAGACTGTTTTACCCATAATAATATAATATAACTTTTATCAACTTTACATTTTACCCATTTATAGTAAGGGTAAAATAGTCTAATTATATGAGATTCTTGTTTATGTAAAAAAAGTGTTTGTGTATAAATCACCTCCCTTTATAATTACCGGCCCTTACATTCGAATTTCCATTCTTTTAAGGGTTAAATATCATTTTGACCATTTAACTTTTAATTTTGTCCTATTTAACCACTAAACTTTAGTTTAGTGTCCTATTTTGAAAAAAATGAATAAAACTAATGGCTAAATCGATACAAAATACGAAAGTTTAGTGGCTAAATCGAAACAATTTTCAGTGGTTAAAATAAAGAAAATGGCACTTAATAAACAATTTTCAGTGGTTAAAATGACACTTAACCCTTCTTTTAATGTTTGTCTTTATTTTCTTTAAATAAAAAAAAAAAGAAAAAGAAAAAGAAATTCCAATGACTTCATCATAGGCAGAAAATAAAGAGGGCATGATGTGTTGTTGATGGAACACAAGATCTGGTGACAAAACATAACCTCATTTTACTAGTTGCTGTTTTTGATGGGGGAAAGTACAATTCTAAAGTGCACATAGTACAACCCTTAAAGCTGTAAAAAAGTTTATAACATTTGAGATGGTGGTTGGTAGAGGTAGTTAATAACACACACACACACTCACTCATATATGAAGGAACAAGTAAGTTTAACTGGTTGGTTATTTTCCACACGATTAACCATCTGCACATGTTGTCCTAGAATGTCACATCTCAACAATTGTCTACCTTTTTATTACAGTTTTATTATGTGTGTACCAAAATAAATGTAACATTTTCTTTTTGTTTGTTTAAAATAAATAAAATTTTACACATAATTACTTTTTTTTTTTTTAAATTTTACTTTATAATGAATATTCTAGTTATTAGAAAATAGTGCAAGTATTTCTTTTTCGCACAAACGAGCTATGGAAATATTCATAGGTTATCAAAATTATATCAATGAATGTGTGTAGTTCACTGAAGTTGTGAAAACCATATATAAGGGATATTCATGTATACTATAGTTTCAAGAATAAAACTATTTCATAACTATTTAATTGAAGTTAGGGGTGACGATTACGGGCCGAGAGTTAAATGGACTCATTGTAAAAAACTAAAATATAACATAACTTTTTTTTAAAAATAAAAATTCATAAAACGGTGTATGAATAAGATGGTTCTTTGAAAAAAAAATTTCAAAATTATGTAAAATATATGGCTTTTGGGCGTCAACCTATTTGATCCGTTTGCTTGAATGGACTGAAATTGCCACCCCTAATTGAAGTTAAAGACTGGTTAAGTAACTTAACCGTTTACCTTAAAGATAAATTTTCTTGCAAGAACTACTTATGACCCTAAAATCAAAATCTGTTTAGCAATACTCTACACAATCAATCAAATTGTTGACTACTAATCTAGTCCAAAGACAAGACTCAATACAATCGATCAAATTGGTAACTACTAATCTAGTCCAAAGACAAGACTCAATACAATCAATCAAATTGGTAACTAGTAATCTGTTCCAAAGACAAGACTCTATCTGAAGTTTCGATTGGATTTTTTTCCTCTATCTTCAGATAAGTGATTTGTCCAGTCTCATGAGTTTGCCTTCATGGGTCATGTTAACTAAGTTGATTCAAAAGAAAATTTTTCTAGCTACCCATAAACAAAATCAAAGTTAATATACTATAATCAGTAATAGTCACAAAACATTCAAAACAACCTCATAGAAAAACATGACATGAACATGCTGTAAGAAACAAGAAAAAGAATATGAATGATATAAATTAGGATAAAATGCTTAAATAACATGATGGTTAAAATTTTTTGCGATTTAAGGACCAAATTTCTTCCAACCTTGCTAAGATGGCCTCGTTACAATGGTTTAAATGCACGCGATTAAATATACAAAAACCACTGTCAACCAATGAAAAGTTAAAAATTAAAATGTCTGTTATTTAGCATATAATGATGAAATTAACTTCTGTTTCTATTATACATCATAAAGTATATTGCATAAACTAAAATAAGAACTTATCTAAAATACAGACAATACTTCAATTGAGTGCATTTAAACCCAATAAACTAATAGCATTTAAAATTTCAGCCAACCAACAAAAGGAGAAGTCATTGCAGCTTTATACATACCATTTTTGTGGGACTTTTTGCTCCAATGCTAGACTGCTAGTAAATGCGGTCAACAGCAGCAGCCCAATATCCTCTCAAGTTTCAACCATCTATCTTAGGGATGGATGATACCCAATCAAGCACTCCAAAACTAGTTTGAATGGTGACATAGGATACAAGGATACAAAGTATATATATATATAACACACTTTAAACAATATATATTGTATTTCAGAATTAATTCTAAGCTAAGAAACAAATGAGTCTGTCTACTTTGGCAGGATCCACCAAAGAATTACAAAAAAAAAAAAGAGAGGCTAAAATAACATAACCCATTTCTAAGATGTTGTAAGATTGACAATCCATTAAGTTCATGTGGTTTACAAAAAAAAAAATTTGAGAAGATTTTAAATCTGAGGCTCAATTCCCAAGGCAAAGGAATTTGGTCCGTCATGAATCGCCAAAGGCCTGATTGCCCATGGCTCCACATAAAAATAAAGATCGTATGAAGTTGACATGTTTCAGATGTTACCACCATTCCACGTATGAGTTGACTGATCGAGTTATTTGACGAAATTAAGCACACAATGAAACTATAAAACCCCAAAGGTAAGACATTACATGTGTAGAAGTGCAGAAGGCACAAAACCCGTATGTGTTTGTACTTAAGATTAAGAGTAGTAGCACCAGTGGTTAGGGTGGTAGAGTGCAAGTGATTATAAATGCCATTGATGCTGTAAACTGTCATCATACCTGCAATCAGCTACTGTTGCAATATATGAAACATTGTTATGTTTCCAAAAGCAAATCAGACTCATTCCTGAATTCCATTGTGTTGCTTCACTAGTAGTATAGCATGCAAAATGAGTTGTAATTTTGTATACTGCAAAATCCATGAGATAGGAACAGATGAAATTACAATGTACTCCTCCAGACAGAATTTCTGCCCTGCTGACTAGCAATAAATATGCTGAAAAAAAAAGACCATCACAAAACGAAACATGAAAGTAATTAATACTGCTTCAGGAGTTTCAGGAAAGTTTTGAACCTTAACCTCATTCGGAATTTAGAAGCAGTCTGTCTAGCTAGCCCACTGTCCACCCATATCTCATCCACCTGGCACCGGCCTCGGCCTCGACCTCCACAAAGTTATCAATGAAGTGACAATCTCAAGAACAAACCACCTTTTCCCTACTTTTGCTACCAAACCATAAGAGTTCATTCATTAGAGGCATTTGTGCCACTCACAAGATCTCTTATTTATGGCTTGTCTTGCTCATAAAATATAGTCACACAAACCATCACCTTTGAACCACCATGAAGAATTCAGTTTACATACACAAGATTCTTGCAGCTGCATTTCTGTGTTGCCTAATTGCAATGCAGAAAGCAGAAGGAAGGCCTCTTGATAGGCAATTAGAAGGTAACGATAACCATCGTCATCAGCCTCTGCAAACTCCTAACCCTCATAAGCAGCACCCTTGCTTTTGCATTCGTTGTCGACTATTGTACGAGAATCCACTGCCACCGCCTATACCTGAAGGGATAGATACACGATACGACATAGAGAAGCGATATGTTCCTGGCGGACCAAACCCTCTTCATAACTGAAACATGTGCTAATCTAAGCCGAGGCTTATAATACATCACCGTCTACTCTTTTCTGTAATTCATGTTTAGTTACATGTTATGTAATACATAGCTAGCTGAGGTTTACAACTAATTTCACCTGGTATTCCAAATCAAGAACTCTGTACATCATCTATATGCTGCTGCTTCTTTTCTTTTTTAATTTGACTTGTTCAGTTTTAGGACAGCTTTTTAATCTACTCAATACACGAGTGTGTTCTCGTGTCCTGATTAAACATGGGTCGGGTATTAAGGGTGGAGCTGTGCAGGACAGAACTTCTCACTATGTAATACTCTTGACACCTAAAGGAAATGCACTTATTATCTGCATGTTGCTTCTATAGCCTGTAAACTTGCTTAATCCAACTAATTTACTGTATGTATCAAATATTGCAGGTGACTTCTATCAATGAAGTCTTCAGTAGGTCCCCCACCCCTTTAACAAAACACCCAAAAACCTACCTAAAAGAATGATGTAAAGTTGTAAACCATAGAAAATACAATCATTCAAGTATTCCACACAAAATATAGTAGTCCAAGAAACACTATTTCAGATGATGCTCCTATTTGAAATTTGGTTGATCCGAATCTTTGATCAATCTCTCTCTCTCTCTCTCTCTCTCTCTCTCTCTCTCTCTCTCTCTCATGCAGTTTTGGCAACTAAAATGATAACTGTAAAAAACAGTGAATCAATTCAAAAACTCTTTAAGCAAGAGAAGGTGTGAATTTGTTTCACCTTTTACGGTCTTACCTTTGAAGTTTGAATAGCCATCGGTAATTATCATTACATTGTACACTGTTGAACAGAAATTAAGAAAAAACCCATGATGTCTGGAGCAGTGAAAATTTCATGTTTGGAGTTGCTATTTTTTGTTTAGAGACACATTTCATAACTCTAATTAGTCACTTCCCCCACCGGTGCAATTAGATTGTGAAGATTTTTTGACATATATGCAAATGTTCAATATTCAGATAACCACAAACTAGACCAAATTGTGAAGACATTACAAGCAAGAACACAATATGCTAGGGTTCCGACAATGTCACACACCATGACACCAAGGATCAAAGATTGAACTTGTAGTGACCATGTTTTTGTTGGACATTTTCATAAATGTTTCAAATGGAAAAGGAAGTTTTTTTTATACGTGACATAAACAACCTTGTTTGATTGAATTCTAAGTATTAGTGCTATGAAATCATGGGCATAATCTTGAGGTGCTTAATCTACTTATGTAGTGTCAAGCTAATGATTACACTATTGCAACCTAGAAACAGGGTAAGAACTTTAAAGTTACACACTTCATTGGTTCGGTTGAGTGTTTTGGTACAAACTGTGAAACTGAATCTTCAATTAGGATGCAAATGAAAACACTCCAAATCAGATCAACATCATTAGTCAAGTAGTCGGCTTTACGCAAACAATATGCAAAGAAGGTAGGCCCAGTATTCCAAATACTTCTACACCATCTCAGTATATCAAGAATATGTTGGGAGTCTTTTAGTAACATTGTCCATTATGTATATAAATGCTATGTTGTTTGTGTTAAACTACCCTGGAAAATCTTCAACCCCCATCCAAATATCCAATCTCGTATCTAGAGAGTAGACAAACAACAAAATTGCCTTTTACATGAAAAAAACAATATCATCAATGAAAGAATGGAAAAGTTATTCCAGATTGAAATAAACGAAATCCAATTTCAATTCCAAACAACCAATTGTAAAAGGGAACATAGTCATAAGCAAATTATTATGCTAAATTGAAGCTCAAAAAACTAATATATATTTCTCCGAACGGAAGTCTACAAACTCAATGCAAACAAATTAGCAATAGTATTAGGTTTTGATAAACCCTAACACCCAAAAAAAAACAGTTAAACAAATCAATGTTTGATATCCATGATGCTTCTGATCTTAGGAGCGTATAGTGAATAAACTACAGCTTGTCTTTTGGCAACCTGAAGCTGAGACTTGCCGTCGGTGAAGGCGGCAGCGATGGATGAAGGGTCCGATAGGGTCTTGTTGTGACGAAACGAGTCAATGGTGCGGCGCTTTGTGTACTCCCTAATGTTGTAGTCAGGAAACTGACGCGCTAACCGGAGAAGAGACCTGAAAAGAGAGATGATTTCCGTCCGAGAAGGCGGTCTCACAGCCGTCGCCATGTTTATCCGACGATGGTGATTGGTGGGTGATGTGATGAAGGTTGGATTTTTAATCTCCTTTTTCTCGTGGCGTTTGGTTCGTAGGATTTTAAGAACTCATTTAGGATTTGCATTTAGAAATCTTTCTATGTCATGTTTGGATAAAAACTAAAAGGAAATGATTTAACTTCATTTAGGATTTCACATTCCACACTTCTCCTCATTTCACAATGCACTCACCCCCTAATAATTTTAAAATCCTATCATTTTAGAATCCATCATTTTAAAATCATGCAATCCAAACGGCACCTCAGTTTCTTTCTAAATTCTAATAGGTAAGGGTAAAAATGTAATTACATTTTAGTCTCCAATGTTCAAAAACTAGTCTATTTGTGTGATTTTTACCCTCCTAAATTAATTACTTTTATTTATAAATTAATATTTTATTATTTACCGTTTGTATAAAAGAATGAGGTTCAATTGAAAATTTTTATGCATCGAGATACAAAAAAACTTATATTATCCATTAGATCAAAAAAGTATATGGATTATATTAATGGCAAAAGGGTAAATAGTTGGACAATTTTATGCATCTTGTGCATTATAGAATCAAACAAAGAATGGCATTTTGGGAAATGTGCATAACTCATTAAATTTAATATTTCAATAAATAATCAAATAATAAATTCTAAATAAATTCAACTGATACATTTCCAAATTTAACAAAATCACACAAATTCAAAAAAGATACCGGAGATCGATGTATTTCATCGTTAATCGTGTTTATCTATGCGTCGTCTTAAAAAAAGACGCATCTAACAAAAAAATACACAAATTCATTTATGCATCGTGTTCAACTTGTTCATCATTCATCTATGCATCGTGTTTGTCGTTCATATTCTTTATTAATCTATGCATCATGTTCAACTTGTTCATCATTCATCTATGCATCGTCATTGTTCATCATCCAATTATGCATCATCATTTTCGTTGTTCATCGTTCATCATCCATCTATGCATTGTGTTTTTCATAATCATTATCAGTTGCATCTTTTGTTCATGTTCATCATCGTCGTTGTTCATCGTTAATCTTCGTCTTCAAATCATCATCACTCTGAAAATCATGAAGAACACGATTACAAAGAAACGGAGAGAGAGAGAGAACTAAGGAGGAAAATAAGGAATGTAGTTAATATGAGATTTTAATTCAAAATGTAAATCCTAATTATCTTTTAATGATTTTTAGAAATAAATTAATTATCATATCTTTAGTTTTTATTAAATGTCCTTTGTGCACCCTTGGTATATTATCCGATGCACAAAAGTTCCTCGATGTTTTCGATGCATAAAGTTCTCAATTGAACCTCAATCATTAAACGACTTATATAATCAATTCATACAATTATCTATTATTTACGGTATAAGTCTAGTCTTCATATTTATTATGTTGCATACAACATTTGTTTTCGTCTAATAATATGTCATTTTGAAGGTATATACTTTATACACAAATATATATATATATATATATATATATATATATATATATATATATATATATATATATATATATATATATATATATATATATATATATATATATATATAGGTGGGTTCAATAGAAAACCTCCATGCACCACCACAAATTATGAACAAATTGCATAAAATGTTTCCCTCTAAGAATATGATTACATTCGTGTCAAAATTAAAAAATATATAAAACATCATCACATAAGTAAGCTCTTAACCATATTTAAAAATAGATTTAATATGTTACGCTTGTACATGTGTATACATCCAATCCACTTGTGCATATAATTCAATTACCGTTGATTCTTCGGCCTTCGGCATATATATTTAGCCATTTCATTGTATAAAATCGTTGAGTGTTGTGTGCATGTGCATAAAGAAATCAAGACAAAAAAACTGGCTCGGACAAAAAAAAAACCCAGAAACTGACCCGGACCAAGCCATTATTAATGAAGTTGGTGCGATTTTCGGTTTTTTTAAAATCACTAATTTCGGTTTTTGGTTTTTCGGGTTCAGTCTACTGGTTTTCAGTTTTTAACCCTGCCCAAACCAAATTTAAAAGGTTATTAGATTTGAAAAAAATTATAAATTATTTTTCAAACTTAAATGGAACTTTGTCAAATCAAAAACAAATTTATAAATCTTTTCCAAACTTAAATGCACTTTGGCAAATCAAGATGAAAACCCAAGATTATTAATTTTTGAAAAGATTTGTTTTCAACCTGCTGATTTGTTTTAAGTTTTAACGGCGTAAATAATTTTTTGTTATAATACTATAGAGATAAGTAAGGTATGTTTGATCATTTATTTTGTTAAAGCAAAATGCGATAAACTTGATAATTTCACAAAGAGAATGACTTGAAGGAGAAAGATAAACCAAACAATAAAACATCTATGAAACTTATATCGGTTCCAATCGGTCCGAGGTCCGAAAAACCGTACTGGACCAACCCGTATTACAAAAATTGGACCGGTTTTTGGTTTTCTGATTTTCTTAATTTCGGTTTTCAGTTTTCAGTTTTTTCGGTCCGGGCCGGCTTGGTCCAAAAATTCATCTCTAGTTTGTACCAAAGGAAGTGAAGGATCCGAACTTTACTCCTCCAACACCTCCATCTTCCTTAATCAGTATCATCTCCAGTTTTGCTTCTCAAGAGCTCAAAAAGAAGTCCCAAAAAGAAACCAAATATATTGAACTGTTGTAAAGAAATTATAGTAATTCATTGAGATTTTTACACAAAAAACCATCAGGGGGCGTTTGGGTCGCAGATTTTTTTCCTTGGGATTTGCATTTTGTCAAAGGATTTGCATTATGCAGGATTTGCATTTGTCAGGATTTTGTCAAAGAATCTACATTATCTTTTAGGAAAAAATTGTTAATCTGAAAAATGCAAGGTAACTGGGATTTAAAATCCTAGGGGGAGACTGGGTTTTTAAATAACAAAGAATGAAGGGATTTCAGAAATCCTGGGATTTCAAATCCTTACTGAAATCTGCGAACCAAACACAGGATTTTAAATGCAAATCTCAGGGAATCCCAGGAAATCCGCGAACCAAACGCCCCCTCAGGTTGTGGATATTTTTGCGATAAAACCTCCAACTAATTTGTTGTCACAAAAAACTTTCATACAACTAAAACCTATCAAAATAATGATTATTTTCAAAAAGGTGACCATTGCTCCGATCACCATATAACATCCTCAAATATTAAGGTAATATTACATTATTAAACGCCATACAAATCATAATTTAAAAAAAAAAAAAATTGTTATGGTTAATGTGAGTATAAACATGCTTTACCAACTTAGGCTTAAAGCATTAAACACTTGTACTTAAATACCAAAGTGTTCAACAATAGCTAACTCAGTTATTTGTAAAACAAATTCTCAAGTTAAATTAAACACGTCATCTAAATATGACTCATGCTTAGACTAACTTGTACCTTGAGCACCAAATGCTTGTACCATATTTGCCAAAGGATTATGTACAAGATCCTAAACGATAAGTACAATGTTACATAGCACAATGAAATTACAAGGGGGTTACGTGTGTAAATGTTGAGTCATGAGGGTGCTAATTAAATTAAATGAAGGTTACAAGGGGTCTTGAGGGTTAATGCCTAAAGTTAGGATGGGCTATGTGAAAGCATTGACCCAATTAGGTTCGAAAACGATTTAATTTGATACGATAAATTTGAAAATAACAAAATTTTATTATGATAGGATTTAAAATTTTTTGTAGTAACAAGTTGTCTTACTTCAGTCATCAAGGTTGATCCTTCTTAGATATTTCTGAGACATTTCTCTTTTACTGTCTTGACTGTTCACCATTCAAGGAGGATCCATATAAGTTGAAAGATCAATGCTTATGATGGTGCTTGAGTCTCTCAATATGAAGGTAAAGTAGTTTCATTATTCAGACAGAACATTAAAGAATTTGTTCACCAGTGTAAGACTGTTTTTATGAACCCAACAGCTCTGTGATCATTCACAAATGCAGTAAATCTGGTATAAGTCTAAGTAAGACTTTCCTTTGGCTTGGAAAAGAATAACTCATACTGTCTAATAGGGGTGAGCTCGGTACCGTACCGAACCGAACCGGTACCAATCCCGAAAATACCGATACCGAATTATTCATTTTGGAAGAACCGAATACCGAACCGTATAATTTTATATGGTGCCGGTTCGGTTCCGAATACCGAATTTTAGCTAATTTAAGAACCGAATACCGAACCGAAAGTACCGAATACCGAATTTAACTAATTTAAAAACCGAATACCGAACCGAATATATTAATTCGGTATCGGTCGGTACCGGTACCGGTTCGGGTTCGGGAAATGGTACCCGTCGCTCACCCCTACTGTCTAACAAGAATGTAAGTCCTGTTATCCAGTGTAATAATGAGTCCATCATAGACAGTTTACAAAGTATAAATGTTAAGATTGATTTGTTTAAAAACTTAATTATATAAAATTAATTTTATTTTCGGTTTTACAGTTAAACCGTAAACGAAACCTAAACCGAAGGCTTTTTTGGTTCGGTTAACCAAACCGAAAATTATAGAGAAAACCGGTTCGGTTAACCTTAAAATCGAAGCGGTTTGTCGTTTTTCGGTTTCGTTTGTACCCCAATAAAAAGATCCACCAAATATGTGATCTAAAGATAATCTTATTGGGGAAAAAAGAGAATTGATCTTATGTATTCAAATCAAGCTACATCATACGATGATGATTCGCAAATAGAATCTTTAGCTTTGCAGCTTGCTAAAAAGAAGAGTAGACAACTTTGCAAACATTAAATAAAACGATATTATTCGATCCATGTAAACAAAAACAATCATAGCACGACTATGAAAATATAAGTATATATATAATCGATAAATCTTTCGATTGACGTATATAAAAAATATACCATGAAAGTTTCATGTCCAGTTTACATCAAAAAGTAAAATATTCATTTGTACGGATATTATCAAAAACATCAGGAAATGCTCGAAAATGCTAGAGTTTTTTAGGAACTAGCATCAGGATTAACCCTATTATAACCGGTTTTGATCCTGGTCGATTTCTTGCTTTCTTCCCATCCTTCAAAATTACTGTTAGTTATGGTCTAGATACGCACACAGGTTACATACAAAAAACCCACACCTTTTAAAAAAGAAACAATCAGATCCCAAACACAGGCTCAGAGACAGAAGTTTCTTTTAAAACAATGTTTCAGGGAACAAAAATGAAAGTCAAGAAATTGCATCTTTCGAAGCCTTCTCGCCCACTTCCCTACTGCAACTCTTTATGTTTGTTGTATTGTAGGCACTTCCAGGGACATGGACGAAAAGTTCATCGTCAACGGTCGTGCATTCACCATGATCCTGAAATAATTTACCGTCACCACTCTGCTAATTAAAACGGTTGTAAATGCAAAAAAAGATGGCTTGCTTCTTTTACATGGGAAAAAAACTCTAGCAAGAGTCTTCGGCTCTTTGGCCGAACCCAAAACAAATAAGAGAACGGGTTAATCGGTTTCGGGTTAAATGGGTATCGGGTTAATCGGTTTGGGTTAAATGGGTTATTCATTTTTTATATAAAAAATGAAATACTTTACAAATTAGTTTAAACGTATTTTAAATGAGTTGGGTAATTTGGGTACCGGTTAAATGGTTTGACTATTAAAATTGGGAATTTAAGAATTATTCGGGTTATTTGGATACCCGAATAAACATGAATCCTACCCGATACCCGAACCGAAATTGTTATTCGGGTACCATTTAACCCGATTAACAAAACCGAAAACCGAATAACCCGTTTAAGATTCAGTTCGGGTGGGTTATTCGGGTTCGGTTATTTCGCACACCCCTAAGCAAGACTTCAACAAGTAAACATAGAGGTTGCAAAATGGATGGATTGAACAATGGTAATGGGTAACAAAATCCATTTAAAAAGGGCGAGACACCACAACTTTTTCTGCAATTTGTATGACATTTGACCCGTTTAATTTTTAGTTGAGTTTCAAAGTTTTACTATTTGACCTTTTCATTAAACACAATCCCAAATACACATTTTTAGATAAATGGGTCAAATTTGCCACTTTTAAGCTATTAAAGTGAGAGAAAAACGCAAGCAGCTACAAGAAATGTACCTTTTGCTTGTCAATCTGTGCAGCATCCTGAACATTATTGAGGTTGGCCAGCAAGCAATTAAGCTTTTTCTTAGCCTTTGCTCTTTCTGAGCGTCGTTCCCTGCATTGAGCTGCAGTAACTTCGGCATGACATGCAATACAAAGGGTTCGCATGTTCTCTAGTCTACATTCCCCTGAGGATGGATCATACAGAAATTACAAATAGAAGTTTCAGTATTAGATCTACAAGCAGGAGTGCAGTTTCAGCTGTTCTAGAAGACTTGGTAAAAATAATAACGGAACAAGTGAGGTTAAAATCTATATCGCGAGTCAATTGTACAATTGCAGCAAGAATTGCTTAAACATGATACAAAATCAAAATAATATTTTTTTGGATACCTCCCCCTCGATATACTGGCACAATATGGTCTGCATGCCATGCATTGCCCTCTGTTGGATCGTTGATGAGCTTTTCAAGTCTATGGAAATTAAGAAATCACAAAATTATCAGAGATATGATTAGATCTAAACAGAAGAATATGCAACACATCTGTGCCAAGAATTTAGTCAGCAGACATTTCTCGATATCCTGAATTGTTCAACTAGCGGTGATATTTTAGGTCTTAAGGATGTGTGGCCAAGGTGCACAATAATCAAATAAAAATGCAAAGGTTATGCATCAACGACAGGATGCACTGTTCATAGTCACAAACATAATGCTGACTTCAAGGTGCTGAGGATCTATCACAAAGAAAATATAAAGAGGTCGCAGCCTCCCAGGCGTTGAGTTAAAATCCTTACATTTGTGTAAAAAAGAATCTAAGGTCGTAAATTAAAATTAATGAGAAATTATGAAGGAAAAAAAAAGAGTTTGTATGCATCAATATCGTGAAATGGCACTGTTAACGTATGAACTCACAAATTTGGACGTGCTGCCAGCTTTGGGAATTCGCTCATAATATATTCTTTACGCTTCTGAAGTGACAAAGGTTTAATGCTTTTCACAAGTTTGCGACAATCAAGATGGCAATTTGTGCATATGCCATGTTCAATTTGGGCAAGCCCCTGCAAGTAAACATAAATAAAATATCATCCTACCAAATAAAAAAGGAAAACAAAGAAGAAATGATACATTGAAATGAGATCACTGACCCTGCGTAGGTATCTAGTACTAGTTCTTAAGCGATATTCTTCATAGCACTCCAGATCACAAAATAAATCCTCGAAGAATTCAGGCTCCATGGCATTCATCTTCCTGGAAATGTAAGTAGACTTAGTGGCATCCCATTGTCAAAATATTTAAAGTAATTGCAACTCTGACTTACGTGCAAACTTTTTGACATAGTTTACAGAGTGGTTCATCAACGATCGTCCAACCCTGCAGATATTGTCGCTCTTTTTTGCCATGAAAGAGAGTAACCTTCTTCCATACCGCATTTGAGGGGAGGGGGTGGCTTATATCATCCAACGATGTACCGCGCTTCTTACTTCCTCCTTTTAGCAATCCCTGCTTGATAAAAGTTGGACTGTCACTCCAAAAATCTACAAACATATATTTATAGTTTGACAAACACAAATTTATATGTGAATAACTCAATAAATAGGTACCTAATAAGGATGAACAATTTTCAGACATACCTCTTTGTCATGGTTTTGGCTTTCATTCAAACACAACTCAACAGACAAAGGAAGTTGTAAAGGCTTGTTGTGTAATTTACTTTGCTCAATGCGTCTGAGGCTGTTCCATTCATTAATAAATTTTACAAGAGCAGGTCTGTATCTCAAATCGTCCTCCATACGTTTACGAGCCTGTTTCTTGTTGTCATGAACTAACAGATTGTCCATCTCAAGTTCCTCGGGTCGAAAATTTTTAAACAATGGGGTAGGTCTTGCATCTACTCCATGGATACATGAATATAAGTGGATTCTTCCAGTGTATTTGCTAACCTGAGAAAAATTGATATTATTATCTTAAGTAGAACAGCGTGCCACCTTTTGATATACCCAAAGAAGTGTGCTAGGGGGGAGGCACAGAGGATTGTATCACCAGTTAAGACAAATCACTCAGAATATTCAAGAATAAACACATCAAAGACCAGAGTCCAGACAGCTCAATAAGGCACATTACCAGGGAGAAAAATGTTACATTGTCACACAGAAAATATCACCTCAAAGTGATGTCATATATCATATAGTCTAAATGAGCTAACATCAAGTTTAACAGTATATAAAGTCATACACATAGCATATTAGCATATATAACCCAAATTCTTAGGACTACTATGAAAGTAAGGTGTTATGAACAACTGCCTTTTAAACCAAAAAAGAGGTGAGCAATTAGCACTCTCATCAAAAGGAGTTTTACTTTCAAGAAAAAATTATTCACGATAACTCGTTATCCTGTATTCCTGGGAGCATCTACAAAACTCATTACATGTTACTGACTTTACAAGTTTCTCATACTATATAATTCAGATTATGGAAAAAGCTCAGTGGACATGTACACATCCATGGCTGTAAGTGTTTGACTTCTCCAAAATAACGTCAACACATTTGTAAGGAATGGCACACACACACAAAGAAGTATACACACACAACGAGCAGAAAGCAAGAAAAATTAAGAACACATAGCTTACGTGGTTCGATCTAAACAGTGACCTACATGCACGGTCACACTAATGAGTCTCTATTAATTTCGGATTAGGGTTAAAATTACATGGGATCATATATTTATAGGAAACTACCAAAAATACAGAAAATCCTTAATGGACCGGGCCTACATAAATAAAATTTCTTGAGTGCGACCCCATGCTAACATTTCGTAGAGGCCGATAAGCCTTTGGCAACTGATCAGTCTCCACAACTCAACAACATTAGCACCCCAAATATAGTAGCAGATATCCATAAGCAAATCATATGAATATAAAATCAGTTCCCTACCTCAAAGCGGAGAGAATGTGCTGGGATGCAATCAGCATCAACCTGTTCAGTAGGTTTCCCATCACTTGGCACTTCTATTGCATTAGCATCTATCAAAGTTTGTGAAAGAACAGTATATTCCTGCCTAGTTTCATGTGGATATTCTTCGACTTTCCCAGTGATGCCCATAGTCTCTTCATTACATATATCAGGAATGATATGGCCCTGTACAGAAACTAAAGCTTGAGTTTTGATGCATCAACAAAAGGATTCAACCAAGTCACATAACTGAACCTGATGCTAAGAGCACAAAAGGAAGTTGCTATTAAAAAGGGAAGTGGAATGATGTTTTGAGTCAATACATTGTTCTCATAGCTGTTCTTGAGATATGAATCACTGTGATTTGCATCATCACTTCTCGAAGTTGTGGTTCCATCAAAAACTTCATCAGAATGCATCTCTTCACCAAATGAATATTGAGAGCATCTCACTAGTTCAATGTTAGAAGATTCACCCGGTGTTTCCCTCTCAAAGGCTAAATTCTCTTCTCTGTCTCTTACTTCAACATTCACAAGACACGAAACATTTTCCACCTGCAGAAAGAGTACAAGACAGCTTCAGATGAACTTTGTAGTTGACTGAAAATCCGGTCTCCAAAGCAAGTATGTTCCAAAAAGCATGCAAGACAAAAAAAAAAAAAACAAGTGATCCGTGAGTTCTAAAAGTGCTTCAGAATCTATAAGGAATATAAAGAATTCTTTCGGACAACTTTGCACTTAACCATTTACAATTAAAAATATATGTCCGTTTAATCATTAGAATTTAAAAGGGAACAATTAAATCATAAAATTATCTAATCTCTATCATTTTAAATTTCAACAAGGCCTTTTTGGACATAGAAATTGTAGAGCAGACTGTTCTGGAATGGACGGAATAATCATGATTAAAGTATGATACTAAAGTGCATCGTCTATCACAAAAATCTATCAGCATGGTTAAAGGAAGAAACTAGACATCAACTCATAAAGAAATGGAGTCTGATATGTAGACGTTACACTGGATCTGAATGGCAAATGGCCAAATATAACAAAGAAGAGTAGGTTCATAAAATTCCTAGCTTCTGGTCAGATGACTAACCTTAGGGGCTGTTTGGTAGAGAGATTTGAAGGGAGAGAATTGTGTTTTCTCTTGTTTGGGAGAAATGCTTTCAATTTTTGGGCGGAGAATTGAATTCTCTGGGAATTGTTTGAAGACAAAATATGGAGAATTGCAATTCTCTCCATTTGGTGGAGAAATGGTGAGAATTGACTATTTTGTGTCTCTACTCCACCTGAGCCACCATTTCTCCTCTTTATTTCTCTGTTGATACCAAACAAGATACACAATTTCAATTCTCCACCCATTTTCATTTCTCCCCAATTCCATTTCTCCCCAATTCCATTTCTCCCCCATTTCCATTTCCATTTCTCCTCATTTCTTTTCTCTGTACCAAACGCACTTAGTTCCTACATATCTTGATTCTTTCAAATCTTCTCGGTAATGCAAATGTAGTAAGTCCTGAATATTTTAGTACATAATTCTTATTTAGCCTAAACATAAACAAAGCTTCCATTTCATGAATCAGTATATGTAAAAATACAGGATTTTCTCCTTGTTTTCTCCTTGATTAGTCGTCAATTAATACTACAAATCTAGTTAACAATGTGTTTCCTAAAGTTTAGAATTAGATTGCTTATAATTAGGTTGTTGCAAACTCTTATCCATAACACCTTGTATCAAACCCTCAGTCAGACTGGTAAATCATGAGAAATACAAACAACTCTCTCTATTTAACATGGCAGTAGTAGTATCGTAGCTCTAGGCCATTTTTCTGGGAATTTTTTTACCAACCCTGATTACATGCAGAGAACTTGCATTCATTTACGCATTCCAATTTCAGTGTTGACCTTGATTGTCAAAAACAGTATCAGGAACTCTTATCCAAAAGGTGAAAGAACCAAAGAACAAGTTCCACATTCCAGCCTTCTAGGAGTAACTTACAGAATATTCAGGCAGCCTATAGACTCGAGTGACAATCATGATAATCTAAAATGATCTTACCCACATAACCAACCAGTCATGCAAAATTCCAAGAATATCCATCTCTAAAGCTGTTCTGAAAGCCAATCTCGGGAAGCATATAATGGTTAAGATGAACTTTGGAATGGTTCTTAAAGTCTATGCAGGTGCATAATATGCTAGTTTCCATATAATTTTCAGGTCTAATTTTTAAGGTCATTGAACGTTCCTTAAAGGATATTTTGACACGTGGTAGCTCAAGTGACTTGTGTTATCGCTGAAACTGGTATTATAAGGCTGGATGAATAGATGAAGCAGGTAGGACTCTATCTTGACAAAAAAGAACAGTAAATAGCATCACATATAACCTATTGCAACACGACTGAACTGAACACACTGACATAGACATTTTATGAAGAGGCTGGAGAATGCACTGACCTGGACACCATATGTTCCTCATGGAAACAACTAGCAGATGTTTTTATAAGTGACTCAACAGTGCTATGTTCCAATGGATCGTTACCAAACTAGAAGTTGATACCTATTCACCAAATTTTTTTTTTTTTTGGGTGGGGGCGGGGGTAGATTGCTATTTTTAATTTGTTGATATTGTTTTCTTTTCTCCAAAACAACTTGTATGAATAGCCCTAGTGACACTAGGAATGAGAAACACAAACAAATTTTGCAACACATGCAAGGAAAACAGATGGCTGTAGTGCTATACAAATTCCATGAATCTAATTCAGTGAGTGGGTGCATACAAAATGAACTTAAGTGAATTTACCTTTCTTTAATTTAAACCACTCAAAGCATCAACACTTATCTGTAATTGAAACATAAACTACATAATATGAACTAGTTGTTTGGAAGGCTTGATCATTATGCATGTTGTAATAGAAGCGTTGAGTTGTGGAGTCTGTTCTGCCCTTGGGCCTTATTGCCGCTACAGAGACTTAGCCATGGGGTCCCTCTCCCAAAAGAACATGGTCCAGGGGGCAGTGCCCCAAGAAGATGTTTTTGAGGGGCAGTTCTGTATCAGCTTCTTCATTAAAATTTGTGATTAGATAATGACGTTTTGGCTTGTTAGTTGTAGTCCACCATCCATAAGCAGTCCTAGATACGTAGGTTATCTGTTATCATTACAAATACATCTCTTGTATGTTTGTAACCCTTGGTTCAAAGCAATAAGAATATCTCTCTAGTTCGCAGTGGAAGTACAATTACTCTGATCGTGTGAACCATGTAAATCCTTGTGTTCTTGTGATTTACATCATTATAATTTATCATTCTTAATCCTATCAAGAAGTTGACACACTATTATAATATAGTAGGTAAGAACTAAGATTTGGGCCATTATCAGAAATTGGCATCAAACTCATGTGTCCTACCGGAATACAAGAACCATTTGCTAACTTCACTGAAGGATGAATGGGTGGTGAGATATTGGAGAGAGTATCATTATTCCTGTCATGTAATTATTAATTATAGAAACCAAAATCTATAATAAAGAAGTAGAGGCATGAAGAAAAGTATAGTTATCATACTGAGGAAGTAGTTTGATCTCGAGAAGCACACAAGGACTCTAATAAGCTGAGCTCTTCCTCACTCAGATGGACATCCAAGGTAAAACCGGTGTAAACCTTACTTAAACCAGAACCTTTTTGCAACTCCAGACAATTCCGCATTCCATGTCCAAGCTTGTGACGATAATGACATTCCATCTTAGAAGCATCACTCAGTCCATATTCATTATCCTTATATGCTCCGTTATTTCGAACATACCCTCTTCCTGTACAACCTCTTGATGAACCACGTCATCGTCCAAAAGCTGCCAAGGCTAACGATTCTAAAGAACTTGTTGAAAACTACATTCCGATAAACATATCACGCAACAAAACATAGACAGATTGCATATTAGTGATCCCTTAGTTGTCTTGTCGTCGTTTTACTTCTTGCGGATCAGATACGGGTGGAAAACATGTTTGACATTCATCAGCTAATATTTTTTAACATGTGCATAAGAATCTCACAAAGACCGATCTCCCTCGAAATATTGATCCCAAAGTTCTCACTGATTGACATGTCATTGCCGTAGAAGAAATGCTTGTTTCCATAGCACCCCAAAGTGTACATAAGATACCACTATCAACCACCTCCCTTTCCCTAGAAACTGGATTAGGAGGATTTTCAGTCAGACGATCAACATGTCCACTCCACTTTAAGTGATGCATAACATAATAGACCAATCCAATTTAGATTATCCAATATTAAACATCAATTATTATACTCATAGTGGATTTGTCTTCTAGAACTTTGGCATCCCCCATGATAAAATAAGCAAACGTTTGGAAAATTTTACCACCTTATCTCTGGTGACTAACAAACCAATAAGAAGAAATTCAAGAGATGAGAAATAATCCCTGGTGAGTGGTGACTAACGAACCAGAGAAGAAGATACAATGAAATTACAAGACAAATCCAACAATACCAGTGTTGATTTCCTTCCTCAATTTCCTGGCGTCGTATCTCTTAACAAGCTGCAGATTCAGATGGTCCCAGAGAAACAGCTACGGTATATAACCCTGATTTTGGGAGACTAGGGCTAACTAGGGTTCAGGTGAAGTCTGTAAATGTCGGACGTTGGAGAACTATGGTTCCAGCAAAGTTGGCGCCGGCGATTGTAGCCTATAAGGTTCTGGCAAAGTTGGCTTGGGTCCAAGCAAGAACGTGAGCTCTAATTGACCATTTTCCTTTTTGCAAGAATTAGCAAAAATTTTGCTAATTCTTTTTTAATTGTACACGTTTGATCCTTTATCATTATAAAACCTATACTAACTACTTCAAGATAAATGATCAAAAATGCCCTCTCCATGATCTAGTAACCCAATTTTACATGTTACCAAATAATCAGCTTGATAACTCACCATAGCCGCACTAAACTCACCACCTCCAACACCAGCTGACTGCAGCCACTCATTGCCCCCTTCGTCTGTCAAAAATAGTCTAGTCACTAGCATCTTTGATGTCTGATTCCACCTACAAGGCCCTATGTGATCCTTGCAAGACGTTATGATCCCATACTGTAGAGTTTTACCTCCGGTTTGACTGAGAGTCTGAGGTAATGCTACATAAAGGAGTGGTATATATGGTATGAAACTGAGGCAGTTATAATTTTATTTGGACTAAAAGATTAACAATTAGGTCATGTTATACATTTGTTCATAAGTATCAACACAGGAGGTCTTAGACTGATTATTTAAGGAATAGTCCCCTACATAGTTGTAAAAGGCTCAAGGCGCAAAGGGGTCATCAAGGCCTAGGCGCGGGTGCGGGTCTCATAAATGCAAGGCGCATCAAAATAAAAAAGTGAATAGAAATATATGTATGATGTATGGTTGTCTACACAACTTAAATAGTATAAAAACATTTATAATATCAATAAAATTTATGTTCTATGTTGCCAAGTTGCATAAAGACATTTATGATATCAACTATGTAGTTACCAAGTTGTATAAAAACATATGTATGATGCTTATTTATATACAAACATTTATAATATCAAGAAAATATGTGTATGGTGGCTAGTTTCCTGGTTGTCTACCCTTCTTAAAATCGCCATGTAACCGAAGCGCACTTTAGTTTAAGAAAAAGCCCACATGGGACCTTATGGGCGCGCCTTTAACAACTATGGTCCCTATGTACATATTTTTCGCAGAATGTTGACCGTGAGACTCTTTGTACCCTCGCCTGACATTTATACAACTGCTACAATAAAATATGGGCAAATAATTTTGTTCCATAAAAAAAGGAATCAAAGAAAGGAAAGGTAAAGAAGAACAAGTAAGGTCTGAGTAGGGGTGTAAATGAGCCGAGCTACTCGTGAGCTACTTGTGAGCTACTCGAGCTCGACTCGTTAAAAGCTCGAAAAAAGCTCGAGTTAAACGAGCTCGAGCCTCAATTCGAGCTCATTTAATAAACGAGCTCGAGCCCGAGCTTCACATATCGAGCTCGCGAGCCTAAACGAGCTTAAACGAGCATATATATAAATATATTTTTAAATTAATAAATATATAATATATAGATTACATAAATAAAAATAAAAATTTATATATATAATATATAAAAGATTATATAAATATTAATTAAAAAATTATAATATATATTAAACGAGTCGAGCCCGAGCCGAGCCCGAGCTTGGAAAACTATTCACGAGCCGAGCTCGAGCTTTACATACAGAGCTCGATACGAGCCGAGCTCGAGCTTAAACGGGCTCGGCTCGGCTCGTTTACACCCCTAGGTCTGAGGCTGATAGTTTTTTGCACTTACACCCTTCCACAGATCTATATCAAATTTCAGAGAAAGAAACACATGCTACTGGGGTTTGAGGCTCAACCATCTAATCTAGGATATGTAATAAGCTATAACACTAAACATGGCAATTTCCAAAATTTGATAATAGAAGGTTAAAGGTACCATGATCTCCTTTAATGAGTCATACTTCCCATCCACAGTAGATGAAGTACGATGCAAACTTCTATTCAATCTTTTCCAGCGGGACTCATCCGAAGTGTCCTGGAAAGAAATCATTGATGGTCATGTAAGTTCAAAAGTTAGAATCATACATGGACCCAAACTATGTAGATCTTAGATAGATGACTATTCGTACCTTGGCACAAAATATGTAAACATTTACTGCTTTAGTTTGACCACGCCTATGAGCTCGGCTTTCAGCCTAGAAGATTCAAATTGCATCAAGCAACTATAACAGTTAGAATATTTAGAACAAGAAAAACTCTCAAGCTGGGTGGTGTTATGTAAAGATATGGTGTGACACAATTAGGACATTTGATCGGAAGTTGTTGAGTTTGCTAACTATTTCGGAGTCTTACTTTATCATCATATATTTGCTAATTATTTCTTAAAAGCCTACATTTTCATGCTTTAGTAACCAAAGAAGAAAGTAAAGGATTTACATTCTTGGACTGTGACAGTGCGACAGATTGGGTGGAATAATTTCAGTTGTGATGAAACTAACTGTTTTCTTTAGCACATACGTAAGCAGCAAATACCAGTGAGAGAATAATGTAAAACTTCCGATCAATGTCCAGTCAAAAACACTAAAAGATAAGGATCTTTTAGACATCACACCCATAAGCAAAACACTAGGTTGCAATTACCGGTGAGAGAATAATGTAAAACTTCCAATCAATGTCCTTATTACGATAAATCTGATGTCGATCAATTTAATATATGTAGGATTTTTGTTACTGGTTAATAAGGTGGTGGTTTTGATTAATTAAGCTTTATAGTTGATACTTGAGATTCAGGTTATTCAGTTGCATGCTTATAAGTGTATATTTTTCTTTCAATATTCTTCATCTTCTATCGTAATTAGGGTATTGATCAAAAGTTTTACATTATTCTCTCACTGGTAATTGTTGCTTAGTATTTTGCTTATGACTGTGATATCTAAAAGATCCTTAATCCTTAGTGTTTTTAACTGGACATTGATCGGAAGTTTTACATTATTCTCCCACTAGTAATTGCTGCATATGTATGTGCGCAAGAAAACAGTTAACTTCATCATAGCTGAAATTATTTCCACCCAACGTGTCATACTGTGACAGTCCAAGAATGCACATCCTTTACTTTCTTCTTTTGGTTACTAAAGCATGAAACTGTAGGCTTTTAGGAAATAATCAGCAAATATATGATATATGATGATTAAAGTAAGACTCTGAAATAGTTAGCAAATTCAACAACTGATGCACCTGTTGAAAGTCAGATATTCTCTCTGGCAATTCTAGAAACACCACATTTTGAGCAGCCGACAAGTCAAGTCCACTACTGCCAGCAAGTATCCCAACTAATGCAATCTTAACCTGAAAAGTCAAGTCACGTTGTATTGTAATAATATTTCATCAATGTCATTATCCTTTACAAACTTATGGTTCAACTAAAAAAATACCCACAGATCTTTTCTACAGGAACATATAATGAAGAGTATTTTATATCCAGTAGAATTGTAATGGAATTTACAACAGATGGCTAGAATATGATATCAATAAATTGATCATAGAAGTTAAGTGAGTCTACTAAGAAAACGACTAGAATCTGATATCAATGAACGTATTAGAAGTTACGCTGCATGCCTCTTTAGAATGTTGGAAAGAATGGATGGCTTGCTGTCTATCTCTGGCAGAAGCATCACGTCCATCAACACGTACAAACTTAATCTTTTTCTGTAATAGGAATTCCTGTTAAGTTAAAAGAACTTGTTCATAAGTACAAAGTGGAATGCCAATTTTGGTTTAACATTTTTAGTACAAAGAATACATGAAAGAGAGCTAAGAAAGACGCCAAATATGTTAATTTTCTCTTGAAAAAAAATCCTTTCTTCATTGGATCTCTTTTGACATCCAAATCTAGTATGACACAGGTTAACTATGACAATATCACAGAGGGATTAATAAGAAACGATTATATTAATATATGAATGATATACTAAACAGGAAAAGAAAAGCCTTCCTCACCTGTAATCTGTCAGTAACCTTATGATAATGTACGAAAATTATCATTTTATGAGAACTTTGACTTGATTCAAACTTTTCATCATCACCAGATCCGGCAATGAATGGATGCATAAGTAGCCACTCTTGGAATCCTGTTAGTTTTGCGATGCCAATGACTTGATTGGATGGTTTTGAAGAGTTGCAACCAGCATCATTCTCTAGAAGCAAAAGAACAGAAATCTGTTAGAATTCGTACAAGTAGAAATTAGAAATAGTGCCCGTTTTAGCTACTTTCTTGGTAAGTCGTTAAAATCCTTGCAGAGGCATTAGCAAAATAGTACAAGTTAATAATGCTACTCAGCTAGTCAGCTCTTAGATATATGGAACCTGAAACGCATAACAAATTTAAGACACCATATTATTAGGAAGGGAGGATAATGTACCTGCAGTGCACATAGAAGTAACACAGATTGCCTTTTGAGCACTTTGATGCATAGCATGAAGCCATAGAAACCAGATTTTGAAACAAATGTAACACATGGCATGGCTTCATAACTGTACTTCCTCTCATTTTTTCCCCACAAAAAGGACTTGTTGTTTTTGCAGATATAAATTATAAGCAGCAATGAAATCTAGTACTTATTGCATATGTATCCCAGTTTGCCTCAAGAATGTTGCATACAGCTGAGCCTATTGCGGTTATGAACTTTTTGGTCACGCAGGATTTCACCCATAATACAGTGTTCAAGGGCAATGTGTTGAATGCCATCAATAAAAGCCTTATGACTAGAGATACAGACCATACACATCTTTAGTCAATGTTAGTGCCTGTTAGTGTGGGACCTTAGGGTAATAAACATATAACACATGCAAAAGGCAAAGAAACATACAAATATGGCCAGAACCACAGGTCTTGGAAGACATCCAAATTTCAGATGAGATTCCATAAGAATCAATTAAAGCAGTGGAACTACCAGATAAGACCTAGAAGAGTTATATATTTGCAATATAACAAGTTCCAAATCAAAGAACTTGAAAATGAAACAAAACAAGTTAACTAAGAAACAGAATATCGGGACATATACATCACCATTGTGAGGAGCATATATATAAGAAGGGGAACCAATTAACATTATTTAGATAGACAAACAAAAGGAATGCTAAAAGCTTAAAATCTCACTTTTACCATCATGTTTAATAAGCCCATCCGGTGAACCATCCTCGGCATAATTTCTAGTAGAATCATCATCATTATTTGACGTACCACAAATTGCTAATGCTGAATCGATAGCTGGTTTATTCAAAACCAAGGTTATGATTTGTCGTCGAATGGGAGGTAATTGCATCAAGACATGCTCCTTTAAACGCCGTATCTATATGAAAAAAAAAAAGACAGCAATGCTTTCAGATAACCTTCAGGATATTATTGAAAAGATGATAAAGCAAACAATAATAGAGCTTGGAATTGACTTCCAGATTCATGATTCAACCCATTTATATACTACTACTCCCTCCACATCGCAAAAATCTTCTCTTTCAAGACGAAACCTTATATTTGATGTCATAATAAACACTGAAGTCCACTTTACAACTTTTCATTGTCCAAGCCATCTTTCAAAATTTAACCTTACAATAAAATTTGATTTTATAAAATACTTTTTATTCTTTTAAACACTATATTAGATGTTTATTTTCTAAATTGTTATTTCTTCAGGTGTAACAAAAATATATAACCAATTCTTGCAGATTAAAAGCGGACTCGTGTTTGGGGCGTAGGGAGTGGATTTTTGTTAATAGAGTTTTTCAGTATTCTAGGATAAAACTATATCTGAGAAATTAAACAAATAGCAAGAACTGACCATAACAGTCTGCTTCAGTAACACATTTAGCTCATCCAAGCGAATGCCCTTGGAAAAATCCTACAAGGGATGAAACCATGTGAAATATACTGATTTTTGAATGTTACAAATTCCAGCAAAGGAGAATAAGTGATGAATTCCGCCCAACACAGCGCGCAAGTTTTTAAAATTCTGTGGATTGGGTGAAGCAAAGGATCTTGATAGTATCACATACATATGCATATAAGGACAAACAAATGCTACCTGATAGACAATCCCTTTAGGAGTCCGGACACTACTCAAGGCACAATAGGTTTCTGCAAATGCAAACTTATCCTTTCCGAGCAATCCAGGCCTAGCAAAGGCATTGTCATGAAAAATTCCATGATCTGACAATTTTCGATGATATCAAACAAAATTCAGCAGGGAAATAAAAGTTACCATAAAATGTTTATTTGATGAAAAATGTCAAATGGCCTATTAGCACCTAGGAGAAATATGAGACCAAAGAAATTAGGATACATACATTGAAGTACTAAAAGACTAGCAAAAAAAACAAAATTTACTAGGTGCCTGATAAGCATAAAGCTAAATCACCCAGAATAAAAATATAGCATCTGCTTTGCCACAACCTTGACAAAGAAGGAGTCCCCGAGAGTAGAACTATATGGTTGATCTCTGATGAAACATCAAGTACAGCTTGTGTCTGTAAATAAAAGAAAAGAAAATAAGGAGATCAATATAACAGAAAAATGAAAACCAGTAGGGGAAGGAGACAACTCCATTAACTTGGTTTGACCATCCAAATCCAAAGCATGTCAATAAATTCAACAGATAGAATGGTGTAACACTGTAAACAAATGATTATATTCAATCTAGTACACAGTTTAGTTCTAGACAAATACACAATCAAACTAAAAACTACTTGACCCAACCCCACCCTACCTCTGCCCCACCAACCCACACCCCTACCGGCCTACCCTACCCTACCTTACCCCATTCCCACCCACCTCACCTCTACCTTACCCACCCCCATCCTAACCTACCCACCCAACCCCTATGCTACACCCACCCACCCAACTGTACCTTACCGCTACACCTACCCTACTCTACAACACCCACCTTCCCTACCTCACCCTACCCCACCGCTGCACTACACACACACACACACACTACCCTACCCCACCCCACTTTACCCAACGCCATCCAAAAAAGCCTTTAAATGAAATAGTTCATAAATGTTTTAATTCAAGAAAGAATTTACAAATAAAAAAGTAATAATAATAAGGGTAGTTTGGTGATTTGTCATAGTTATATTCGAACTCATTTGACATATTTACAGACCGAATAGAAAAAAAACAACAATAAATGGAATTTAAATTCATTCCATTTCCTACCAACCAAACGCGTCATAGATTTGAATTTATCCAGATTCAAATCCTTCTAGATTTTCATTCCTTCGACAGAATTCCATTCAATTAGAAATATTTTGTGAACCAAGCAGCACCTCATACTTAGTAGTGATACACATAGCATGATGTTGCCTTATTCAATGATGAGGCATAGAATACAATGTGGAACCACACCATGATGGTCACAAGCCACAAGAGTAAAAATGTCACAATAAGCTACACTTCCTCTATATCCTTCCTACCAATAATAAAAAAGACCTAGCTTGGATCTGAGTTTCTGTCACCAAAAACTCTTCTTTCTAGCTTTGGTCTCTTGGGATACTTTCTTCCTTGTTAAGACTAGAAGCCAGCTCTTTGTAAGCATAAATCAGAGGTTGACTCCTAGCAGCAAAGCAATGAAACCAAAGGGAAGCCCCTGTCTACTTGTATAATCTTATGATACACATACGTATTTATTGATTTACCGAAGACCTTCCAGTCGCAGAACTTCATGTAACATAACCCCTTCTGAGATCACATAGAATTTCATTATTTGTGTGAATCTAATAGAGCTTGTGCAAGTCATCAAATTTATTGCTGGAATTGGAATTTGGAGGATACACAAGCAGGGACAACGTAAGTAAAGAGAAATCAATTCGATAACTTTGCAATGAGACCCCACAATGTAATTATGGTCAGTTGGTCACATATGCCGTTAAAATGAGTCATTTGTTCGATAACTTTTAAATGAGTATTCAAATAGGGGAAGGCAGTGTTGTAAAAGTCGGCCTAGGCGCCGACTAAGTCGGCCGGTAACCGATACAAGTCGGCCCTAGTTGGGGTTAATTAGTCTGAATCGGTAAAAGTCGGCCAAACATCGGTCAAGTCAGTCAAAATCGGCAAAGTCGGTCAAAGTCAGTCAAAATTGGTCACAATCTAATAATAATATCAATGAAATTAAACATATTTCTTGGGTGCTATTAACAATTATTTTTATAACTGATTATTTATTAACAGGTTGTAACTTGTATATATAATTTTAAATTTACAAACAAAAAATTCCAATCCGACTGCTACTCGCCTAGGCCAACTAATCACTACCCCTGGGCCAGCTGACTACCGTTCTATCGAGTTTTGCAACATTAGGGGAAGGACTAGAGATTTCAAAAGAGGTCAAAGCCAATGGCCAGACCGCCAGAGCACCATTGGAAGTAGAGGCAAGATTGTTAAGCTGGAGCCTTGGCCCTTGGGATAGTACAAGTAATACTAGAAAGAATGAAAGCAAAGCATGGCTTAGAAAGAGAAGGGTCTATCAAAGCACCTTTCGGTTACAAGAAAATTTATATGCATACTCATTTTTCCCTTACCCAAAAAAAGACTTATTTATCAGTAAAAAAATTCCCTAGTTATGCTTCTAGCAGCACTTACTTAAGCAAAATAGATAGCTTAAAGCAAGAATTTTACAATGGTTGGTTGAATCTGCTTTGTACAAACCTTAATAAAGATTATGACCTCAACCTACTTGCCCCTTTTGTTGATGTTTCTACGTATTTTGCAATGTTGCAAAAATCGGCCTAGGCGCTGATCGGACCCTTGGCAAATGGCGATGCGATTAGCATGTCATCGGCCTTGTTTAGGCGAAGTCAGGGCGGGCTAGGCGGTCAAATTGTCAACTTTTTTAAAAAAATTTAAAAAGCAAAAAAGATAATAGAAGGCAAAAAAACATCAGATTAGGCTCAGATGGAGTACAAATTATTGACCAATATGGTCAAGACGATCAAGAAGCATCAATCTAACATTCTAATTATAATATTAATGGACTGGAATTCTAAATTTGAACTTTGAAGTGTGTCTATTTGATGTTGTTTATGGTTGTCTTATATATGATTAATTATATTTATATTTGAGTATTTACAAATATGTTGCATGTATAATTCTAAAATTTGCATATAAAAAAATTCCAATCTGACTACTCCCTACAACATTGACATTTTGTCGTTTCTTCTACCCAACTTTAAGCATGTGATGGACCAAATACGATAAAATGATTTCAGCACTTGACTAGAACCTCTTGTTTATAATCCCTCGTGTTAATACATTACAGTTGTATTCTTTTTGCCAAATTTTACCTGATTAAGGGCACACGTATTAGATAGCTTAATATAAAATATAGTACATCACTACATTGCCATTTTTAAGAGGGTGGAGGGGGAAGTTACATTCAGTTACATAGAATTAGACAATTAGTGTTTCATTGCAAGTTTATATACAGAAGTGCATCTTAAATGTCAGCCATGGATTTAACAGCTTGCTAGCATGAAATCTATAAGACATCAAGGTTAACTAAATGCCCAAAGAATATAAACTATACCTCTCCTGGTTCTCGTCGTTTAGTACAATGCACATGATGTGATTCATCAACGATCAAGACAGCCCACTTTTGTTTTGATATGCTCTTCTTCAAAATGTGCAGCATTTTGTATGAAATTACAACAATTTTTGGAGACCTTGCTAGGTTTGCAGGATTGTTTTCATGACCGAAAACTAGAAGATAATTTGATTGAAGTAACAAAGCATTAGCTAACCAAAAGTTACAATACTAA
Organism: Centrapalus pauciflorus; assembly: GCA_020465985.1. Lineage (NCBI taxonomy): Eukaryota > Viridiplantae > Streptophyta > Magnoliopsida > Asterales > Asteraceae > Centrapalus > Centrapalus pauciflorus. The sequence goes on from JAANYP010002760.1 coordinate 1,063,117, forward strand.
ATCTTGCATATGCTGTAAATAATACGCACATGTTGAAGAACAACAAAATAAAATTTATTTGCATCAGGTGAAATATGCACATGTTGAAATGTTTATGTTACCAAGAGATGCAATATTTTGATATAACCCAACGGTACCCCAAAAGTCAGCATACATGTATATATAAATAAAACAATACGCTAACAATTGCCATCAATAAAAATCTGAAACCTACTTATATACGATTATACTCCCTTGCTGCACATTATATATGGCTATATGCCACATTGCCACTTTCTTTATAGATTATCAGTTACTACGGTACAATTTTCATAAATGTGAATGTTATCAATCAACTTGTTTCCAACGAAGACTACACTAAAATAGAGTGAAGCTAGTATATTTTGAGCCAGTTGCGCCTCTCGTGATACATTGTCAAGATTTAATACTACCATTCATTGATATAAAAAACAGCTCACATCTAATTACAAAAATTATAACATCTTTATGATAGTACTATTTCAACAGGATTAAGAAACATAGAACAACAAGAAGATCCATTGTTAAGAAAGATACCTGCTAACCTACATGGTCATTTTTCGTTTTTTGTTGTCAGATTAGAGTGTGCTCATATATCGTGGTTTACGCTGTTGGTGTGAGCTTCACATTTCGTTGTATTCATTTTAGGATTTATATTTAAAAAGATCATGTTTTTATAGTTGTATCCGTTTAGTCCCTCAATGTTACTTTTTACCATTTTAGTCCTTACATTATTTTTTCTTACTAAAACTATGAAATTCATTACCAGTAACCCATTAGACACCGAGACGTTTTTTTCCCATGAAAACACAAAATGTTAAAAAGATTACTAAAACTCGACATAATTAATTGCTTAATCAAATGGATTCTATAAGAGATTTAGTATGGAAATAAAACACCTTAAAGACCAAACAACTGATAAAATATTGAAAACATGATTTTTCTTCAAAATAAACCTTCAACTAAAATGTGACATCATTTTTTAATCTAAATGACAAGGTACCAATACCGAATTTCACAATTTTAATGAGGAGAATAATAGCATGAAGACTAAAAATGATAAATAATAATAATAATAATAATAATAATAATAATAATGTTGAGGGACCAAACTGATAAAACCATGAAAACATGACGGTTTTAATCGATGTTAGCCATTTTTTCTATAACATAGTTTTATATTTAACTAGGGTAGCCCTTTACCCAAGAGAGAAAGATACCTAGATGAATATCAGAGGGCAAACAAGATGGAAGCCAACGCTCCAATTCTTCTGCCCATGTATATCGCAAAATAGCAGGGCAAACAACTAGTATTGGACCTTCATTCATGAAACAGCTGGCAATTGCAATAGCCTGAAAACGAAGCAAGGAACTAAGAAGTTAGTTTACTAGCCCTCGATCTGAAAGAAATTACACAAGGACGGGATAATGGGAATGAAAATTGAAAATGACATCTTTCTGCAACATGAAATACTTTTGCCCATATCTTGACCATGCTGATTATAAGTAACTCAAATAGGAGTAATAGTGCATATATAAAGTTGTATATACACCATGAAAGGACATGCAAATCAGAGAAGTATTTACTTAAAAATGCACCAAGAGGAATAGAGGTTATTCAGGATAAAACATATAAAACTTCTGGCAGAATTTGATCTTAATTCTGATGTTCACCTGAAGTGTTTTCCCAAGACCCATTTCATCAGCAATGAGACACCGACCACCCCTACGCAATCCAAACTTCACACCTTCAACTTGGAAAGGGAGCAGTGCCTCCAACAGAGACTTTGGAAGTTGCCCCATTAATTCATCTACTTTTCCATCAGATAAATGTTCTGGCCTGCAGGGTTTCCATCTCCCCTCAATATAAGCATGTGACAGTGCGCTGACCGCTCTAAGGGTTACATAAGGAATATCTATATAAGCAATGTGTTCCGCCTTCAATGACTTAACAACTGCTTCATGATCTGCAAGCTTGAAAACACAAGCCTCTGTGCCTTCATGGTTTTGTGTGTAATGTGATGGCACCACCTAATAACATCAAGAAATTATTGAATCGGGTACAACCTGCTAGTCAAACTATATGAGAAAAAATGCATCCACTGGCGTACAAACGAAATGAACTGTACTACTACATCAGTCCCAACCAGCATACTCCAACCTCTCCATCACAAATTACCACACACCTATTATTGATACAATACCATAATCTTTTTGTGATTATAATAGCAAAATTAATAGTAATAACTATATAATTTATATGTATCCAATATAAAATTAACTATCATTTGAACTTTGAATAACGATGAATAACATACATTAGGGAGGCACTCGCTTAATTTTTGAAAACATGCCACTTCACCAGGGAACGTGTAACCATTAACGCGCAAGGGCTTGACTGAGAACGAATCCGGGGAGGAAATCTCGAGTTGGACCATAAACTTTTCTGAAGAAAGCTTTTGACACCTGGCTACCTTCATGGGTGCGTCGGCAGCGACGTCGCATGGTGCCTTACGCTTAGCGTCGACGGCAAGAGAGTGTACTTCCATTTACCCCTCTTAATTTTTCCGGTGATTTCACCTTTCTCGTTAGGGTTTTGAAGCAGAGAGATTGCGAGCGGGAAAATGGGGATTGTGACACATAAGAAATTCTACTTGGATGAATGTTTTTTTTGTATAAATGTCCGAATTTCGGATAGGGTTTATTATGAAAAAAATCAACATGTTTTCACGTTTTTTGCATTTTCGTCCCTCCATGTTATCTTTTTCCATAAAAAACCTCAAGTTATTCTTTTCTTATTGGTTTAGTGAAATTTGGACATTAGAACCCGGTTTTTCAAGTTTTTAAAACCCGGTTTCCAAATTATAACCGGGGTCTAATTTCCAAAATTTCACTAACCAATAAGAAAAGAATAACTTGAGGTTTTTTATGGAAAAAATAACATGGAGGGACGAAGACGCAAAAAACGTGAAAACATGTTGGTTTATTTCATAATAAACTCTTTCGGATATATCTAAATATGAACAGCTCTGATAAGAATCTATCTATATATTATAATAAAAGAAAATCTTCTACGCCAAGTGTCGCTTCCACAATTACTCGGATTTTCATTTTCCCACCTAAATTTCCAAATTTAACTTTCCTAAACTAATTATCTAATTTGTTTAAAAAAATATTAATTACAAAATTGATTACTACCTAATTTAATCTCAATATATAAAAGACAATCTCAATAATTAATTTTTGTAACTTTCTATGTAAAACCTTTTATATAACTAGATTACTATTACACCTTTATACATTACCCACTAATGAAATCACTATTCATAAATGAGTATTGTTATTTTGTACCTCTCATATCAACAAAGAAAAATAATTTATAAATGAGCTTTGCTAAAATGTGCTAGAGATGAAAATCTAAGGATTAATAATATTTTAATGTGCTAAAATGCACTAGAAGAAACTTTTGTTAAACACTATTTTGTGATGGGATTTGCTAAAGTGTGCATATACATATTTTATTATTATTTATATGTAAATTATATGATAAGAATGTTTCATGTTCTTATATATTTTTTATTTAAAAATTTGATATATTTAAATACTAATTAATTCTTAGACATTTTGAAAATAAGATTTATTTTGGTTATAATAATCTTAGTGTTTTATAATGTCTTATATCGATATCTTTGTGATTACTTAAGAAATCAAGTTCATTTTATATTCGGTTTAACATAATGTTTGATTGATTCTAATTAGTTTGTAATGTTTAGTTTATTAAATATTTTTATATTAATAACATTATTATTTCAAATATTAATCACACCAATAAAAAAATTTAAGAAAATATTTTGTTTTACTATTATTAGTTTATCGTCATTTTCGGTCATACATCATGACTTTTGTTTATTGTAATAACTACGATAAATGATAAACGTATGTTTTGTAGCTAATGTCATATGCTTTTATATATATATATATATATATATATATATATATATATATATATATATATATATATATATATATATATATATATAATCAGGTTCATCAGCGTACCCTAATGTGAATGATCATTCACATATATTTTTTTTTGAATAGACATGTATAAGACAACATTATAAGACTTTTTTTCAAAAGGAGCAACATCATAAATGTTGTGAATGATAAAAAAAAGATCATGTGAATGGTCATTCACACCATTCACATTGTGTGAAATGATCATTCACATGGATGACCATTCACATAAATATGCATTGAGCATTCACATAAGTTTTAAGGACACAGAAAGTGTGAAAGTATGTTAAATTCATATATCATGTGTATAACATTAATTTAAACATGGTTATGAGAAAAAAAATTTAAAAAAAGTTTTTTAAGATTGGTACCTTCGGGTGCACTTGATTTCGAGAGATACTTTTTTGAACCTGAGTCTATATATATATATATATATATATATATATATATATATATATATATATATATATATATATATAGGTTGGTGATTAGTTTTTTCTCCAACCTATTCAATTTATTTAATTTATATTTTAATTTTAATTGGTATAATTTGAATAGATTTTTTATCTTTTCTGTTAAAGTAATAATTTTTATTATTAATTAGTTTATAAATAAAGTATGATTTTAATCGTTTAAACTGTATCTATTAAAATACAAAAAATACATATTTATACATCCGTCGCAACGCACGGACACCACATAACTTGTTTTATACATTTTTAAAAGAATGATATAGTGTTAGGCATAGATATTTTATAAATAGTTATGTATTTTTTTTTTTACTTATATTCATTTTATATAAAAAAAATTATTAAAAAATCCACGTATTACGTGGGTCAAAAACTAGTGTAGCTATAAAAAAAAATTAATCTAATGCCTTAACAAGTTTCCAAATTAATTTAGCAAAACTTTTATACGATCAAAGGTTCATAGTTGCAAAGTATGTACTTTGGACACAGTAGGTTAGTTTGTCGTTCAAAAAAAATTGATATGTTCAAAAGCCTAAGCAAGAAATTTTAAGTTGGTGAACATAAAATCATGTTTAGGGACTTTAGTTTAACACTTTCAAAAGATAAGATGGTTGTTAAATCAAACAAAAATCATCAAAGAGTGTAGGTTAATAGAACAATGAACTACAAATGGGTTATGTGAAATTTTGTAACCAATGGGGATCAAAAATCGATCCTAATCTGCAGCTTTCATTTGTGCCTTATACAAAACACCCCAACAATTAGAAAAGAAACTTAAAGCTAGGGTTTACTCTTGAAGGGCGAGAGTCAAAGACTTGCAAGACAACATGGTCATTTGATTATGGAAGCATAAGGTAAAGTTTTATTTAACTCCTAATGGTGTATATATTCTATTTCATCTTCCATTTCTTGAAGAAGAGAGTAAATAGTTATACGGATGAATCATAAATCAACTAAGGGGTTGTTTGGTAGATGCTAAATGATTGAGTGCTGAATGATTTGGAGGTTTGAATAATATATATGCTCTTAATAAAATGGTTCGTAATGAAAACTTGTCGTTTGTTTTTGTGCTGGATTATATTCCCTGAACTAAAAATTTATCATATTAACCATGTTGTACATAAAACCCAACCATTCAATTTCTAGTTTTATCTACATTGTGTTTTAATAAATATGAATTTTATTATATAATTTACACACACCAAAAAAATCAAACCTTGTCCACATAATATATTTTCCTGTAATCATTATTCATACTTTATGTCTGAATTCCAACACTTCTCCCTATGAGTCCATGACTATCCTTTTAACTTTTCTTTTAAAAAAAAAATTCTATGTCTATCTTTTCAACCTCTCACTTTTTCATATAATTATTTTCCAAACTCTTTCTATGTCGATCTATTCCAATTTTCCAACATTTCTCTCTTGTCTTGATTGATGGTGTACACCCAACCAAAATGAAGTTTGTGTGTGTATACGTGTGTGTGTGTGTGATAGTAAGTTTTTTTTATTGTAGCTGTTAGCTTTCTTTGATATTCTTCAATGGTGGACACAACAAATGCTTCACAGATGAAATGCTTCAACAGCTGATGATGGTGAAGATAATTGTAGAGGTCAATGTTTCAACAGCAAAATGGTGAAAAAGCGCTTCATGGATCATGATAGTAAGGGGCTATTAGAGTAAAAGGATGAGTATGAAATGGTTCAGCATCGTTCAGCAAGGATTACATGTTGATTCGTTCAGCATGGAAGGAATCGTTCAGTGCTTGTCGTTTTTGATAAACAAACATATAGAGTGCTGACTTTGGAGGCAGCCTCTGAACCTATTTCTTCAGTAGCAAACAAACAACGCCTAACAAAAGTTCAAGCACCTTCATTAACTTGATGAATATAATATATAAAAAAATGTTGGCAATTTAGGCAACCAACAAACTAACGTGTTTAGCGATAAAGAAGCAAGACAAGCTAACAAACTTATGTGCTTAATTATGGCCTCATGGGTTAGCTATGAATGGTTTCATCATCCTTTTGTGTGATCACATGTTCGATCGAAAGCACCCACCAAAGCCTTCACCTTACTCTTCCTAGTCTGGATTAGTTTGCTTGCAGTCTCTTCGGTAACATTGTTGTTTATCTTTTTGTATTGTCTTGGTGTTTAAGAACCACTTTTACCAAATGCGTTTTAGGATTAGTGTGTGCTACATTGTCTAATGTTATTCGTCTCAAACTCAACATGTAGTCATATGGTTTTTGTTCCTTCCCCAACACATTGCCTTGCTTGAATTCGTGTTTTGTTGGAATGTTACCATCAAACCTACTATCGATCACCTTTCCTCGATTAAATTTGAGCTTTGTAGGACCATTTTCTTTCCTTTCTGGCCCCATGTTTCTAACTTGTGTCCTCGTTTTCGTCTTTTCACCTCTTGATTTTGTAACTTCTGGTCCATTTTGGTCGCATTTGAGGTCTTATCAATATCCTTGGAGACGGAATAATCAAGTTGTTCTCATTCTGTAGCTTCATCGCCATTGTTAACCTCAACTGAACTCAAACTCGATCCCTTTTCTTGAAATTCTTCAACTTGCATCATGGAGTTCGATATTCTTGATCATTTTCTTGAATTTATTCAATTGGCTTGATGGGGTTCGATATTCTTGAATCTTTTTCTTGAATTTCTTCCACTTGCTTTGTGGGGTTTAATTTACTAGACTCCTTTTCTTGAATTTCTTCAACTGGCTTCATGGGGTTCGTTTTTGTTTCTTGAATTTCTTTGACTTGCTTTATGGGGTTTGCTATTCATTGAATCTCTTTCTTGAGTTTCTCCAACAGTCTTTGTGGGGTTTGATTTTCTTGAATCTTTAAGCTTCGGATTTGGGACAGAGTAAAAAGTTATCGACGATGGCGCCTTTTTTGTGCTAGCTCTTTGTATAATTACAACGAGATTTTGGACTCGAGACACTACTCGAAGAAATCATTAGACTTTTTCTTGATCTACTTGTCTTGTTATCCTTTTTGTTGCTGCTTGAACTAGCAATCGGAAACGTACAACAAGGTAACCCCGAATCTACAATGACTTTACATGAGCGTGATTTAGGAATCTTCACAGAAGGGAGTGAAAACGCCTTCGTTAGAGCAGGTTTTGACTTCGATTTTGGCGTTGTATTTAACATTTTAGGATCAAATGCATAATATTTCTTTAGTTTATGGGACGAATGCTCATTTTTTTTAATGAAATAATGATATGAATACAAATGTGTTAGTTAAATTTTACGGGATGTAATTTGGGTCAGGTTTGATTGACAGATTTAGATTGATTTAAACCTAAAAGTTGATTAAGTCTCACCTTAAACACGACCCAAAAACCCGAATTAGCCCTTTTTCACAAGCTTTTATACGACCCACAATCTATTATCAGGCCACCTAATTTCATTTCACCAAAATGACATAAAATATGACATATTTAAGTCAATATTTGTTATCAAATAAACATGTCAAATGACTCATTTTTTACATTGTTTTGAAAATCAGAACGAACTGATTGATTGAACCAGGTACTCGTTCGATTGATGTAAAAATCACCATCTTGGTCAAAACGACTGGTTCATGCCAAAACCGGAAACGGGCAGAAAAAGGGTTTCAAGAAAAAAATGTTTTTGTTTTTTTGTTTTTTTGTTTTTTTTGCATTGGGTTTGATTTATTCATTCGAAATGAGTCATTTGCATAACAATAGTAATTTAAAGATTTATTTACTAAACTCTTGTACTTTTTTATATATTTACCAAATCATTGTATTTTAAAAAAAAAAAAGATCATTTATAATCATTTCTCTCTCTATCTTCCTTTTCAAACTCACAAAAAAAATTCTATTTTAATTTTAACTATTTAATACTTATTTAAAATCTTTATTTTACTTTTTTATTTAACATAAATATTCAAAGGATAATGATGATTTATAACAATTAATTTAAGTATAAATCATTAAATATATATTTAAAATCAACGTATTATTCCTTATATTCTATAAAATAAAAGTATGTATAATACATTCTTCTAATGTAAATGATTTTCTATTTAAAAAATATATGCTATTGCTTGGATTCAAATTTTAAAATAAAAAAACTAAACTACGTTTTATTTTCATATCGTTATTACCTATTGATCCATTGAGTTTTGATCTAAATAATTGTTATGAAAAAATTAATCCTTAAAATTTAAAAGGATTATATGACTTGATACTCGTATTATTCATATATATCATTTACATTTGAATTATTATTACTTACATGCATGTAATTTAGCATGTAACATGAGGACTTCATTTAAAAAAAATATTTTCAAAATTATATTACAAAATGACTCGATAATATACATGTTGACTTTCAAAACATATTTATACTTGCAGATTACATATTAATAAGTGGATACATATTTTTATTTTATTATTGTTTGCATCATAATAAATCTAATTGTTACATTTTGTTTGATATTTTATTTTTCAAATGAAAGCAAAAAAAAAAATAATAAAATCATAAAATCAAAGAATTTATCATCTCTCGAAATCCAAAACTTAGCTTTTTAGACCATGTTTTTTTCATTAAAAAATGTAGTGCATAAAGTTTATTGACCACATTGTTTAAATTATTTTTAAACTATATTTATTTAAATCTGTTTTATAAAAATAGCAATCACTAAAAAAATCTAACAATATATAATTATTTATATTAGTATTACAATTTTAAATGTCTTTACTTTATAAACTTTTTAGACCATCGTTATCCTTTATATATCAAATAAAATTTAAATATATCCGACTTTATACTTATATTAATAAAAAACAAAGCAAGATATTTATAAGTAAAAAAAGTTACATAGGGCAAATTAGTGTAGAAATTTTATACTTATTTAATTTATGTTTTATGAGTTTAAAAAATAAAGATGAAAAGTTGAAAATAAATGGTTTTTTTTTTATTTAAGAAAACACCATCATTTGGTAAATAAATTGAAATGTACAAGAGTTTTGTAAATAAATTTCTAGACTACTACAGTTATGAAAAAAAAAAACTCTTATTTTTTACACTGTTTTGAAAATCAAACCGAACCGATCGGTTAAACCGGGTACCCGTTCAATTGATGTAAAAACCACCATGGTCAAAACCGGCTAGTTCATGCCAAAACCGGGAACGGGCAAAAAAACGCGGTTTCAATAAATATTTGGGTTTGATTTATGTAATTTTTTTCTAGAACTTTTCTCTTATATAATACTTAATATATTGATAATAATATGTTTTTTAGAAATAAATTTATTAATATTTTTCCTATTTTTGTGATTAGTAAACTTAAATTAGTTATGACGTCATCTTGTTTTTTACGACAGTCGAACCAATCTGGTTTTTAGAAAAAAAAGGTAGATGATTGATTTGACATCCGGTCCGATTTTCAGAACTATGATTTTATGTCATTCGAGTTACAAAAGCCTATTTTAAAAGTCTATTTTCATACATCTTTGGGTCATATCACCTTTTTTTAATATCAATATTTCGTGTTGTGTAAATAATTTTTAGACTTGGTTAAAAATGACACAGACAAAATCAAATTTAATATTTCTCGCGCATCTCGGTAGGAGCTAACCGATACGGCGTGCGCACAATAGGAACGGCTCCGGGAACTAGGTCGATCCTGAACTCAACCTGCCGGTCCGGCGGCAGACCCGACAACTCATCTGGAAACACATCCGGGAAATCTCTAACCACTGGCACATCACTGACCTCCCTCTTCTCCTTCTTCGCATCTACTACATAAGCCAAGTAAGTGGCACACCTCTTCGCCACATACTTCTGCGCCTACACCATTGACACTATGCTCATCTCTCATCTACGCCTCTCGCCATATACAACTGCTGACTCTGACTCAGAAACGGGGATACGGATCATCTTCTTAGAACAGAAGATATCTGTCTGACGCGCTGTCAGCCAATCCATGCCAACAATGGCATCAAAACTACTAATATCCATGGGCATAAAGTCTATGGAAAATAGATGACCGTCTATCTCTAATACACAATCTCTATAGATACGGCTCACTAATACAGTACTACCATCAACACGCTCAACAATGACAGGCACAGATAACTCGGAAGAAGGCATAGAAAAATAATCACAAAAGGAGGCAGATGCATACGAACGATCAGATCCCGAATCAAACAAAATAAAGGCATGCAGTCCGTTAAGGATAAACGTACGACACAACATCAAGCGACTCACGCGCCTCCTCAGCAGTAGCCTGAAAAACTCTGCCGCGAGCCCTCGGTTCTCCACCTCCCCGAGGTGCCGAAGATGACCCAGACGGCCCAGCTCCACTCGAACTCGACCCCGGAAACCCCGCACTCGGGTTCGGACAATCCCGAGACATATGACCCGGCTTCCCGCACCGGAAGCAAAGAGACTCTTGGGAAGTACATGCAACGGCTGTGTGACCAAACTGGCCACATCGAAAACAACGGAGGTGCTCCCGGGCACACGGCCCTGCATAACGGTGATGGCACCGCTGGCAATCTCTCTCTACCGATGCCGAACTCTCAACTCGGCTCCCAGAATCCCGAGATCCCCTCCCAACACTCCCCTGACTCTGAATCTGCCTCTGGCCCTGACCCTGACCCTGCTGTCGCTGCCCCTGACCGGCTCCCAACTGTCTATCATCCCGGCCCTGATCTCGCTGGGCTCCCGAACTTTGTCCCTGCTGCTCGGAATACCCGCCCTGACGGCTCTCTCTATAGAATCTCGAAGTCCCCGAGCTCTGACCCTGACCCGATGGCTCGATACGCTGTCTCTGGGGAGCCGACTGCTCCCGTTGTCTCTCCACCTCCCGCTCTCGACGGCGGACATACTCCATCGCTGAGGCAAATGTGGGGTCACGCAGCATCCCCACGAACTCTCGAATGTCCGGTCTCAAACCCTCAATAAACATAGTGACCTTCCGGTCCTCTGTAGCTACCTGATGCGGCGCAAACTGAGCTCTATCATTAAATACATCGATATACTCCTGGACAGACCTGGATCCCTGCTGCAAATGGATAAACTCTCGCTCCAACTCTCTCCTCGTGTCCAACGGACAGTACTGCAGCTCAAACTCTGTACGGAACTCCTCCCATGACATCAAGTAGGCCTCGTCAACTCCCTGAGCACTAACAACCGAACTCCACCATCTCAATGCTCCTCCCTTCAGAAGGTAGGAGGCATAACTCACTCGGTCTGCTCGATCAACATGGGCTATACAGAATGCAGCCTCGACCTCTCTCAACCAATCCAGTGCCTTCGAGGCACCAACTCCTCCAAAGAACTCAGAAGGGCGACCCGTCATAAAGTCCTTAAAGGACCCACGCGGTGGCTGGCTAGAAGAAGAAGCACCAGCCCCAGAACTCTGGCCTCCCTCAGGCGGAGGCACCGCACCTCGGCCCCTACCCATACTCTGACCCGGAAAACGCTCATCTAATATCTGACCTATCACAGATCACAAGTCAGATCTACGCAAAGGCTCCTCATCCCTATGGTCATCCCCCTGAGGCCCGCTGCCCTGACGGTCCATAATAACCTGCACAATAGAATAATAACACAATTAACTCTACAAGACTCTACACACTACTCGTTTATCACCTAATACTCTACTTCGGATTACAATCCAAGGATCTAAACTCTATGGTTTAAGCTTAAGCATCCACTAGATACTTAATCTCTTAAACCTAGGATCTGATACCAAGCTTGTAACACCCTTGAACTAATCCACAATGCCACATAATTACCACATCAGCAACGATATAATATAATAATCTCTACGCTATTTCCAATACATACATGCAGAAACCCGATAATTTAAAATATTAATTACACAACAACAGTCACAGAAATCTCTGAATAAACTGCAACCTATCCGAAGTATATACAACAGCCCCCAAAATATAACTACCTCTATGAAAGGTAGCTAACTCCTCGATCACAAATAGTGTAAACCTACTTTGGTCCAGCAGGCCTACTAGCAGTCCGGTCACCTGGGATACACACAACAACACACACAGGTCAGCTAAAGCTGGTGAGAATGCAAGGGTTAGTGTACGATTATAAAGCTCAATAAATAAATAACTCAACAATAAAACGTTCAGCGTTCTCTACTGAACAAGTATATGAGATCCCACAAGATAGCTCAATAGGTACTCAACTCGTGTGGATAAATCCACGTACCCAAATCCCTAGACCGCACAAAGCGGTCGTCAGAAACTCAAAAGGGAACTGGGAGCGACCCAACCCCTGCCCAGCCGTACGGTTTAGTATCTCAACAGCTCAAGTGTCCCAAATCTCATATTTAAAATAAAGTTCACAATAGCTCAGTAATACAAACATGATAGTATTTCAATAAAAACTCGTAAGAAAACTCATGATATCTCATAAGAAAAGCTCGATAAAAGATCATGTAAGTATCAGTAAAATAATCGTACAAGTATCTCAACAAAAAAATGCAAACTCACCTGCTCAGCTAGATAAACTAAGTCTCGGTTCCCTGCCCTTTCCCTACCCTGTCAACACGAGACCCTAAAAACACAATAACACAATCTCAATATCACAAAATCAACCCAACAACTCTATACACAATTTTCAACAACCCACAAGACCCCAAAGACCCGAACATAAGGCTCACAGAACCCGAAAACCCGACCCGAACCCTCAGCCGCATCGCGGCCGCACTGACCCTATCGCGGTCGCGATGACCTCAAACTCGGTCGCGCTCACATCGCGGCCCGAGCTCGGACTCAAACCGCCTGCGATCACCTCAAGAACATCGCTGCCCGCGGTCAGGGGATCGCGGCCGCGCTCACGGACGAACAGCAGCATACATGCTCTGTTTCTGCACAGCCAGGGGATTCAATCCCCAAACTCGATTCCAGCTTATTTTTACCAAAGATTTATGCTCGAATTTACTCAATACTATACATAAACTCAATTGAATCCATTACCTACGATCAACAACATCTAATCCATGGTTTTAAGCTCAAAATTACCTCAATACTCAAATAAGAAGATGATGAAGGAATTGGTTGCTTGAATCATAAATTGAAGCCTTAATCCTTGCTGGAGGATGCTGGAAATCAATTCACACACAACACACTTTTCAGCTCTGGCTTGAAAATGAATTGAAGAATAAAGGAGCCAACAATATATACGATTTGGGTTTAACTCGGTCCGATACCCAAAAATCCGATCCCGATACCCCAAAATACAATTTTATATATCCGGGTCCCAATTTAAACAAGTAATCCAATGAAATAATTCCACGTACCTATCTCAAATCGGGATGTTACAATATATATTGCCGACGGAGCAGAGAGAAAAAATGCTCACGTGCCGCAATATTAGTGGTAAAAATTCCGAAAATTATGGCTTATTTGGTGCAATATAATTGGTTAAAATTCAGAAAATTATGGCTACTGATTTGACGCAATATAATTGGTTAAAAATTCAAAAATAATGGGATTCCCCCACTATTTTAGCTCGATGAGATTCCACATAATTATCAAGATTTTTCTACATATTTTAATGTTTCTGCAATTAAAATATGTAGATTTTCCGGAAAGAAGTAAAAAATGACAATAAAATTTCAAATTTTCACTGTTCGAAATCGTTGTAATTTGGTTTATCAAGTAAAATAAAAATAACAAATCTGATTTAATCCGCTAGAAAATTTTAAATTTGCACTGCTGGAAATAGATGCAATCTGATTTATCAAGTTAAATAAAAATAAGAAATCAAATTTAATCGGCTATTGTATAACTGAAATATTAAGATATGCAGAATAACACTGGATAATATCATAATGCAGGAAAAAATACTCAAACTTGAATAATAAATATTCTCAGCTGCATATTTATCAAGTTATTAATTTTTTATATACTTTGAAACCTGATAATTATTATATGTTTATATAACAAGTTAAATGTAACCAGCTATGAGATAAAACATGTTTTATTGAAGTTACGTACTAATATATATTTATACACACACACACACACACATACATACATACATGCACACACACACACACACACACACACACACACACACAGAGTTAGTAGGCATAATCAATATTGATAAAAAAACTGCATCAGCAGTGTCTGCGTGAAGAAAACTATACCGTTTCAAGATGAACTTCACATATGCTAATCAACCAGATGAAGAGTCGAAGACGTTTTCAACTACTGCAGAAAAAATTGATAGTATCTTCTTTAATATTCTTTCAATATTTGAAAATGATGTACATCTATCAATACTATTAAACGAGTAACTATACTCATTTCTGGTGAAGCCACGTGTCGTCACCATGAATCGACACGTGGCATTTATAGATTTTAAAAATAATAAAAAAATTTAAATCAAATCTATCCAAATCTAATCTAATCCACTTTTAAATTCAAATCAAATCAAACAAAATCTAATACTCTACTAACTTATTAATTAAATCTATCCAAATCTAATATAATCCACTTTTAAATTCAAATCAAATCACACAAAATCTAATAATCTACTAACTTATTAATTATAAGATAATATAATAAAAGTTGAAAAAATATATAAGAAAATAATTACTCTTCATATATATATTTAGAAATATACAAAATTAATAGGTCATAATAAATAATAATATCATCTTATATACTTTTGTTTAAAAAATAATATTTATATCTTTATCTTTTTGTTTATTATATTTTATATATATTAAAAATATCTGCGTAATACGCGGGTAATAAACTAGTATATACTATAATACACATAGCATATATATGTCTGATACTTATGATGCTGCTGTTTCTTCCTTTATTTCTGTATCTATTCAATGAACACACAGAGAGGTTACGAGACACACACAACAATCCGAAACTATTTAGTCTCGGAGCCTGACATTAACATGCAAACACACATATTCAAACACATAAACGCACACTGCACACACTCACAACTCATATCTTTCTGTTTTTAACTTTTTCAGCAGCACCATAAGGTAGGATAAATGGCGATTGATACATAAAATTGATCAATAAACATCCTTGCTAATTAATTTGCCAAAGGTCGAAGGCCATTTGACCTTCTTGCCCATTTTTACGGACAGAACTTAAGCTAAACAAACCTGGACAACACACTAATACTGCCCTTATTTTCTATTTTGATCTTATTTTCTAGCAATAGAAATGTAAAGGTTAATGACAATTAATACTTGCATTTGAATCAACAAACCACTTAGAAATCAATTAAAGGTTAGGCCGAAGGCCAATTTATTGGCCAGCCATTTCTCGACAAAAACGAAAGCTAACATACACATATGTAATTCATGCATAACACAAAGACTTAAACATTCTGTCTTTTATCTAATTCAAGCAGCAAAATCAAATAAATAAAGAGCGATTTAGACACACAAATGGTCAACAAACACTCCAAGATAATTATGAATTCCAGATTGCCCACAAGCAATGATTATAATGATGGAAAATACTTGAGAAAAACATTTAACAAAATAGCAAGGTCAACAACTTGGCAAACCTTTAAAGAAATTTAAATTGAAACTAAAAACATGATATACACGTATTTGAGTAATACAAGTTACATAATTTTGTTCATGTAATAAGTGTCTTTCTTGTATTTGAGTTGCATTGTTTTTTTATGTTTTAAATTAGTTTGATGTATGTTTTTAGTTTTAAACATAGAAAGGATATATCATAAAGATATGCTGACTTTTACCGAACAAAATATAACAGTTTCAATAAAATATAATGTAAGGATTAAAATGATTAAAAATAATAATATTAAGAGACCAAAATTATATAACATGAAAATATAATGATTTTTTCAATATTAACACTGATATTTACGATAGATGAAACTAAGTTTAGATATAACAAGTACAATATGAAATATATTTGACGTTGTATTAAAACTATTACTGTAATGTAAATAAAATAAACTGACAACCAAAATATATGTGTGATTATAATGCATTTTTATTAGAATATATAAAAATTAAAGCAAACTTAACAATATCTTTAGATTTTCCAACATCAATTATTAAAAAAAAAGTTAAAATATAAAACTTATAATTTCTTATACCAATAAAACTGACAATAATGGAGATTATAAAATTTTAAACAAACAAACCTCAAATATATATGCGAGTAGTAATTTTCATGATAAAGTTCAGTTTTTTTTTTCTTAACAAACAATGTATAAGAGAATATATGTATAGTCTTTCAAAATTAAATATTTTTTTGTGTAATTGTTTAATTAAAAAATGATTAATTTTGAAATAAACCCGAGCACCGCACGGGTATTCAACTAGTTCTTGGTTGGGATGATGTCCGTGTGTACTCACGATCCAAATTATTTGGAACATAAGAAGTGTAAAGGAATCGGGGGGGTTTTTCATTCAAACTGATGAAAGCATCAATGAAAACGAAAGAAGATAACTTCTTCTTTAATCATCGTCTCTTTTGATTTCTCATGTAAAAGTTAGGAAATTCTGATTTCTAGTGTATAATATGTTTAAATACAAGAAGAGGTTTTATGTTGCAGACTTGTAGGGGAACTGTTCATTCATTTTCGAATAACAATTTGTTTAATACACTGTTTTATAAATTTCGTTTAAAAAATTATGTTTACGCTTACTACGGGTCATTTTAATTGTCCGACCCGTTTGGCCCGTTGGATCAAAAATTGCCATCTCTAAATACCATAAACAAGAGATTTCATCGGGCATCCCATCAATATAGTCGGTGGACACAAAGGGAAGAGGAACGAGAGACATTCAAGAGGAAGATCTAAGTACCAAAAGGAAAATGAAGCTCGAGTAGTCGAATCCATATCAATGATCAATCTCCACACGCAACATGTATTAGCAGCGCCTTAACATATCTTGATCCATATGTATTGTGTTCATATTGCGCACCCGATCCTTCATATTTTTATTTACATTTGCGTGTTTGATTTTTTTTAATTAATGGTATAGCTATGCATCGAGCTCATCGTTCTTGGCAGTTATTTTCACTAGTAAAACCGATTTTGATAGGTTTTTAGTTTTTCAATACATATCAATGACCATCATCCATTTAACAAAAATGGGTATAAAAATGGTGCTTTAGTTGCAATATTGATCATTTTTATATGTTACCTCATATCTCTTGCATACACTTTCAAACCAAAACAAAGGGGATGTTCATGGAGGATTTTGCATATGCTATGTAAAACCCTAAACCAATGTTGAATCCTGAAAGAGAGCTAATCCTTATATATCCATGGTGTATGCACATTTGGTGTATATTGTTGGCTTGACTAGCTTCTTTAAACTTGGTTCTAATCGGTGCTTTAGGGCAATCGCTCTTGAATCTACCTTTCTTATTCGAGCAAAAGTTTTAATAGACATTTTCATGTTATTCTAGCTACTAAATTGAACTCGAATTTCATTGAGCTCACATCAAGAAAAGTCTGCTGAGCTATCAAATGAGGTTTGTGCATAGCCTTACCACACCTTCTCAAACTCGAACTTAGCCTGGCTTGTTTTCACATGTGAGATTCATGGATAATCACCGCTAATCAAGTGACAATTGACAATCGTTAATTGCCCATCGCAGCCCAAGAGATCAACTATTCTTCGTTAAAAGAAAAAAGAAGAAACAAAATCTAGACGAATTGTAAGCAAAAAATGTTATATCAACTTGTGAAAAAAATGTAACATCTCACTAAAATGTGGTATCCAACACGGGTCAATTTACATAAACCTAATCATCTTTAGTACTTGAGAAACAGGCAGAGTCAAAAGGAACAATCTTTCAGATCTTTCGATGTTTCCAACTGAGTTGCAAGATGATAAAAATGCATGAACATTGAACAGTTACGAGGAAGGAGATGAAAACATACATAACTAAAAACCAACCAAAAAAACTAGATTGAATTGGCATCTTGACATTCAAGTACAGACTCAATTCTTCTATTACAAAGGAATGAAGTTTGAACAAGTTTTTCGACAAACTGCACATCCTAGAACGCAAAAGGGCCAATCATTTAATCAAAAACAAAAAACTTTAATGCTAATTGATGATCTCCCTTACCAGCCAATCAAGACTTGGGTATGCGAAATATAGGACAAGAAAAGATGGGACTGCAAACAGAATTGTAATGAGAATGTACACAAGTAAGATGATTGCACTTGCAGGTATGGCATACAGCACAATAAGAAGAAATATGAAGACCAATGGAAACTTAGCCGTCAAGTGAACAAAGAAGATTAATGACTTACGGAGAGACGAACGGAGTCTTTCAGTGTTGGAATGGATACCATGAGAATCTTGATGATGATCAGACTCATGGACACATGGACCAACAGTGGTATTAGTGCGGCTGGACTGATCACTGGTCCCACCTCGGTTCCATGACCAAGCAGACACCGGTAGATGGTCTCCACAGGAAGAGGAATGAGACTTGACTCTATCACCGTTCATGCTCTCTACCATCCAAAGAAGAAAGTAATTCTTGCGAGGAAACTTGAGATTCCCTTTGTAAACTAGCCGAAATGATAATAGGTTGCACCAGGGGCAAGATATGAAAAACGGGAGCTGAATTGGAAGAGTTGGCAGTTTCACAACAGCCCATTGTAGCCCAAGAACACAGTTTTTACAGAGTGTATGACCACACCATAATACATACGGCACATTTTCCACAATATTGAAGGATTCCCAGCAAATCGGACACTCAAAACCTTCCTCTCCACTGTTATTTACAGAGATATCATCATCTGAGCAATCAGAAGTTTGAGTGGGTCGTAGAGGATCATTCTTTAGTCCAGAGGTACCGGCAATGGCTTTTGAAGAAAAGCCCCACATGTTGAACACCGAAGTTATTTTTCCTAAAAGCAAGGGCATTTAATTCCGCAGACAAGTCATGAGACACTTGTAGAAGCGACCTACGAACTCCAGTACAGGGTCAACAGTACCAGCTGGTCAGATTAATACCTACAAGATAAAAAAAATCTTCAAAAAACTAATTCACTTCATCGTTTCCAAAGTTTCAAGAAGCTAATGATTGGAACATTTGTGAACTCATCACCACCACAATAAACTCAAGAAAAATAGAAACAGATAACACATACAACTATTAACTATACAAGAAAGCTACATAAGTTAGAGACTCCCTCCAAACCCATCCGCTTCCCCTACAATCATGTAGAGAGACAATATGAAGTGCAAAGTGAAAGGTGAAAAGTAGCGATGATATATATATACATATATATATATATATATATATATATATATGTGTGTGTGTGTGTGTGTGTGTGTGTGTGTGTGTTAAGAAACCTTAAATAGAATCATGAATACTCAAAACATCCCTTGGAGTCAATTGATGATGCTACAACACAAATTAAGCACCCAAAGATTAATAATTTTTTAAGGTTCACCTAATATTGCTTTTTGAATCAATAAGGGAATGCCACAAAAAGCAACCGAATAATGACAGAATTGAAGAAGCATGATAAAGATGGAATTCTATTACTATTTGACAACCCAACCAATAAATTACGTTGAAGTCACATTATAACACAACTAAACCACAAGGATGACAAGGGGTAGCAACAGTAAGGTTCTAGTAAAAGATTGCACAACTCCAATGATCAAAATTCCAATCACCGAATGACCGAGCCAAGACTCCTGTATACTTATAATAAATTGCATTATGAAGTTAACAATTATTCCATGGTTTCTCAAATCTTCATTGAAAATGGGAAGTCATTGCTTCAAATCCCAATTTCAGGCAGCTTTATAAATAAATTCATTAACTTTTTTTCAATATTCATGTTATGCACAATCTTCATGAGTCCAACACAAAGGATCAAATGTTCAAATTTATACACTTTCTTCCAAATTAACATTAAACTATTGAAGTTCATAACCAAATGATCAAATACCCAAGGATTATGTAAAATACATAGATAATCCTAATATTGTAAACTGTTAAACAGTTAATATCGAAATAATAAAAATTGTAACGACTGCATAGACGACAGCCAGGAAATCTTGGCTTAAAACTTCCCAAAATTGGAGGAAATGTTCTTATGTTCAGTTACATGAACGAGTAAAACACGCAATATATAATTTATCAATCACATCAAATCAAACTCTACAAAACAATCATAAACGGAACAACTACCCAACATTTCCGTTGCCCGAATTTGATAAGAAAACAACAAAAGGTCAAAACATACCAATAAAAAGCTTATCTGATCATCTTTATCGAAACTAATAAGAACCCTAATTCTGTACCAATTTAAGTAATCAGACAGAACATTCACTTTAGGAAAAACAACACAATGAATTGCATGAAGATTGAAGACATACGTAGTGTTTACCTAATAATAATGATAAGATGAACATCGATTAGACCATCGGATGCAAGAGATCCATTTTCACACACAGTGTCTGTTTGTTTCTCTCTCTAGAAAGGGTGAGAGGTTTTTAGAGAGACAAGATCGGCAAGAAGATGTGACGGTGACCAGTTCGCGACCACATGCTTCCAAGTGTGAGGATCAAAATGATCCCGTAAATCGCCGCTTCACCATACTTACCTTACGCTGAAGCCATTTCCGTTGAACTTGGGCCGGGCTTACATTTCAGCCCATCTAATGATATTTCCATTTTTCAACTAAGCATGTGTTTGGACTTTGGTCCAAAGAAATAAATTGAAAAGAATTTTTTTTAAATTTTATTTTTCCATTTGTTTAGGTATGAGAATCATTAAATGAGAAATAAAAAAAATTCATTTTCTCTATTTTTATTTTCCTCTTACACGTAAAGAATGTGAGAATCGGTTTTGTAAGTCATTTTATGGTTGTTTGGAGTTTGAGAGACTCCTTTCAAGAGTTTTTATGGCACTGAATGCATTAACGGAGTCTAGGTAGTTTATTGCCATATGGGGCATTTAGGACTCCAAACCACAAAATACAATTGTGATTTGGTGCTTGAAATATGTCAGAAAGCGTTATTTCATATATTTGTAACCTTATGTATGGATCAATTGTGAGAGTGTAAGTAAGAAAGTGTTATTTCATATATAAATACATTAAATCAAGTAAGGATGTTATAAGTCGAGTTTTCTTCAACACAGAAGTTGTTTAGTGTCGGCATCTTGAATTTTTTTTTTTTTTTTTTTTTTTTTGAGTAATTTGACATCCAAGGGCTTACAAGATCTTATGTAGAGTTTAGTGTTAGATCTACAGACATTATAGAATATAGAGTGTGTTCATGAGTCTTTTGAGAATAAGTAGGCCTATAATATAATCACAGTTTTTGTTTGAGCATGTTTTTGGATGATTATGCGAGACAAATGGATTGTAACTGATATATACAAAAACAATCATTTGATGAGTAGTCGAAGACACTATATGCTATAATTCCAGCTTACATCATATAAAATCCTTTAAGTAATTAATTAGTTTTGTTTGTATCGATTCTGATAAAACTAAACTGGTTAGAAACGGGTAAATAACACAAACATCCTTGAATAATAAAAGATAAAATAAAATAAATTTTACAAAATAATAATTTATATGTACACGTAACAATTTATAACACGTCATTTGTAATTTATTAATTCTCTTTTATTCCAGAGTCCAGACCAATTTTGTCATTGTGCACCTTCTCGACAAGATTTTAATTGGAATCGGTGAACATAATTCAGTTAACACTTTGGTGACAGAGTAGTTTGAGGATTAGTTCCTTAGTGAAACCATTTTTAAATATTTCGATAGCCTATTTATATAGCATGCAACTTCTAAAATACTATGTAAAATAACACAAAAAAGGTTAATATTGAAAAACATAGTTCTTTTCTTATTTTTGCAATTATGTGTTTGAACCTTTCTTTACTGTTTAAGTCCCTCGGCATTCTTTGTATTATTCAAAAGTATATATATGTGATTTGTTTAGCCGGTCATTAAACGGTAAACGATACAATGTCTTAAACAATAAGAAAAAGTTCAGTGACTTAGTTGTTAAAAAGATGAATGAAACATTGGTTTTTTCAGTATTAAATCATTTGATGAAGTAATTGTTTTACCGGCTTAACAGGTAACATATAAAAAATATATGGTTTTGAATAAGACGGAAAAAGTTCAGGGACTTAAACAATTGTAAAAAAGGTTTAAGGACTTAACCAAAGGAAAAAAAATGAGAAAAGAATATTAGTTTCTTTTCCTATGTCAACCCTGGAAAAAATCATAAATCGAGATAGTCTGTGATTCTGTGAATGTATGGATCCTCCTTATTTGTCACACCATGGAGAGGTAAACTAGTTGATTTGCAAGTAAAGTGCAAAGTAATGATTTTATCACACAACTTTAGTTATATTATAGTTGTAGTTTCAAAACTAGCTCATTTTCACCTACATAAATGTATTTTCAAAAATATTAAAATGTATTTTCAAAAATATTCTATATGGGTTATTTTCTGTCATTTTCATGGTAAAAATATTGATAAAAATGTCTAAAGCGTCACTACAATAAGCATTGATTAAAAATCTTCTATTTTCCAGGTGTTGGCTAGAAAAGAGAAATTCATATTGTTATCTTGTCTAACAAACGAATAGGTTGTACACCAACCCTACGTAGTTATAATTGTGATGGCCACAATACTTATATAATGATTTAGAACTTATGACAAAAAAACTTATCATTCACATTACTATAAATAAAAAAACACGTTATTATTTCATAATCTAGCACCGAGCATCCTGCCCCCACATATTTTTTTAAAAATTCTTTTTAGTTCATTTTATTACATCAAACAGGAACATGTCAATGAAACCATCATAAGATTCGATTAATATAACGCACAACAAGAAATCATGACATAAAACTAACATACAAAAGCACTCTAAAACATGTTATGTTTTTATTCGTTTTACAAGCTTTTCTCAACTCTTTATTCTGTAGGTCCCATTTAATTTTACAATTCCGTGAAACAACTCACATGTTGATTGTAGAATAAGACGAGACCCACAAAATGAAAAACGTAAACCGTCAAAACTAATCGAGAAGAGGGTATTTCTGGGCATTCTTGATAATCTTAGATAGAGCAGCTTGGCCAAGATCAAGGCCACAAACATGAGCAAGCTGAACCAAATACAACAAAACATCAGACATTTCTTCCTCTAAATGCTTTTTATCATCACTGCTCCAATTTGGCAATCCTCTTTCCACTTCTCCTTTCCATTGGAATATCTCTGACAATTCTCCTACTTCTCCTACCTGCCATCAATCCATCAATATCTTATCTTTCAATTATTTATTTACTTTATACAAAAAAAGATATATAATATTCAAAAAACCAAGTTTATATGTGGAAAAAAAAACATAAAATGAAGCTAAAAAAAACCAAATTTACACATGAAAAAAAAATAAAGGTTAAGTACCATTTTGACCATCCAACTTTTAGATTTGTCTCATTTAGCCACTAAACTATTTTTTGTCATGATTTAAACACTAAACTTTAGTTTGATGTTCTATTTTGGGAAAATAGTTAATATTGAAAAAACCCTACGAACTTTCATTAATTTATCGATTAAGTCACTGTACTTTTTTTTCCGAGTATTTAAGTTTCTAGACAATTTTTGTCCTATTCAAAACTATAATTTGACATGTTTAGCAGGTCACTAACCGGTAAACGGTAGAGTGACCTAAACAAAAAAAAAAAAATCCAGTGACTTAATCGTGAAAATTGGAAAAGAGAGTTGGTTTTTTAACAATAAACTATTCGAGGAACCGATTGGTTTACCTGTTAAGAAGGTATCATGTCAAAAATATATAGTTTTGAATAAGACAAACATCGTTTAGGTACTTAAATACTCGGGAAAAAAGTTCAGTGACTTAATCGATACTTACATGAAAGTCCGTGAGGTTTTTTCAATATTAACCCTTGGGAAAATAAATAAAAGTAATGGCTAAATGATTACAAAAGATGATAGTTTAGTGATCAAATCATGACAGTTTTCAGTGGTTAAATCAGTTTAAAGAAAGTTTAGTGGCTAAATATGTATACAAAAAATAGTTTAGTAGCTAAATCGATACAAAAAATAGTTTAATGGCTAAATCGAAAAAAATCTAAAAGTTGGATGGTCAAAATGACACTTAACCCAACAAATAAAGTTAAGACATTGTAACTTACCAAAGCTAAGAGAAGATTTCTTGGACTGTGATATTGGTCCCAATTCCTAACTCTAGAAAACTCTGCTAGTCTATATCTCAGTTCTTCTAGTGAAACATCCTTAAACTTCTGAGGATTCTCCATCTTCAACAATCTTCCTATCTTTGTATAATTAGGCAATTAACTTCTGCATTTCTATTTAAAGACAAACTAAACTACTGTTACCACATGACTGGACCCCACTTCCAAATCATGGGGTGGGGGGGGGGGGATACTTTATGAAATGAGTGACTAGATAGCACTAACTCACCCACCTGCACTAATACTCAACTTGGAAATACAATGAGTACTCTAAATTAGATTGTTTCTACTTTATAAAAAGCTATATATATAGGGCTGAATTCAATGGAGATCCTCTATGCATCAAACAAGCTTGAAGAACCACAATGCATCACTAGAATATCATAATGCATCACGTGAAAGTAATGATGCATCACGTAGGAATTGTGATGCATTTGTGGTGGTGGATTGTGGTTCTTCGATGCATGGAGGTTCTCCAGTGAACCCCACTATATATATATATATATATATATATATATATATATATATATATATATATATATATATATATATATATATATATATATATATATATATATATATATATATATATATATATATATATATATATATATATATATATCATCCTCTATCTCAAAAATCTCAAAAACACATGTTTGTCCCTGTTTTTCATGTATATATAGATATTAGAGATTATTACAAGACATGGGTAGGGCATGTTCGACTCGAATAATGACGATTCCTGCATGCTAATAGAGAGACATTCGGATTTCATGGATGGTGACCAGGATCTGCATCATATATATTATGGATCTCGCGAATCCTAAATGTTGCGAATCTGATATGGACTACTATCTAATATCTATATCAGTATTGGATAAATAATTAATTAATTATGATTTATTCTTATGATATGAAAATGTAACGTGCTTTGGATGAAAGATCCATTTTGGTATTTTACTTTCAAAATGTACTTTAAAGAGTCCTAGTTTGAAAAACACACATGATTTGGGAATTCAAAAACTGGAAAACTAGTTGAATGTGCAAGGAAAATTTAGAGTTTGCTTACTTGACATCTACACACTTAACTGAAGTGTATATACATGTTAAACCTCACAGACTTTCATGCAATTATCGATTAAGTCACTGAACTTTTTTTCCGAGCATTTAAGTCCCTGAACCAAAGTTTATCTTATTCAAAACTATATATTTATAACATGCTACGTGCTTAACATGTAAAATAATTAGTTTCTCGAATAATTTTATTATTAAAAAAACCAACTTTCTTTTCCAAGTTTCACGATTAAGTCACTAGACTTTCTTTTTTCTTGTTTAGGTCACTGTACCGTTTACCGGTTAGTGACAAGCTAAACACGTCAAATTTATAGTTTTGAATAAGACAAAGATTGTCTATTGACTTAAACACTTGGAAAAAATGTACAGTAACTTAATCGATAAATTCATGAAAATTTGCATGGTTTTTTCAATATTAACCCTAACATACTAGATTTATCACTTACTTTATTAAAAGTTTCTTCATGTGTCTAACAACATTGTAGAACAACCAACTTTTACTATTTTCTTATTTAAGGTGATCATTGTTTAATTTTAGTAAAAATACGTACTTCATTTTGTATTCTTTTATGTATTTCGAAATGGAAAGTTTCAATTGTGATTCGAACCATCCTAATCGAGCCGAAATGTGAACATACATGGTGCAACCAAACCGAGCATTTTAGAGTGGGCAGGCCCAGCCATGTCGGTAAATGAAGAATGCATTACCACATGTTTATCATCTTATGCTTTCTTCAGTCTCTTTATATCATTTCATGCTTCCATATCCCTTCCTTAGCATACATATTATAAGGGCCCTCGTTATTAGTTGCCACAATAAATTTTTTATCTCATAGGAAACCAATTTTCATATAAACCTTTTTTATTTTTTCTTCCTAAAATCTATAATTTGAAAACTGAAATTGAAAAATGACTAGTTTTCGTTAACTAAACGTAATCTTAAGGTTTATTTGTTTTTTTCACTTTTGTCTGGTCAGACAAAAAAGGATGACATCTGTTTGTTTTTTCAATCTCAATCTGACGTTTGATGTCTGACATTCCTCTATTAAAGAAATTTTGAAAAATGTATTTTGTCTCATATCTAAAACTATAAATTGATAAATTGTATGTAAAAAGACATTTTATTAAATTAAAAAACAAACAATATTATCTAAACAGATTTTAGACCTTTTTTTAAATCTTATCAAACATACAGTAAAAAATGTTTAGACATCTAAAATCTAAAAAAACAAACAGACCCTTAGATTTGGTAACACTTTGATACCGCTGGACCAAATAACTTTCATTACGAATTAGAATATTAATGGGTTTATTACGAAAAACAACAACATGTTTTCACGGTTTTTGCGTTTTCGTCCCTCAATGTTATTTTTTTAGTTTTGTGAATTTTGACTGTTAGACCCCGGTTTCAATTATTAAACCGGGTTTTTAGGGACTGAAAAACCGGGTTTCAATATTCATTTTTCACCAAGACTTTTATGAAAAAAAAAAACATGGGAGGATGAAAATGCAAAAAAAACATGAAAACATTTTAGTTTAGTTCATAATAAACCCATGATTAAAGGTAGGAATAGTTGAGTAATTTTATTATATTTTATCTCTATAATCAGTTTTCGTGATTTATTCATTTAGATACATTGGGAGTAATACATTATAAATTCATTTTGAGAAATTTACCTAATGGCATGTATGTCTTCGAACTATCATCAAAGTCGAAACTGCGACTTGATTTCGACATTGATTCTGCGCGGAGGGCTGTTAATGCTGCCCTCCGCCTTTGTTTCTGTTCTTTCCACTTCTTTACTTGCTCCTCGAGGACGGCATTTGCCTTCTCTGCCGCCTCTGCTCGTGTTCCCGCCTGTTCCGCTCTTGTCCTGAACTCGCTCACTCTTGCTATTGCGCTCTCCAAATCTTTCTTCAAACTCTCCGTTTCTTCTCTGTTTTGTGGCTCGGATTTCTTCGTCAGCATTTCGTATTCTTCCAATGAAATCTTGATCTCATTGAGGTCGGATTTCGAATCTTCAAACTGGATCGCTTCGTGTTGGTCTGATTGTAACCTTTGGTTTTCTTTTTTCACTTCTTGGGTTTCGATCGCCATTTGTTGAAGAGCAAAATAAGCAGCGGATTTTTCGCCTTTTGCTCTTAACTCAGCAGCCTCAGCGGCTGCGGTTTTTGATCTTTCTTTATGAAGCTCGGACTTCAACAACGCTATTTCGACTTGTGCTTCTTTCTCCTTGACACCAGTCTCTTCCAGTTCGCTTTTCGTCTTTTCTAACTCACACGTCAGCGTCTTCACCTCTTCCTTCGCTGTCCTGACTTCCAGCTTCAGCTGAGCCAACTCGTTCTCTAATAACTCGACGTATTGCACTTGATCTGAAGTCTTTCTCTCTTGATGGTCAAAATCTTCCTTGATCCTGTTCATCTCGCTTTTCAAATCAGTAACAGCCTCTTCGGCCAAACTATGCAACTCGTTGGCTCGTTGAAGCTCAGATTGTAGCGAATCAATGAATATGGATTTCGACACAAGCTGTTCTTGGACGTTTTTCAATTCTTTTTCGACCTCTACCTTTGCATTCTCTGCCTCCATGGACGAAAGTCGTAAATAAAGAATTGTTTCGTTGAGCGTATTTGTGTGATGAACCGTTTCTTCCATTTTCCATTTCTCCATGCTCAAAGCCGTTTCCATAATCTCCGCTTGTTTCATGGCTTCGAGTTTAGCATCCGTGGCAGCCACGAGTTGTTTCTCGACTCTAAGAAGATCAGCTCGTGTTGATTTTAATTCGGTTAACTCATAAGCCATTTCTTGGATCTTGGATTCGAGTTCCGATACACGAATCTTTGCTTCGTTGCATTCATTCATGTATATATCTTTCTCAAATTCTGATGTCTTCAAGAGATTCGAGAGACCGTCAGCTGTTTTTACGTAGTGATCTTGGTTAAGAAGGGCTTGCTTGTGAGCAGCATCCATGGCTTCAAGTTGAACCTTGCAGTTGGCCAAGTCTTGCAGTATGACTTCAAGATCTTTCTCCTTTTCAGATTCCTGTTAAATAATACAGAACTAAGATCATGTTTGGTAAATCAACTTTTAGTGTTCATCTTATTCTCTTTGCGACCAACATAATAATCAAATGAATTATGAATATATATCAAAAGATACAATTGGTATTAGGGAGAATTACTTAATATAATAAGCAACTTTTATCTTTTTTCTTATTATAACAATCTCGCAAATTTTGTACAAAATAAAGGAACCAACTCTTTGTTCAATTCCGATTATAGCATATAACCGGAAACAACAAAAGTTAACCGGTAAAAAAGGGTTATATATAGGGTTTATTGTTTGAAATAACAACCTACTTTTTATTTTTTTTCTTATCATGACAATGAGTTTTACTTTTTACCATTTAATATATTATTTGAAATAACAACCTACTTGTTATTTACCGGTTAAATGCTATAATCGGAAGTAAACCAAACGTTGGTTTCATTAGTTGGGACAAAATTTACGAGATTGCTATAATAAGAAAAAAAAGAAAATTTGATTGCTATTTTGAGCAATTCCCCCTTCATATATATTCAAGTCATCTATTTTTCTTGCTTTTATTATTTGAGATTCAACCTTACCAAACTCATCTAAATGCATACATATATGTACAGAGGGGTTTACACATGCATCGAAAAACCTTAAAATGCACCACCACAAATGCATCACAATTCTCGCGTGATGCATCAAATTCTCCACGTGATGTATCAATTTCTTGCGTGATGCATCCTGATCCAATGACTATAAAGTGGTTTCCAGATTTTCCGACGCATATAGTTTTCCATTGAACCCACCCCAATGTGTACATGCCCTAACTTATACAATATATGTTCCAAAAACCAAGTAATTGCAAAATCTGATCTGATTTTAGTTTCAAAGCAATGGAACTTACATCGTCGCTGCTGGACCGATTTTTGATCTGACTGCATTGTTCTCCAAAACGAGAAACAGATGCTCGAACGGATTTGATTGGATCTGTATCGATCTCCCCCATTCTTTCTTCCACAGATGATTCAATCGATATGATATCTGCAAGCCATGTGAGTCATCATGATCAGATTCTCAATACACACAGTAATTCAGTAAACCATCATCTTCAATCACACCATAAATTTTCATGTTGTGTGTGTGTTTGAGTGAGAGAGAGATATGAAGATAAACATAAAAAAAGATACCTGGAAAGAATTGGATACAAATGGAAGCTGATTGTGGGGAGAGATCGAACAAATATTAGAAGAAAACGTTGTTTGTATCATTGGATTTATCGTTTCCAATTTAGGTTTTCTATTGTTTCCGATGGAATCGAAGACGCAATTTCTGCTGTTTTGTGTTGAATTGCGTAGGTTTTGATGTAGGTAAATACAATTCAAAAAAGATAGATTACATGAGAAGCAGAGATGAGAGATCATACCGCCGTCCACCGCCACCTAGTGAACATCGTCGGCCGGCCAGCTGTCTGCACTAAAACAATGGTCCAGATCATCGATCTTCTTGTCATTTGGCCTCGTAGATAGTATTTGAGCTTCATCGAATCCTCCAATTTTCGTTGTTTGCTTGCATGTACATGATTGGTACCAAATAAGAGCTTTTTCAGATTACAAATTTGAATGCTTGGAAATTGAATACCACAATTAGACCTTGTAATCGTATTGTATGGTGTTTGACAATTACATACGATACGAATCTATCTATATAAATGTCGATATTCTCTCATTTAATTTGCCACACGTCACAAACTCTTTTTGCCACGTCATTTACTGATTCTCTTTTTAAATTTTAAAACAAATCAAATCTATACAAATTTAATATGAATTAATTTAATAACTACTTAACTAAAATTAAGTAAACTTTATTATTTATATAATTATTATATTATACATATTTATAAATATCTATTTCTAAAATCAACCCATGTAATACATGGGTAATAACCTAGCTTGTAATACACGAACACGACACGAATTATAAAACGTGTCTAAATATGAAACACGAACACGAAAAGTAAAAATTTCGTGTGACACGTGACACAACACGCATAAAACACGTGTCACGCGACAATACAAATTTATACATGAATTTAATCCAAATATATATAATTATAATTCAAAACATGATAATCCAAGTATCCAATAACACTTCAAAAAGTATATAAAAGCCACTGTTAATGGTCGTAATCAAAGAAGAACTTTTGACCAAAATAGACTCCTTATTGATATTCAGTCGACAATTGTATTTATCACATCATATGTGAGAGACAAACACAAACGTTTTCAAATTAAGTGGGACTCAACTTTTTCTAGAAATCTTGAAACCCTAGTTTATATTTGTTTTATACGTGTCTTATTGTGTGTCATCGTGTAACATGATATTTATACGTGTCTTACACGTGTTTATACAGGTAAATTCGTGTTTTACCTGTATAAGACACGAAACACAAATTTACACGAAACACGAAATTTAAATTCGTGTTGGCGCGAATTTACACAAAACACGAATTTGCAAAACGCCTATACGGAAAACTCGTATCGTACACGTGTCGTGTACCAAATTGCCAAGTGATCGGTGTTTGGGAGTCAAATAAAAAAGGTTAACATTTTAATACTTTTCTTTTATTTTCTCTTTAAAATTAAAAGGGGAATCAATAAAATTTTTCCTAACTCATGAACACAAAGCTATGCATATTAATAAATAACTAAAAGTTTGCTACATGTCGTATTTTTATACTGCTAATTGTCTTCACTATATATTGACACGTGTATTGATTTTTGCAATTTTAAATTTAACTTTTAAAAATTATTTTTAAAAGCGCATTTCTAATTGATAAGTCAATCTTGCTATTTTTATTAGGAATTTTTGATGCTTTTTAGGACTAATATGATAATGCTTCGGATTGGACGGAGCATGAACTTCAATTTCTATATTGATATTTTGAGATTACAAAATCTCTAATCTTACCTGGTGGTTAAGCTAATTCTTTTTTAAATATCAGAAAAAATTGAACCAAATCTGTATAGTATACTGATCAATAAACTAGAATAATAATAATAATAATAATAATAAATTTTATTAGAAAACAAAATTTTAATAAAAACTCATGTCATCCAAATGTAAACCTATTACAAGTTACTAAAAAATATTTTATTGACTTTTTGTTGTATGAGGGTTTTCTTGAGACAAAAAGACCAATTTTAATTAATAAGTCAAACTTGCTATTCTTATTATGAATTCTTACTACTTTATAGGATTCATATTTACCCAATTTCTATCTTGTTTTCATGGATTTACAAAATCTCTAATCTTATGCAGTAGTTAAACTAAAATTTTTATATTTTTTAATATCAGAAATCCAAAAATTTAAATCAATTTCGTGTAATTGTGTATCACAATGGCCAATAAACTAGTTTATTTTATTTTCATTCTCCGGTGCCTTATAAAAACTCAAAAAAGATAAACAACTTTTTTTATTTTTTTTTAATGATTGCCTTTCATTTTGTTTCTTTCTGTCAAGTAGGAGTGACAATTTCGGCCGGATCAAGCAAAGTCATAAGTTGTGTAAATTTTATATAATTTTGAAACTTTTTCAAAGAGCAATTTGTCTAATACAATGTTTTATAAATTTCCATTCTTTAAAAAAATTTATATTTTATTTTTATTTTTTACGATATGTCTATTTAACAATCTTGTTCGTGTGCCCGTTGTGTCAAAATTGCCCCTGCCGTCAAAAAACGGACTTCTATGAGTGAAATGAATGAAGGAAGCTTTTTATTTGATGGCCCAAGGAGTGATCCAGATGAATTGGGCCCGTGACTTCATTTGATAATCCAGTTGGCCTTTTTATCCATGACCCAATAGATCCCCTATTTGCGCTGGTAATTCATTCGAGATGATATGAGTTGTGTTTAATTGATTCCGCATTCGAAGGCCTTAATCGAAGGTTTTTAGGAACAAGTTGACTTGTGGTTTCTCGCTAGCTAGATTTTGAGATGAAGGGGACTAGTAATCCAAACCCAAAGGTGTGTTTATCTATCGATTTTAAGTCTAATCGTCCAGTTTCCTTCCGTCTGATTCGTATTTTTCATGATTGATTTCTTCGAATATCATATCTGTTTGCATTCTGAATTGTTTGTATGTGTGGTCTTTGGTAACATGCAATTTATATGTAAACTAGGTTTGGTAATCAACGAATCAAGTTTATTTTCTTATTGGAACTGCAGAAAATCAAATTAAAACCCACCGTATATGTGTTCAGATGGTTAAAATTTGTGTTCATGTGGATTTTTTTTTGGTAATTTGATATTTATATGCAATTTAGGCTTGGTGATGTTTTGTTTTATTTTGGGAACCACAGAAAATTTAACCAGTTCGGAGAACACCATATAACCATCCATTTGATACCTACTACGATTTGATTCATCATTCACTGGTTGTGAAAAAGATTGCTTTTCAACTTTGGTGACTTGGGTTTTGAATTCAGATATATACAGGTCTCTTAGTTATACAATAAATCTCCCCAAGAATGAGGCATTTTAGACAAAAATGCCTGGTACTATGTTCTCTTTGCATTCAGATATCATCCAAAAATTGTCCTCCTTACAATAGTGTTTTATTTCAAAAACAATGGTTTGTTTGCTATAAAAAAGTTTGGTCCGGTTGTCACATACAGTTAAAGTGCTGGTTTTTTCCTGCTGTTTTGTGTCCTGGTTGGCAATAAAATGGCTGTTTTTTTGGCTTTGGATACTATCAACATTTGGGCAGCAATTTTTGTGATGTTTTGGGCTTTTCGTGTTGTTTTTTGTGGCCTGGTTTGCTGCTGTGTCATCGTTATCGTTAACTATTCATTGAGGTCAAAACATCTGCATTGCTGTAATTATTCTTCAGTTTTTAGTCCACATATTGATCAGAAAATGGGGCTGTGGTTTCATCCAGATTGCTACTGTTCGGGAAATTGAAAGTAGATTGATATTTTTTAGTAAAATTTATAGTACATTGCTATAATCTTAAACGTAGATTGCTACGGTTACTAGAATCTAAAACACATTGCTAGAATCATGAATTTTTGTAAAGTTGACACGTCAAGAAAAACTAATGAACTTGTGACATGGCACTTTAACCGATCTATAATCATGAAGAAATTGAAAGTAGATTGTCATTATTGGCAAATACTGTAGTGCATCTCTATAATTGTGAATCTAGTAAAGTAGGTTGTTATTTATTGCAATTAAATTATTTATAAATTCTGTTTGCTACCAATTGGATGTGTATGAAATTACACCAATGAAGTTCATCCTTCTTTTTCTTTAGAACACAGTGACACTGGGAATTCTTGTTTCATTACAGTTTCTCGTTAACTCCCAGTGTTGTATCATGCCTGTTTATGGTGCCTTAATATGAAGTTGTTGATTGAAGATGGAAGTGACTGGGGTCGATGCATTGGAATTATGTTTGACGGACATAAACACATTATCCTAGAGGACGATGCTGGTCCCCAAAATAACCTCCTTGTTGAATGGTTTTTTGACCGCTAAACAATTAAAGCAACTTCATGGACTGATACTTGTTCATGGCCTAAATCATCTTGAGGGATTGGTAATCCGCCATATTATAAACTCTTCATCTTCATCTGATTTCCGTCAAAGTATTGCTCGTTATCTTCAGTCGATCCTTCACCATTCAAAACAACCAGATGTGGTTTCAGCAACGTCTGTCATTCGGTATTTTTGCAAGCATGGGAGATTTCACGAAGCGTTTGCTTTGTATGTTTTGCTTCAAATATCAGGGCTATTACCTTCCACATTTACTCTAGCATCTGTTCTAAAGGCATGTGCTAGGCTTGGTAACAGAAATGGTGGGATCATGATTCATGGTCAAGTGCATAGTTATGGGTTTTGTGGGGATGTTTACGTAGAGACTGCTTTAGTTGGGTTCTATACGAAACTTGGTGATGTGGAGGCTGCAAAGAAGGTGTTTGATGAAATGTCTGAGAGAAACGTGGTGTCTTGGAATTCAATGATAGATGGGTATTTACGATCAGGGAATTTATCAGTGGCTGAAGGGTATTTTTCTGGTATGCCAAACAAAGATGTTGTTTCTTGGAATTCTATGGTTTCAGGGTATTCAAGAACAGGGGATATGGAGAAGGCATTACGTTTGTTCCAAGAAATGCCGGAGAGAAATCTGACCTCATGGAATGCTATGATCAGTGGTTATGTGGAGTGTGACAAAATAGGTTTAGCACGAAACTTTTACAATTCAATGCCCCAAAGAAACACCATCTCATGTATTACAATGATTGGCGGCTACTCAAAATGTGGAGATTTTGAATCTGCACGCAAATTATATGATGAGATGGGCCAGAAGGATCATTTGATGTATAATGCCATGATCGCTTGTTATGCCAAAAACGGTCGACCAAAAGAGGCCATCCACCTATTCAACGAAATGCTTCAACCAAATGTAAACATTCAACCAGACAAAATGACATTAGCTACAGTCATATCTGCCTGTTCCCAATTGGGTGACTTGAGTTTGGGATCATGGATCGAGGACTTTTACATGAAACAAATGGGCATTACAATGGATGATCACTTGTGTACTGCCTTAATCGACTTATATGCAAAGTGTGGTTCCATTGATAAAGCTTTCGACTTGTTTCATGAGTTGCACAAGAAAGATGTTATAGCGTATACGGCCATGATTTTGGGTTGTGGCATCAATGGAAAGGAACAGAGTGCTATCAAATTGTTTGATGAAATGATGGAGTCTAAAATCCGCCCTAATTTAGTTACATTTTCAGGTTTATTAACTGCATTAAGCCATGTTGGTATGGTAGAAGAAAGTTACCACTGCTTCAACTCCATGAAAAGATACGGACTTGTGCCCACACCAGACCATTATAGCTTGATGGTGGAAATATTAGGCCGGGCTGGACGGTTAGACGAAGCACACAACTTGATTAAGGGCATGCCGATGCAGCCCCATGCTGGGGTTTGGGGTGCATTGCTTCTTGCGTGTAGTACACATAACGATGTAGAGTTGGGGGAGATTGCAGCCAAACATTGCTTTGAACTAGAACACGATAGTAGCGGCTATGGTTCGCTTCTTGCTAATATATATGCAGGCGTCGGGAGGTGGGAGGATGCAAAGAGATTGAGAAAATGTATACACGAAAAGGGTTTGGTTAAGGTCCCTGGAAGCAGTTGGATGGATCATGCACCCGAGTAGAATCTAGGTAGTGTTTGATACAGAGAATCGATATATAAAGGAAATGAAGACAAATTATTGGTTAGGATAGTCGAATTGTGTATATCAATTCTTTATAAATTCT
The DNA here is from genome assembly GCA_020465985.1 of Centrapalus pauciflorus. Classification (NCBI taxonomy): domain Eukaryota; kingdom Viridiplantae; phylum Streptophyta; class Magnoliopsida; order Asterales; family Asteraceae; genus Centrapalus; species Centrapalus pauciflorus. The sequence goes on from JAANYP010002760.1 coordinate 1,099,357, forward strand.
TAAGTTATATCAATATATAACTTAAAATTCAATTCTTTCATTTCTCTAGCAATGGTGGAGACTTACAACAATTATAAGGTTATTGTATTTTCAAACTTCATAAGGTTACTGATTCAAATTTCATGGTTTAAAAAATCAAAGACTTTATCCTATTTTTTTCTTAAATTCTTTCTATCAAAAATAACCTAAAGTATTTGTTTAGGTTTGGAGAAAACCCTTAACACTTGAACCCTTTGACCATATCTAACATTGATTGTTGACTCCAAGCTTACATATGATTTCTTGACTAGGTATAAATTAAATGTCTCAATGGAATTGTTAAAAAGTTATTCAAATGTAAAATGATCTCTTAATGATTCCATTAAGAGGTAAACAAACAATGCCTTAGTTATATGCTATGCCGAATTTTAATGATTTTGTATTCGTACTATTTGGTTTTCATGAGATTTTATAGATTCCTTGGGTTTTATATAGGATTTTATAAAATCCAGTAAAGCAAATGATGGGGTGGGTTAATGTTTCTTGTATCGAAGTTACATGATTCTTTAAATAATAATTCATCAGGTTATTATACACTGTTGCTATTTATTAAAAACAAAAGAAAAAAGGGTCTCATTTTTGTTGGTAGATAGTACCTTTTAGAGAGGTTTGTAAGTTTGATGTCCATTTACATTGCTTCTTCCTTATTCCTCACTTCTAATTATGCCTCCAATTTTCACTTTGTTACCTATATTATTAGACTTTATCACTTTTTACAACTTAATTGTGTAATTTAATTTGTGACAGAATAGAGAAAACATATTATATGATGAGTGGTAAAACAGACGTGATTGTTAGAATGAGAAAATATGTTCTCTTTAATATTAATCCAGTAAAAAAAAAAATCCAAGATTACCATTTTGATAAGGTTAACAACTCAGATATATATTAATTTTTGAATAAGACTAAAGTTAATGAAGTCAAGTATTTGAACTTGTATTCATCACCTGAGTTATAAAAAAATATCACAAAATAAAGAAATCATAAAAAACTATTTTATAAAAAGTGAATTAAATCTATTTGAGAAACTACAACTTAGTCAATTAAAGGTGTAAGTACTTGCATATGTTTGATGTTTCACAATCTCAACTTAGCTATGAGTTTTTTTTTGAAAAACTACAACTTAGCCAAATAAATATTTTTGGTTAAGTTGTAGTTTTTTCAAATACAATCAACATCAAACATAAAATACTTGTATATGTTTAATGTTTCACGATCTCAACTTACACAAATGTTCATTTTAAAGATCATACTTTTCAATTGTACATTTAAGGGATCGTAGTTTGAAAAATACATGTTTTAAGGATTCGATAATTGAAAAACTGGTTGAATTTGATTGAAATTGGTAAATAGTGTTTTGTGAATATTTTCATAAAAGGTAATTTACATTTACACGTTATTTTGTCATCAAAATATACATTACACTCAACTAGCTTCTCAAAAATTAGATGACCTAAACTTGCATTTTTGAAACTATGATCCGAAAAAGTGTATTTTTCAAACTACAATACCTCATTTTGAAAGTACGGTTCCCAAAAATAAACATTGATCAAAAGTACGTTACATTTTCATGTCATTTGCCCATTATATATTATTTTGTATGGCAATGTATTGTTTGATTTTAGATAAATCAAGTCTTGAATGAGAAATTAGTGTGTGGTTTAAAAAAATAGACCAGAAATTAAAAGAGACCCTACAAAATTAGAAATAAAAAAAGATTACAAGTGAAACAACATACTTTCAAACTTAACAAGGACATTTTTTAAGACATAATTTAGTATTTTGAAAGATAAGGGACCAAAAGTGATGGAGATCCAAAGCTCAAGGATCCATGAATGAAAAAGCTAGCCTGGAAAGTGAAAGAAGAGAGCGACTCACATAAATTTGCCTGGCAAATTCTTTTACCAGAAAAATTATTATGATATCCAGAGACATCTTGCTATATTAACTTATACTTTTTGCAATAGAAGCTGTACATCGTTGATAAATTAGTCAAATACCCATAACAATGCTTTGATAATAAGTCTTGGGGAAGCAACACTCAGCGGCCAAGAGAGTGAATTTTGGGTGAGTGAGATTTCTCTGAAATCTCTACTCTTTTTTTTTTTTTTGAAGATTTGATTGTTGGGCATTAACCGATCCAGGAGATACAGCGAAAGAAAAATGGAGAAAGCATTGATCAAAGTTGGGAGCATCAAAGCTGGTAGCTTTTGGGTTTCCAAGAAAGCCAAAGAGGAGATCTCCAACATTTCTCAAGATCTTTCGGTATGAACTCAACAATTCTTGCGTTTATTTTGAACTGCATTTAAATTGATACTAGTTCAATTGATTTCTATTGAATTGGTTTCGTATATGTGATGTTCAATTGGTTAGAGTTGTTTGCCATCTTTATTTTGATCTGGTTTTGCGTAGAAAATTTAATGAATTTGATTACTTGTTCAATTAGTTTTAATGGAATTGGTTTGTTTATGTGAAATATCAATGTACAGTCTGCATTGTTCTTGTCTAAATGAGTTGAAGTTCTTGTTTTTTCTCTGTTATTTAAGCTCAATTTGATTTCATTCTTTAATCCTCTGTTCTCTGTTGTGGGTGTTGAGAGGATAAATGAGAATTGAACAAGAGAAGGAAACATGTAAATTGAGTTTCGAGATAAGTAACATTGATCTTGATTTGGGTGTGAATTGAATACTCCAACGAAATAGATCATCTTTCAATTGATTTTCAGTGGGTTTGTTGGTTGATACTTATATCTAGTGTCAATACTTTAGGACTTGAATAATTTTTACCTAACTTAGATTGAGAGCAAGGTGCTGTTTGAATGTGCATTTTTTATGATTTGGATTTTGTCAGTCAAAACCATTTATGGACTTGATTGCTATTTCAATGGACATCCTTTTGTTTTTGTGGAAAATTTAATGTAGGATTTAGTTTATTCTTATGTAATCGATAGACCAGACTGTCGACATATATGATATACCTCCACACTACCCCGTCTCTATGGGACTTAGGGTTTGTTGTTGTTGTTGTTATGTAATCAAGAGAGTACCTCGATTCTTATCCACCTTTAGGAGTCAAAAGTCGATTGTTTTTTAATCTCCATTTTCTTTTTGTCGGCAACTTAAGGTTAAGCGACGAACCCAAAATTGCTAATAATAAGTAGAGCAGCATGGCAAAACCAATGGGGAGACTGAAGCTGTTGCTATCTTGAATATAATCTCAGGCTATCGTGTAAGTGTGTAACTCATATTTGAGAGATATGTATCGGGCTTTCATCCCTGAACATCCACCATAGATTTCATGTCCCTAACCACTAGGATATCATCGTTGGGATAATTAAGTTAACTTTACATTTATGATTGACCCATCAATTTCTTTACGGTAACTTCATGCTTGCTTATCCAAAATCCAAAATTGATCATTTTCACCGTAAATAATTACTATTTAGAAAGGAAATCTGAAGGTGTTGCAAACACTCACATATGTTAGTCACTTTAGACACATCCAAACACATCCTAAATTTGAGTAGAAATTTAGTGATTTGGATGTATAATGTTCTGTGGATTGTCGATGTAAGATACACATCATTTTTATACAATTCAGATTTCAAAGTGTATATTCCTTCCCTTTCTTCTAACTTTTGGGGATCAGAAGTCAAACTCAATTCATTTTGACTATTTTTTTCCCTTCATTTTCCATGTTCATATCGTGGGTGATACGAATAGTAAAGGGGATCAGAGCTATAAAAGTAGCTAAAAAAATGTAAAAAGAGAGCAGGAAAGATGATGAGGTAATATATAAGTTCGGTTGATTAGGTCATTTGGATGTGCATTGTTTGCGAGTGTTTGGTAAACGTAATTATGATTATGATTGTTTGCTTATTTATGAACAAAAGAATCAATTTTGAAGAAGCTGGTAAGGAGCTTTACAAGAAAACTAACTATAGATGGTTTACATAAAATTATCTAAACTATCCCTAGTTTTAATATAATGGTTATCTGATTCTAGTTCTTAAATTCGCAACAATCACTATGAAAACACTTCCAAAGACCCTGAAAGTTGTTTGCTTTGTTGGTTGTTATGCATGATCTCTGAAAATTTTGTACCTAAGAGCATTCGTAGTAGTTAAACTACTACGTTGTCACCTCATAAATATCATTACATATCATATATTTAATATTTATAATACATTAATTTAATATTTAATAAAAGAAATAAAAACAAAACTTAGATATATTGTTGATATCATTAGCTTTAAAAAAGGGAGGTGATTTGTACACAACAAAATTTATCCATACACAACAATCTGATTATAAAATGTCCATCCTACCCTTAAAAGTAACTTTTGAGTACTTCCATGATAAAAAGCTAGTAAGGACAATATAGTCATTTTAAGTGTAAATTGTTGTCTATGGCAAAATGTTGTCGTGTACAAATCACTTTCTTGAAAAACCATGGTGAACTCTATTGCTTTTATGGAATCGAGAGTCACATGTGGTCCGTGCGACGAGTCAGATTCCTGAAAGAACAACTAATATATTAAAAATGAAACATGAATGATTTATAAGTTTGAACCTGTTTAAAATATGAACTTAAACTAGTTTAATGTAGTAGTAGTTTAAAGTTTGAACTGCTGACGTGTCACAATGGTTTAAAGTTTAAACCATTACTGCATAAGCACTAATTTGGATTGTTTTAACTTTAATTTCAGTAGTCTTGAAATGATTAAGTTTCAGTTCTTATTTGCAGACATTCTCAAACACTGTGGAAAAGAAGGCAAAATGGGTATTTGACAAGTTAAAAGGTACCATATTATGGTGTAATTTGCTTAGGGTTACTACTTGTGTGGCTGTGCTCTCTCAACCCCCATGAAATACCCATAATCATTGTAAAACTGGTTGCCCTCAACTCATTAGTAATTTTAAGTCATCTCAATAAATATCCAGAAAATTTCACCCCTGGTGTCGGCTTGTCAAAATACGAAAAATTTTGGTGTCAAATATATATTATGCACTTGGGTTAAGTATCATTTTGACCATTTAACTTTCAAATTTGTCCCATTTAGCCACTAAACTATTTTTTGTCCTGGTTTAGTCACTAAACTTTAGTTTAGTGTTCTATTTTGGGGAAAATGAATAAAACTAATGGCTAAATCGGTACAAAATATGATATTTTAGTGGCTAATCAAGACATTTTTCAGTGGTTAAATCGGTAAAAAGAAAGTTTAGTAGCTAAATATACAAAAAATAGTTCAGTGACTATATCGGGACAAACAATAGTTTAATGGCTAAATAAAAAAAATGTAGAAGTTGGATGGTCAAAATGACACTTGACCCTATGCACTTCTATGGAAATTACATAATATACAAGTTCTGGTTGAGCAAATTTACCGGTGTTGGTTGACGCGGGTTCTTAACCTCCCCATCAAAGCAAAACTATGGTACAAAATTATTAGCAGCCATAAAGATTAATAAGGGACTCTTATTTTTAACAAAAAAAAAAATTGAAGTTCTTGTTATTTCAAAGTATTGCAATTTTCATATGTTTGGGGGTGGTATAATTAATCATTTCTTCTTTTGTCTAAGAACTAGAAATTACTTTCTGACTTTTGGTCAAAGTCAGCATGTATAGGAACAGAAGTTCATATAGATTGCTTAGTTTTGCAGAACCCATTGTTAAATTACAAGTTTAAGTATTTTATGCATAGTGAATGTGTGATAATGATGATGATTATTGAGCATTTGAGTATGACCATTCAACCACATAAGATCTTGCTTTAGTCATTATTAAGTTGCATAATGTAGAAATTCATGATGGTTTGTGGAATGATGAAAATTCGGCTTTTTTTTAGTCGTTAATTGCAATTTCTTCACAGGCAAACCGTTGAAACCATTGCCGGATTTCCTTAGAGAATACAATCTTCCTCCTGGATTATTCCCACAAAACATAACTTGCTATGAGTTTGATGAGTCAAAGCTAAAGCTCGTCGTTCACTTACCGTCTCCTTGCGAGGTGTGCTTCAAGGACCAGTCCGTGATAAGGTATGCAACTCGAGTCAAAGGGCTAGTATCAAGGGGAAAGTTCACAGTGATCGATGGAATGAAGACGAAGATGCTGGTATGGGTGAAAGTAACAAGCGTGGTCGTGGAGAATTACAGATCGGATAAAGTGTGGTTCACTGCTGGTGTGAAGAAATCACGGCCTAGAGACGCTTATGAGACGCCTCGTGATGCCATTCGAGTCGATGAATTTTAAAAGATTTTTCCTTGTAATTTTGCATTTTGATGTTAATAGTTGATGGTTATGACCTTTATTCATTAGTAGTTCTATGTTGGTTTGCCTGTCAAGTATTTTGACACGTTTTAATTGTGTTTTTCAAGTTCAAATTGTTATTGATATTCTATTTATCTGGTTTTGAATATTCTCGCAACATAATTAAAAACAGGGGAAGTCTAAAAAAAGACACCTTATTATACCAAATAGACACCTCTAGAATTTCCACAAACAATATATCAATCGCAGTCGTAATCCCCAAGAATATCTCAGGAAGGAAGAAGTCGTACTGTGACACCGCAGAACAAACTATACGCGTACAGGAGGATACTACAAGATGGACAACCGAATGACCAAACGAGACGATATTAGGGGCGATGCCAAAACCATGGGATCTCATGTGATGAAATCGCATTGGCGCAAGCATGGACGTTTCTGAGGACCCCGATACCGGGAATAATCAATCAAAGGAAAACACAATTTTGTTTGCTAAAGAAGGGGCATGAGACATTTTTCAAAATCATTAAAAATGGAGTGTTGTTTGAGTTATAAATGATTTCATCCAAGCCTAAAACAGACAAAAACTTCTGGTTCAAACACGTACACAACCTCGTCTAATGCCCAGTTCCGGCCAATCAGTTCAATGAGGATGACAATAAAGAAACTAGAGAGCCGGAAAAACCGTAATGAAATGGAAAAGAAAGACATCATCATCCGCATAAAGATATACAAACTTCAAGGTATATTTGAGCAATTCGACCGCTTTTAGCGGTCAAAATGAGAGAGGTGTCGATAATACGGTACGAAGATGACGTGACATCCATAGGATAAATCGACTTACATGGCGCATACGTGGCATCCATGTAGCACCTATGTGTAATTATTTTACCTTTTTATTTGCTTTATTATTGTTAATGTTATTATTATTAGAAACCCAAATGACCCCTTCCATTTTCCCGACAACAACGACGAAAACCAACGACTTGATCTCCGCCTCTTTCTCTGGTGAAAATCCGGGGAAGTTTTTCAGATTCGTATTCATCTAGGTTGAAGCTTTCAGATTTGTTCGATGGGTTTTCGTTCTTCAAGATTTGCATATCTTTAATCGATGGTTTATTTATTTATTTTTTTTTTCAGATTCTATCGCTAACTTCTCCTTCATGCCTACCATTCCCAAATTAGAAGCTTGGACCGGAACCAAACCCTAGAAATTGAACCCATTCTACTTCTCGTTCTCAGATCGAAAGCTTTGATTTATTTTTGTGTTCATTGAGATCTAGGGTTCACCAATTTGTCGATTTAAGGTTCTTGTTGGTTGATTAAGCTCCTTCTCCTATAATCAACGATTTAGGGTTTTTATTTGTCGATCAACAGAATACAACCCATTTAATCAGTTACAAGTTATTTTTTATAATATTCCAAATTCAATTTGATTTAGTCGGTTGGAAGTTTTTTAGACAAAAAAAATAATTAATAGTATCGTAAAAATAGTTAGACTTAAAAAGTGTTTTCTTTTCACAAAATTTTCATAAAAATCTATCTATTCTATTACATGAGTAACTAGATGCCACATGACATCTAGATAGAGCGCCAATTGGCTTAACATGGGATTGTCACGTGTACCTAACAGTTTCCTATTAATTTGCTTCTAAAATTTGTTTTTTCCAATCTATCTATAATAAATAATTTAAATATATCTAATCAAATCTAAATCTTATATAATATAAAACTCAAATTTGAATTTGAATGATAACTTTTTTTTTATATATTTATATTTATATATATTTTATTATATAAATAGATATTATAAATTTGATAAAATATATTTAAAAATTATCCTACAAGATTAATGAAATTAATTTTTTAAAGAGTAAATTACATAAATGGCCCCTGTGGTTTGCATAAAACTTTGGATACGGTCCCTGTAGTTTCAATTTTGCATAAACGGTCCTTATTGTCACTGTTTACTTGCAAAAATGGTCTCTCTGCCATTAACTATAACAAACAAATGGTTAAATATTTTATAATTACCATTTTATCCTTTTCTTAGATAACATTTTGGTCCCTCAAGTTTGTAGTTCATTTTAGTTTTGGTCCATTAAGTAAATCTTTTTATTTAACTCTTTTATTATTATATTATTATTATTATTATTATTATTATTATTATTATAACTTTTTACGTATTAATTTTTTTGTTTATTGAGTTTCCTATATTTTAATATATTTTATAATATAAATTACAAACTTAATTATTTCTTTTTATTATAAACAATTGTATCAAATTAGAATCCATTTTCTTTTTTAGCTTTTTCAAATGAAAAATACAAACATTTTATATTATAGTTTCCAAACCAAAAAATTTTGAACCTTTTATTTGTTTTTTCAAACGAAAAGAAGTTACTAACCATACATGTTTTAAGTTTTTCATTTTAAAACGTAAAAAGCTACGAAGACCAATCCGTTTTTTTCTACACCAAAAAATTCAACTCATTCTGATTTTTTGTTTTGGAAAACGAAAATAAATACAAACAATTCTGTTATTAGTTTTTGCAAACGAAAAAACCATGAATAATTCTGATTTTCAGTTTTTCCAAACAAAAATCAATTTATTTTTCTAGTTTTTCTACCAAACCATTACTTTTTATTTTTTTCTCCGAATGAAAAACTACGAACCATTACACTTTAAAGTTGTTTAAAAAAATAAAATAGTGTGTAGCCTTTTTGTTTGGAAAAACTAAGAAAATGGAATGGTTTTTGGTTTTTTATTATTGAAAAAAGTTTAAAACGTAATGATTAGAATAACATAAAAAGCGAACAAAAAAATAGACTCATTTTGATTTTTTAGCTTTATCCAAACGTACAAAATACGATTTTTCAAAAAATGAAATAGTCTATTATTTGTTCAGTTTTTATGTTATTCTAATCAATACGTTTTTTACTTTTTTCAATCGTAAAAAACTACAAACCATTTCATTTTTTTTGTTTTTCCGAACAAAAAGGCTACACACTATTTCATCTTTTTAAAAACCTTTAAAACGTAATGGTTCGTAGTTTATTGTTCGGACAAAAAAAATAAAAGGTAATGGTTTGGTTTGAAAAACTTGAAAAATAAAATGATTTTTTTTTTGGAAAAACTGAAAATCAGAATTATTCGTAGTTTTTTCGTTTGAAAAAACTAATAATAGAATTGTTTGTATTTATTTTCGTTATTCCAAAACATAAAATCGGAATAGGTTGAATATTTTGGTGCAGAAAAAATAAAAAAACAGATTGGTTTTCGTAGCTTTTTACGTTTAGAAAATGAAAATAATTAAACATGAATGGTTAGTAACTTTTTTTCGTTTGTAAAAAAAATAAAAGCTGAAGATTCAACTTTTTTTGGTTTGGAAAACTACAATATAAAATATTTGTATATTTTCATTCGAAAAAGCTAAAAAACGAAATGGATTCTAATTTGATACTATTGTTTAAAATAAAAAAATTTATAAATTTGTGATTTAAACTGAAAAGTATATTAAAATATAGAAAACTTAATAAATAAATAAATTAATATGTAAAAAGTTAAATCAATAATAAATAATAATAATGATGATGATGATGATTATGATGACGACAATAATAATAATAATAATAAAAGAGTTAAATAAAAAAATTTACTTGAGGGACCAAAACTAAAATGAAATACAAACTTGAGGGACCAAAATGTTATTAAAGAAAAGGGTAAAATGGTCATTATAAAATATTTAACCATTTGATTGTTAAAGTTAACGGTAGAGGGACCATTTTTGCAAGTAAACAGTGATAATAAGGACCGTTTATGCAAAATTGAAACCACAGGGACCGTATCCAAAGTTTTATGCAAACCACAGGGACCATTTCGGTAATTTACTCTTTTTTAAATGTATACCCATGTTAGATGGGTTATAAACTAGTAAGTAAATGAAAGAATAGGCAAACATGATGAACATGCACGTGGCTGATTCACTGAAATCGGCGTTCTTCCAACGCTAAAATATCCGAAACTTTTTATTATTCCGTAAAATAACCGACGGCTGAACCGGCCCGAGTAAAACCCTCCATATATACCCACCTCATTTCTCCTCGCTGCGCCTCTGCCTCTCTTCGCTCTTCAGTTCGATTGAAATTATTTTTCTTATCGATTTTACAATCTATCCATCGGAAAACTATGTCGGACGAAGAGCATCACTTTGAATCAAAGGCCGATGCCGGTGCTTCAAAGACCTACCCTCAGCAAGCCGGTACTATCCGCAAGAACGGTTACATCGTCATCAAAAATCGTGCTTGCAAGGTATCTTTATCTATTTTTATGTTTTACTCTTTCATGTTCTGGTATCGTGTGGTTTGAATCTTTCTTTGATTTGTGTTTGTGGTTTTAGAGTTGATTTGGTTTCGACTTCAGGTGTTAGGGTTTCGTTTTTTTTTTTTTTTGTTCAGATCGAATTTATAGTTCCTGTTAAGATGAAAGGTGGGAGCTTACTCCATTAGGCTGTAGTTTTTTTTTTTTTTTTTTCCTTTTTTCAGATGGACGAATCGGTTGCTTGTACGTTACAAGCGAAAAATGACTTGAGAGAACTCATTTGATACCCAAATCAGGAAAATTTAGGATTTACGAGGCTTAAGATGGAACCTATGGGTTAATAACTGTAATTAACGAATTCAAAACTTCAAATCCAGTAGCTTTTGGTGGCCACTAGTGAGAAATTGGGAATAAAGATCCAAGCCTTTGAACGTTGAGCATAACTTATGGTTTTGTAGTGAATTTTTGTTTCGGTTTCTGTTCCAAGTCACAGAATAAAGACACACACTGCAACTCGCAAACTAAGATCATACATCTCACTACATCAGATTGTTTTGTAAATTGTAACATTGGTTACATTGCTAGCGAAGTAGCTTTAGTGCTTCTGACCAACTTAAATGCTTATGTGAAATTTGAATCTATATATATGTTTTAGATTCAATAGTTGTGTTCTGTAACTTGGAAAAGATGCAAATTGTTTGATTGATGTAAGACAGTTTCCCTTTCTCAATCGTCTAACCATAGAAGTGGAATGATTAGTGTATAAATATTGATTATTGAACTAGATTTACTATCTTGCTACATTTTTCTTATTGTTTGCCTTCAATTCCATTTCAGATCAACTTCATTTACGTTAGTTAAATATCTTGTACTCTTGTATAGATTTAAGCATGGCGTTTTTTTTTCAATTTGTAACAGGTGGTAGAGGTTTCGACCTCCAAGACTGGCAAACATGGTCATGCTAAGTGTCACTTTGTTGGGATTGACATCTTCAATGGGAAAAAGCTTGAAGATATTGTTCCCTCGTCCCATAACTGTGACGTAAGTAATCCGTATTTGTCTAGTTTCCTGTTGTTGAATTCTTTTTAATAGAATTGACTGTGTGTTCTATTGATATATGTATTGCAGGTCCCTCATGTCAACCGCACTGACTACCAGCTAATTGATATTTCAGAGGATGGATTTGTATGGGTTCATTCTATCTAGACTTGGTAAATTATTTTTTTAAGCATTAGTTGAACTTTGATATGAAACAAATTCTCTCAGGTGAGTTTGCTGACCGATAATGGCAACACCAAGGATGACCTGAAGCTCCCAACTGATGAAGCTCTCCTGACACAGGTATGTGGTGGCATACCGTTTTATTTTGTATTTCTTATGGGTGCCATACGAAAAGTGCTATCATTGATGATGTTCAGTTGTATTACAGATATATTTTGTCTGTGAAGTTTTAGGAAACCATTCGAATATGTTTACGACCTTTACTTAAACCATAGATGTTTCTGGTATTCCCTATGTAATGTTTTCTAAGTTTTTACATACATGATTTATTAAGTCCCCTTGAAGTAGGAATGACATCTTCCAGTTCTTAAAGATGACATTTTGGAAGGATTATTAGTAAAATTTATCAAGGTTCGGTTATCCTTTGCTGGTCTTAAAATAAATTTTTCATTGATTTTATGAAAATTGCAATACTTGATCCGATGCCTTATCTGACTTAAATGTTAAGGATGTGGTGAACATCTAAATATTTGTCAAGTAAAGATAATTAGACGTAGTATTTTATGTCCTAAGTCAATTATTTACTGTTCATTATTTGACCTTGAGTGATTTCCACTGAAATCTAGATGCTGCAATTTTCTTGACAAGAGGGAACCCTACACTTTCTGTAGTTATTTACTGTTCATTATTTGACCGTTAGTGATTTCCACTGAAATCTAGATGCTGCAATTTTCTTGACAAGAGTGAACCCTACACTTTCTGAAGTTATTTACCGTTTGTCATTTCCTTGGCTGGAAGAGGGCGAGCTTTAGTTATGAGTTTTTTTGGGCGAGGGGAAGAATCACCCGTTAGTTAGGATGTCGTATTAAGCTTATGGCTTACCAGTTCTCTCAACAGTGATAATGACTACGTAAAATGATATAGTTACCATTGATGGCATAGGATTATCATCGTAAAAAGCTGAAATTATTTTGATTGTTTGTGTCATGTGTTGAAGGCAAGAGATGCAACTAATAAGATTGTACCTGGCCTAGTATTCTCTTATGTTTGATAAAATTATGATATATGGCGAGGCATAATTAACGTTGTTATTGGTTATTTGCGTGGCTGCAGATCAAGGATGGATTTGCAGAGGGAAAGGACCTGGTCGTGAGTGTGATGTCTGCAATGGGTGAGGAGCAGATCTGCGCCCTCAAGGATATCGGCCCAAAGTAGAATCCTCCTACGCCAATTAGGAAAACTCTTGCATTCCATAGCATTATCGACTAGTCTATTTGGCCACACGAACATAAAGTATTTTACTTGCTGTCGATTTCTTTTCTTGTGTTTGTTTACCTACCTGTTGTTTTGTCAAGGTTTACGACACAATTCCGGGTTGCAAATCTCATTACTGTGTATTTTGTTATTGGTATTCTTCCTTTGATCCTGATATTGAAATACAAAGGGTGTGTAGTCCTTGAAAGTTTAAAGCAGATGTGAAGGTGTTTGTTTGTATGCATGTATAAAAATGGGCCAAATTGAGCTTCATTTTATAACCTAGGGACTAAGATGTTAAATTTCGGAGTGTAGGACTCATTGTGCAGGTTATTCGTATATATCAAGACCAGCTGCTTCGTGATTATTCTGAGTTTCTGTCGCCATCGTTCTGATGTGGCAGAACTTATCATCAAGACTTGATCAAGATTATCTTGTTAATTGAGGGTTTGCCGTTTATATTTTATATATACATATATAAGAGTTTAATAGGAAGAAAACTAACATGTTTTTATGTTTTTTGCGATTTAGTCCTTTCGTGTTTTTTTTTTCTATGAATGTTCTCAAGTTATTGTTTTCAATCGGGTTTTTGGATAAATTTTGTTTTTTACATAATCAATCCTGACTTTTTCCAACTTGATTTTACTATTTTTCTTTGAAAAGTTCATAAACATGAATGACCTTTTTTGAAAAATTAAAGATAAATTCTAAAAATCACAAACATATATTTTGGTAAAAAAACACGGAGGGACTAAATTGCAAAAACGTGAAAAACATGTTAGGTTTCTTTAATATTCAACCCTTATATATACATACAATGTTAATATTGTCATGTTTTTTGTAGTTTTGTTATGGTCAAAATGACCCGTACTACAAAATTAAGCTAGAATAATTAAAAAAAAAAAACTAAAATTGTATTAAATAAAATATTTTTTGAATAAAATATTCATTTTATGTTAATTTTATTATTTGATTATTGACACGTTCGTTTGGTTTGAAATTGCCACATGGTTATTTAATGTTTTTCTATTATTGTAGTCATCTCATTATTATTTGTTATTGAAACCACAAAATTTGTTGTCAGGTTAAAAAATATATCACGTTAAATTTTTGTTTTGAAAAAAAATCATACTGATTTTCTTCAATATTAATCTTACATAAATATATGAACATATTGTGTAATTAAATACGAAAAAACTTGGAATTTATAGTTTATGGTTTTTAATTTAATATTTTATAATATTAAACTACATTTTTTAATATCAATTTAATATATTTAGTAGTTTATGTTTCTTGAGCACACATGGAGATATTTTGCCCAAAAAGACAATTTCAAAGAGATAAGAAAAGGACAAGTGACATTAATGACATTAATCTCGTCCATTATAAAACTCTCGGACTCTTCTTGACGATGAAAAATATCAAATTGAACTCATATCACACACTATCAAAATCCACCACCATGAAACAACAACAAGATGATCGGTCACGAATAATAGTCGCGATGAAAGGACACCCTGGGACGGGCAAAACGACGCTTGCCCGCTTCATAGCCGCGTCGTTACGATGCCCGCTCCTCGACAAAGACGACGTGCGTGACTCCACCTGCGCGATCGAAGCGCAGGTGGAGTCACCCACTATTCCTAAACTCCTTAACGACCTTTCTTATGAAGTGGTTTGGCGGATGGTGAAGACTCAGTTGAGTCTTGGCCTTAGTGTTGTCATCGACTCACCTCTTTCCCATAAGGCCCATTTGGATCGACTCGTTGAGTTGGCGGATTCTTTTGATGGTTCTCGACTAATTGTGGTCGAATGCAAGCCTAAGGACGAGGTTGAGTGGCGTCGTAGGCTTGAGACTAGAGGGAAAGATGGTTGTGGTGGAAGTTGGCATAAGCCGGTTAATTGGTCGGATATGGAGAGGCTGTTGGAGCGTTACGACGGGTGCACCGATTACGATGTGGGTGAGGTGCCAAAGCTGGTTTTGGACACTACATCGGCGAACGGTAGATTTGCCGAGCTTGTTGAGTTGGTATTGGAGTTTATTGATGCTTCGGCACAAGTCCATTATGTTTCAGATTAGTGACCAAACCAATAATATGTAATTTCGTTACTAGTTAGATGTGTATATTTATAATTAAATAAAAGTTGATTACCATTACTAGCTACCTATAGTTAGTAGATTACCATTTCAGCCCCATTTACTTATTTAAAATAAAAAAAAAGGTAAGCAGTGGTAAACCATTTCTTGGGTGTGAACTGTGATGAGAAGATGATGTGATGTGATGCTGACGTGATAGAGATGTGAACTGTGAAGACTTCATATTACTCTTGATGGATTAAATGTCACTAAAATAATGTGGATCAGATATCCAAATTAGTTTAGATGTCATTGTAAAATAAAAAGGTAAGATCATGAAGTTTGTTAGGTTAACCACAAGGTTTCTTGATGTCACATCTTGTTTTAGATTCAAACAAATTTTGTATCTTAATTATATTTGATGCATTAATTCAAACAGATAAATAAAAATAATTTTGTTGCATATAAATAAAAATAAATTAGAAGGTGGGTTTTAGAGGGGTGGGGTATAGCGCCCTTTGATAATAGTGGCATACTGTAACCTTATCAATCAGTTGGGGGAAGACTTGGGCCTTAAAGGAAATCATATTGAAGCCTTTTTTTGTCACAATATTTTCAATGTGTTGGGCTCTAGGAAATTTTAGAAACTTGAAGGGTATGCTTACTATTTATGGTGAAATTTCTGTTTCTAGAAAACGCATATGAATCCATTGATTTTAGATGATTTTAGTTTTTAATTTTCAGTTTTCAAATTATACCTATTGAAAACTCAATTATATATTTTCAGACTGCATTTTTGTTTTTAAATGAAAATGAATGTTTTGTAAGGAGAGTCTGTGTGATAGTTGAATGAAAAAAAAAAACTTTTTTAACCATTCTAAATACGTTTTGCTTATAAAATGTATTTTCAAAAAAACCATTGTTTTCAGTTTTATTAAAAACTTAGACTGAAATTTTTAATCAACTAAACAGACCCAAAAGTTTTTGGATCCAATTGATTTTTCTTAGTTCAAAGCATGTTGGTTTTTGATTTAACTATAGAAGAAGATTGTAGTAAGTTAAATTGGTGTAATTGAATACCAGATCGTGTTGAACTCTTATCTATAGATGTCTGCATTTGATGGTTTTAATTTTTGACAACTGACAACTTACTAGAGTTTGTTATAATAAATTTGTGAGTTGTTGGTTATAGAAAAAGTAAAGATAATAGTTATAACTTTATGTTAATAAAAGGGTTAAAGTCGTACAAATGTATGATACTTTACTAATATTACTTAAATGACTAATCTAGTCTTTTTTTTACCCGGATGATACTTATACTGAGAATTCATTATTGAGATGATACATTTTATAACCGGCTACCGTTCTATTGGTAAAACTTTTATCTTTTTATTATTTCAAAGCACGATGAGGATGCATAATATTATGTAGATTTTTAAACCATTTATTCTTCTATTATATATCATAT
Organism: Centrapalus pauciflorus; assembly: GCA_020465985.1. Classification (NCBI taxonomy): domain Eukaryota; kingdom Viridiplantae; phylum Streptophyta; class Magnoliopsida; order Asterales; family Asteraceae; genus Centrapalus; species Centrapalus pauciflorus. The sequence goes on from JAANYP010002760.1 coordinate 1,116,004, forward strand.
CCACGTCAACCCAGTAACCGGATAAATGTACCATATCGACAGGTAATCTTTGATTACAAATATCATTCGAGTAAAGAAAAAACTAGATTAGTCATTTCGATAATCTTAATAAAGTAACATACGGTTTAACCCTTAATAAAAAGAAGAAGATAATTGATAGAATTAGAGGGTGTTTGAATTTGCGTTTGAAAAAGTGTTGTAGCGTTTTGGAAACTAATAATCAGATAATAGCTGTAACAAAAAGTGCAGCAGAAAATGTAGTGTTTGAATTAGCTTCTGCTGTTTGCTATCATAATTATCAAATAATCAGTTTTAAAAGTGTTTGGATTTGCGTTTTTACTTGTAAAATGACCAAATAACCACTTATTAAGCAAACAAACTACATTTTTTAACTTATGAAAAAGTGTGGTAAGATTAGCGCTAAACGCAAATAATCACTTATTAACGTATGCAATCCAAACACTTTAAACTAATTATTTGCGTTATTATAACGTAATAAGCTAATAATCTTGTTCATAACGCAAAACCAAACACCCACTTAATTTGATACCTAAAGATATCTCTAAAAGAAAAGAATTAATAGAGTTAATTTGAAACTTAAAAATGTCTAATAAAACGAAGATAACATTAGAAGAGTAGCTTCGTTTTTTTTTTTTTTTTCTCATCTCCTCGAACAGACAAACCGACGAACATCTCGTATTGCTGATCGAGAGAGAGAGGGCATGAGTTCTAGTCCTCAGGACCCTTTGTCGCCGCCGCGTCATCGTGGCGTTGGCGATCAACCTAACAGCGGGAAGGAGGAGAGGCCAAGATTCTTCGACGCCATGACCAAGAAACTCTGCTGGGCCAGAGCCGACATTGTCCCTGGACGACACCCTGAACGGTGGCGTAAAGACGCCGCCGGCAATGTCGTCTGCAAGCGCTTCGGTAACTGTCAGGGATGTCTTTGCTTTGAATACGATCACATCATTCCCTTCTCCAAAGGTTTTTACAACTCTGTAAGCTTCTCAATTTTTGTACGAATTTTGCAATTCATCTTCTTTTTATGCTTTTAGGGTTTTGTGGAGTAAAAATCTTTTCGAGGAGTGAAATAAATTGTGTGATTGATATTATAGGTGGTGAATCAGTAGTTGAAAATTGTCAGATTCTTCAAACGAGGGTTAATAGAGTGAAATCGGATAAGGATCATCTTGACAAGACTCAATTGCGTGGTTACTCTTGCGATATCAACTTCACTGGTATGTCTTATGCATCACTTATCCAGTTAGATGTGTCTACTTATCTTGTAAAATGTCTGACTGTCTCACATCAATTATAGATTAGGATTATCATAGTAGTGGCCAGTGGGTTGGAATCATGCATATCCATGAATACTCTAATTCGGTTCGTGAACAGGTAAGTTAGAAGCTAAGTAGGGGAATCTGTGACTAAATTCACATTCTACATTGATTATGAATTTGGATTAAGGTCCATTATAAGCCCTTAAAAACAGGCAACTGAGTGATACATTAGACTTGGCGTGGTTAGCTTTAGTTTATGGTAGATTGGTAGTCTTTCACTCTTTCAACTCAAGAGCATACTCATGCAGTTATATCCAATTAGTTAATTTGATTAATGATTCATGAGTTATGTTTCAAATTACAACTGCTTGCTATGCTGTATGGTTTCAGATACCCGAGTTTCTTTACTAGAATGTATTGCATGCTAGAAACTGTGTTAGTGCTGGGAAATAATCTGGTTTCCTTTGATGTCTATGCCCACTTTATATACGAACCATAATCATTCGAACTTAGTGAAAACTGATACTTGACAGTACTTAAATAAGTAGTATGCAGTGGTGAACCTGAATTGTGGGTGAGAACCAATTTGTTCACTCAAAGAGTGCTTCAATTTATTCTCACTTGATGATTTAGAAGAGAAAAATCATATACACAATCATGGTAATGTTATGTTCTAACAAAAAAGGATTGACACAAGGTTAAAACTTTCTGCTTCAATAAAACGTTTTGTTCACATAATACTCACGGATCTTATCATCTTTTTATCTACACCTCTCTTGTCTTAATAACTGCATCCTTGTCAATCTCTACATCATTGTGTGGTCCAACAAAAAATTTTCTACATAGGGACCCATGACCCTTCTGTCTCGCTGCCAAATTTAACTTATACATGACAATATGCCTGCCTGGAAATTCGAACTCAGATAGATGTCTATATGTATGTTTTTGTTAGTTTCTTTATTCATGGACCATATTTTTGATGATTTTGAATGTATAATCATTACAAATCACATGGCGGGGAAGAAAAGGGAAGTGCTGTACAACTTTTCAACAAGCATACTATGAACATGTTATGAAGCTCACTCTTTTTTACATAATACAAATGCAAGATTGAAATGATTGTTTTTGTAAATATATGCAGTGACCCTGCTAATACTCCCTCCAACCACCCCATGATATTTAGTTTTTGCCAAGGATTGATGATGATTCAGTAGCAGGGACTGTGAAGTGAACTACTACAAAATATGTGCCGAAAAACCTGTTTTTTCAACTAATTAAAGACAATTAAGATCATTAACTATTCCAGTTTTGACTTATCAGATTAATGATTCAGTTGGAGTTCCGTAAAGATAACGAATGAAGTTAAAAATTGCATAATTTAAGGTGTCTAAACTGAATTCCTGCAATTCTTAGTGAAGTAGATTTAGTTGGTCATTGTGGTTTGCTTCAAAAATCTTGTCTGGAGTTGCATCATTTGTGTACCATGGTGTTTGATTATTATTTATAGGTGTGATGTTGGTTATGTTTGTTTCTAGACACCAAGTGTGTATGGAAAGTGCATACAAAAGAGTACTTGGATTGTGCCGCATATTTGTCTTTCAAATGAGATTTGAGAAGCGACTAATGTCTAGTAACGAAATGATTCATTTTCGCAGACAAGGAACTCGACATTATTGAAATGGCAGTATATGGTGATGTGATTCGACCAGGAAATCAATGTCGTTGCAGAAGCATTGATGAATTGCTAGGAAAGTACAAGCCTAAAGACCATACAGCTGCCTGTAAGTTGCCTTGATCTGGTCATGGTCATGGTCATCGACTAAGACTAGACACCACTCGTTTAAATCATTATTTTCTGTATGTACTTTCAATTGTTGGTCGCTTCTTTAATTCGGAAAGAAAGATTGGGACCCAAATAATAAACCCGAAAAATAGTATTTGATGTGTAAGGGTGGAAGACCGAACCGAACAAAAGACATGCTTGTGATTGTGCAACCACTTCACTAACAATATCCATGGCTCTTAACTTCTTCACTTTAGTTCCTAACATTATCATTAGTTTTGTTTTCTTTTAATAGATAGGCAGTGTTTACTTATTTAATTTTCTTACTTTATAGATTGGAAAAAAAACTCATATAAAACGTTGATGTATTATATATCAAATTTTCATTTATATTATTAATCTATGTTTTACTTTAAAAAAAAAAAATTAATGAACTTACGACCTACTTATAATAGAACTCGATGCTTTTATCTCATTAATAATAAATACCCATTTTTGGGATCCATGTGTAGGTCGCCCTCGCGCCGCCACCACTGACATAACCACAACCACCGAATTGGTGGTGGCAGTGTGGTAGCAACGGTGGGATGGTAGTGCTAATGGTGTCATATTTGCGGCGGCGGCGTGGCCATGGTAGGGGCGGGGGTTGGAATGAAAGCGATGGGCGCAATGGTGCATGGTTAAAGGGTGTGGATTGAGGGTATAGATTATAGAATAATATGAGATGGAAAATTAAATTGATCAATCTATTTTATTTAGTTAAACCACGAATCTTGATTTATGATCCATTTAATTGGATCAATAGATCATATAAAATCACGAAAACATACCATGTATTATAAATTAAATTTCAGTTCCTTCATCTTTTATTTCACGAAATAAACGAGATCTAAAAGTTACCATGTATTATAAATTAAAATTTAGTTCCTTATTTTTATTTCACGAAATAAACTAGACCTAAAAGTCAAACTCCATATTTAAATCCATAATTTTTGGTGTATCGACATAATATGAAAGAATATAAACCAAAACATTTCTACAAATTAATAATTTACACTATATTAAACAAACAAATAATTTTTTCATCGTGAGGTCTTGAGTTTTCATTTTTATAATTCATACAAGGTGAAAAAGTATTTATATACCGTAACGAAATGCAATCTCTTTACTAGGGGTGATTAACGGTTTGGTTTACGGGTTTGTTGTTTTTCTCGGTTTGAAATTTTTTTTTGTCTTGAAACGAAATTAAATTCAAAGTTGCATAAACAAACCATAAACCGAATTTGGATTTGGTTTGGTTTTGTTTATAACCCAAATAAACCAAATGTAACATCCCTATTTTTAATCATTTGTAATATTAACCATTTAAGACTCAATTTAATGCATTGATGGAATTATTATTTCAATTTCGATCACAATTTAAAAATGAGAAAAAATGAGGAGGAATCCTCATTGTAGTTTTTTGAGCATGCAAACCATAAGGAACCGACATTGGTTAAAATACCATTAACGGTCAAAATAATTTTAAAAATAACAATGATAATGAGAAATTATCATTATCGTCTTTTGAGCGAGCATAACGATGAGAAACCGATCCGGACAATTAAAATCGGTTTAAATAAGAAAAATACGAAGTTGAGGGGTATAATGTGCAAATAAAGAGAAATAACAAATAAAAGAAAGGAAAATCCTTTCATTTTCAAATCTCACACTCTCTCTCCTCTCTCATCTTCTCTCACTTTCTCTCTCTACTCTCTCGATTCTCTCTTCCTCTCTCTAAAAACCCACACTTTTATCATCAAAAATCTGAGATTGTTGGATTCAAGTACTATAAATCGGGAATCAAGATTATTGGAAGAGTCTATAATCAAAACAACAAACGATCTGAGGTAAGATTCATCCAAATCAGACTTCAACCCAATTCGGATCAACCTATATTTCGGACCAATAAGTATTTCGGACCATCCGAATTCGGACCCAGATCCACTTACACTTAATTTTCAGAATTTAAGTTTTAAGCAATTACTGACATTAAATCACTATTACACTGACTTGACAGATCCTTGTGGTGTTATCAAACACACATTGATTCAGAGACAAATCACACTGTACAAACCACTGTGAGTAATAGATTATCATTCTAACATTATTGTCTTTGCATTCACGTTTTACATATTCAATGGCATGTTCACATTGTTCATATACATCAATGGGCACTCATGAATGATTTGTTGTTATGATGCACACTCGTACTTGACATGTAACGCACATGTAGCCAACGTTCATTTGAAAGTGCATCTATTTACATCATGCTTGCACTGCATGATCATTACTTCACAATCTGATGCGATCTGGACTGGGGCTGACAGCAGGCCACTGTCGGGGACTGATTATCCCACTCGTTATCCTGGTCAGGTTCGGCACATCCCCGATCAGCATTTGAACTGCCAACCCCATGCTTGCACTGTATGGTTTTTCACATACTACGAGGCTTACACTGCCTGTTTTCACATTATGTTTGTAAAGAAATACTTGTTGAATGTTTATCTGCTATCTCACTAAGCAAATTAGTTTACTGTTGACTCATAATGTTTTCAAGCAAAGGGAAAGGTGTAGTTGGACCTTCTTCTTAGGCAATTCATTTCACATCTCGGTGTCCTGGAAGCTACTTTGGTACATTGACGATATAACTTTGGGTCTGGGATTTTATGACTTTAGAACACTATATGATGTTGTAATAGTTAGACTTTATCACTATAGACACTTATATCTATTGCTTTAGTGTGGAACTGCTTAAATCTGATTTAAGTATTTAATTTTAATTATCATGTTATTCATTGGGTTGTGTGTTGATCCTGGTGATTCCAATTATACTATCAAAATATGAGGACGTCACACCAAATATTCAATATGCAAAACAATTTACAAACAACCAAAGACCAAACGACAAACACTAAACTTCTTAGCATCTCAAATAGCCAAATATTTAGTATGCAATCAAGATAATATCAAATTAAACATACATAATTTACGTTAAAAGAAACTAATCCAAAAATTTCATATATATATATATATATATATATATATATATATATATATATATATATATATATATATATATATATATATATATATATATATATATATATATATATATATATATATATATATGTGATTCATTGTGAACGCTTTATTCGTTGTGAACATTGTGAACAAATAAAAAAATACATATAAACATTCATATATATATATATATATATATATATATATATATATATATATATATATATATATATATATATATATATATATATACACACAACTGTTTGTAACAAAATTCATATGATTCAAAAGGTTTATAGAAGTGTCTGCAACAAGATTCGTAACATTCAAAAGGTCCATAGCAGTATTTGTAACAAGATTCATAGGATTCATAACATTCAACAAATTTATAGGATTCAACAAAATTTATAGGATCCAACAAGATTTTTAGGTTAATTGAAGATGTTAACAATGAATAAAGTGATATATATATATATATATATATATATATATATATATATATATATATATATATATATATATATATATATATATATATATATATAGAATTGGGTTCAAATGAGTACCACTAGTTTTGCGGAGTACCGGAGGTACCTCGCTTAAAACCATTTTTTTTGAAATTTTTTTTCATAATCATGTTTAAATTAATAATATAAGACTACTTGCAAAAAATCACACCTAAACACACACTATAACTATGTGAAACGTGCAAGTTCACATGAACTGCACTGTTGTGAATGTATATTCACAGCTAAGCATGTTCACATGAATTTTTTCACGTTCACATGACTTTTAAGACGCTAGAAAGTGTGAATGTGTGTAATTCTTTTACGAATAGGCTTATATTATTTGTATCTAAATTAATATGAAAAAAAAATTAAAAAAAAACTTTTTTTCGGAGCATGTTCACATCTAAAACCCGTGTGTTCACAGGTACTCACGGTACTCTGCATTTTTTAGGTACTCACACGAACCATATTCTATATATATATATATATATATATATATATATATATATATATATATATAGAGGGAGGTTCAATGGAAAACCACAATGCACCTGAAAACTTGTGAAAACCGCATTGCACCACTACAAATGTATCAATTTCCCCGCGTGATGCATCAAATTTCCCGCGTGATGCATCAAAATCCCGCGTGATGCATCACCTTATTTACGACCATGCCACCGCGTTTTTCATGAAATGCACCAAATCGGACGGTTTGCGTAGGTTTCCATGGTTTTCACGTGCATAATGGTTTTCCATTGAACCCACCCCTATATATATATATATATATATATATATATATATATATATATATATATATATATATATATATATATATATATATATATATATATATATATATATATATGTGGAGGGAGGTTCAATGGCAAACCATCATGCACCTGAAAACTTGTGAAAACCGCACTGCACCACCACAAATGCATCAAATTTCCCGCGTGATGCATCAAAATCTTGCGTGATGCATCACCTTATTTACGATCATGCCACCGCATTTTTCATGAAATGCACCCAATTGGACGGTATGCGTAGGTTTCCATAGTTTTCAGGTGCATAGTGGTTTTCCATTGAACCCACCCCTATATATATATGTGTGTGTGTGTGTGTGTGTGTGTGTTCGATAAATCGGTTTAGTTTGGTCTGCTATCGGCTACACCAGAAATCAATCCAAAATCTAGTTTCATAATCTGTCTGGTCTGAAACCAGACCGATAACCGAATTTTGAATTTGGTTTGGTTTTAAACAAATTCGATTTGTTTTAGTTTTCGATTTCATCGGTTCCACACCAAAAACTATCCACACTGAATCTCTACTACTTCAAAACAATTTAAGGTTCTTTTAAATTTGTAAATTATATCTAGAGTTATGCTTAAATTTTGGTCAATAAATAATGTGCAAATAAATGATGTTTGATACCCACTAATATAGATATCGATTATCTCCCTTTTATGATGGCTTTAGATAATGTTTGCCATAATTTGTGGGGGGTCAAAATGTAATATATCTTGTTATGCATGGACAAAGTGAGAAAAGTCAAAGGTTAGCATACATCTCTATATTATTTTTCAACTTTAACCCTAGCTTTTTTATTTTTATTTTCCTTTATTCTACTTTATATTTATCTAGTTTATAATCTTGTTACACGGATAACTATAATAAATATTTATTTTTTAAAACGGTAAACTTAAAATTAAAAAAAAAAATAACATCAATATAACATTTAGAATAAATTTACATTTGATTGATTATAAAATTTAGATTTTTGAAGTGCTTTAGATTGGAATTTTTATTTATTTAAAAAGAAAAATATAAATGTATTTAAAAAGTTTCAAAACAATAAATTGACAAATGATTAAAAGAGGTTCTAATATATGACAAGTTGTTATTTATTTTTTGAATATTTATATATAGAAGAATACTTATAACACTAATATATAATCAGTTATGTTAAATTCTAGAGAGCTAATATGCAACGAAAAGATTAAACGAACCAACTCTAGAGGTCGTGATTCCGTAGTGAATAATCAAATTCAGTTAGAGCAGGCTCAAGCATTTAGAGGGTGTTTGGTTTTGCGTTTGAAAAAGTGCTGCAGCGTTTTGATACCTAATATCAGATTATTGCTGTAACAAAAAGTGCTGTTGAAAGTTTAGTGTTTGGATTTGCTTATGCCGTTGGTTATCACAATTATCAAATAATCAGTTTTTAAGTGTTTGGATTTGCGTTTAAAACTTGTAAAATTACCAAAAAGGACATTTGTATATCATTATGAATTTTCTTAATTTAATAAGTGTTTTAGCTTATAATATAATATTTTTATTTATAATTATTTATCAATAAACATTTTAATAAGTTTATCATCAAAAAGTAAATTTTAAATATAATAATTTATAAATTGAATTGGTTTTATGCCCATTACAAGAATGCTATCACCCTACCAAGGTACAATTATCTCTTCTTTACTGTATATGATTATTATATCCACCCAGGTGGCCAGGTTCTGTTACCCATCTATTAGAGCATTACCACTGTTTACCAAAACTACAATGGTTTTATGCCCACTGTTTACGAAAACTACATTACAAGAATGCATCACCCTACTAATCTTTTTAAGGTTCCCATAAATGGTATAAATTTACAAATCATGCAACAGATCGTGGGATATATGGGTTCATGGCTTTTGCCACTTTCGCTTTTCTGGAATATATATGTATTCATTTATTTCTAGCAGTAAGTGTTTACAACCCATACAAGGATTTAAAATCAGAAATTTATCACATAACGATTTATGGGCTACACCTTCACCTCTGTGGCTCTGTTTTTTCCCCTTTCCGATTCCAACATTGATTTAAGATCAGAAATTTATCACATAACGATTTATGCGGCTGACCTGCGTGTTTAGTCGCTAGTGGTTGCTGCGTGATGAGTCACCGGTGGTCTAGAGATGGCGCTCCAATGGTGGCCGTCGTTCTTGATGGGCAGGAAGGAGGAGAAGAAGACAGGAGGCGTGAATAAATGAAGAAGACGAACTGGAGCCTCCAATGGCGGCCGTCGTTCTTGATGGGCAGGGCGGAGGAGAAGAGAGGAAGGATGGAGGCGTTAAGGGATGAAGAAGACGAACTGGAGTCTGGAGGAAATAAGAAAAATTTAGGGTTGAACAAGAGGAGAGGTTTTTTTTGGTAAATGGTACCAATGACCACCTAGATATTTCATTCATCAATATATAGAGAAAGGTTACAAACTACTTTACAGAAATTACAGGAAATATAATTGGGATTTTAGCCTTGAAGATAGGGACAACCCACGTGCTCAACTTCACATGACAAAGTCAAATTAGTTGGTATTTTGCTATAGTCTTGGAATTGAGGCTGAGCAAGTCAAACTTTAACTGCCCCCCTCAAGCGAAGGGGTGATTCAATCACACCGAGTTTGTCACGCAAGAATTGAAACCGAGAGTTTGTGAGTGCCTTTGTTAGACAATCTGCTATCTGATCATATGAAGGAACATATCGAATTTCTAGATCCTTTTTCAAAACCATGTCTCTCACAAAGTGAACGTCTATTTCAATATGCTTCGTTCGGGCATGATGCACAGGATTTGAAGCAAGAGCAGCTGCACTTAAGTTATCAACCCATGCTATAGGCCTGGAAGGTAGAGGAAACGAGAATTCGTTGAGGAGATAAGTAATCCACGTCAACTCTGCAGCAAGATTTGCTAAAGACCTGTACTCAGATTCAGTGCTTGACCTGGCAACAACTTGCTGTTTCTTTGAAGACCAGGAAATCAAAGTGTCACCAAAATAAACGCAATACCCCGCAACTGATCGACGATCATCCGGACAACTAGCCCAATCCGCATCAGAAAAACCACTTAAACAGAGTCTGTCATTATACCTGATGTGTAACCCAAATGAAATTGTGCCACTTAAATACCGAAGGACCCTTTTTACTGCTTGCCAATGAACCAAGGTTGGCTGATCAAGAAATTGACTCAACTTGTTAACGACATACGCTATATCAGGTCGAGTGTGTGTGAGGTACTGAAGAGCTCCTATAATCTGTCTGTAAGGAGTTGGATTTCTCATGGCTTCTCCACCTTCTTTGGACAAATGTTTCCCTGTAGCGAGTGGAGTTGGACAGGATTTAACCTTTTCCATCTTGGTTTTCTGCAGCAAGTCTTTAATATATCTGGATTGCGTGAGGAACATTCCAGTCTCATCTCTATGTACTTCAATGCCGAGAAAATGATGTAGAGGCCCCATGTCTTTCAAAGCAAATATGTTATTTAACCTGTGAATGAAAGCTTGAACAAGTTCACGGTCATTGCCTGTGATCAAAATATCATCAACATACACAAGTATAAATAAGATTGTGTTGTTTGTCTTGAGAAAGAAGAGAGATGCATCACACTTTGAATGACTAAAACCCCAATCAACTAGCGTGCTTTTGAGCCTATCAAACCAAGCGCGGGGTGCTTGTTTGAGTCCATAGATGGCCTTGTCAAGTTTACACACAAAATTTGGTTTTTCTGGATCAACGAACCCCTCTGGCTGAACCATGTACACATCTTCTTCTAACAACCCATTCAAGAAGGCATTATTAATATCCAGTTGTCGAACCTCCCATCCTTTTGAGACAGCAAGAGTTAACACTATTCTTATGGTAGTGGGCTTGATGACAGGACTAAACGTCTCAAAATAGTCAACTCCGGGAGTTTGGTGAAATCCCTTGGCAACCAGTCTCGCTTTATGGCGACTAATGCTTCCATCTGTATTGTATTTGAGCTTGAAGACCCACTTGCTCCCAACCAGAGACTGCTCAGAAGAAGGGGCGACTAAATGCCATGTCTTATTCTGCATAAGAGCTTGATATTCAGCTTGCATTGCATGCTTCCAGTTACCGTTGTTCAAGGCTGCTGAAGTGCTTTGGGGTTCTGTTGTGTCAAGTGCATCTGGTGTCTCATGCTCGTCAGGAGGTCCAGTAGCCTGGACGACGCCAGTAAATGGCACTTTAGGCTTGCAAATACCACTTTTCCCCCTTGTGATCATTGGATGTTCATTGAACTGAGTCTCTCCACTCGCTGCAACACTTACAGTTCCAATATCAGGCTGATCTGGTTCAGTGACAGGAGGTGGTGATACAGCTTCAATTTGACTTGGTTCTCTTAGTGAACGTAAAGTAGAGGCTCCATAATTTGGTGAGGCTACTGAAGAGGCTTGTTGATGATCTATATGTGGAGAAATTACACCATTACTCGATTCATTAGACATCATGTGCCAAGAGAGAGGAGAAGACACAAGGACAGGAGATGAGCTCGTTTGGGTATTGAGAAAACCATCAGCAAATGGGAACTCCTTTTCATTAAAAACCACATGTCTTGAGACATAAATTTTACCCGTAGAACTAAGACATCTATACCCTTTAAAGGATTCACTGTATCCTAAAAACACACACTTAGTAGAATGAAATTGAAATTTATGAGTTTGGTATGGTCGAAGACATGGAAAACAACTACACCCAAAAACTTTTAAAAATGAATGATCTGGAACTTTGTTAAACAACCTTTGCATAGGTGACATGTTATGGAGAACAGGAGTTGGCAATCTATTGATAAGGTAAACGGCACTTTCAAACGCTTGCCACCAATATTTTAGTGGCATCTTGGCTTGAGCCAAGAGAGTTAAACCCATTTCAACAATATGACGATGTTTTCTTTCGGCTCTACCATTTTGAAGCGAAGTGTATGGACATGTATGTTTGAAAAGAATTCCTGACTTTTGGACTACTTGAGAGAAAGATAGATACTCCGTTCCACAATCTGCATAAAGTTGTTTGATCTTGGTTCCAAATTGATTCTCGACAAGATTTTTGAAATGAATAAAAGCTTGAGCAGCATCACTTTTTACTTTGAGTGGATATATCCAAGTGAACCTACTAAAGTCGTCTATAAAATGGATATAAAAACGATATCCAGACGACGAAAGTAAAGGTGCAGGTCCCCAAAGATCAGTGTGAATCAAATCGAGAACCTTTTTTGCTTGTGAAAGAGAATGTTTAAAGGGTAAGGCATGTGATTTCCCAAACTGACAAGCATCGCAAAAATTAATATTATTAATTGCAGAACCAAAATTACACTCTTTTAAAACTTGAAACATGACTCTATTAGATGGGTGGCCTAGCCTCCTGTGCCATACATCCATACTTGACTCGGATGACAATTTAGATGAAAAGGAAACAAATCTAGGATTTAAATGAGAAGGAGTGGACTTCTTTGAGAGTGGTGCAACCTCAAGCTTGTATAGACCATCTTCAAGCTTCCCTTTGAGCATCACCAGTCCTGTTTGCTTGTCCTTTACAAAACAACCAGAAGAGTCAAATAAAGTTGTTACGTTGTTATCAGACACCAACTGAGATACACTCAAGAGATTTTTTGTAACCTTAGGCACACACAATACGTGATTAATGGACAAGTCATTCAACTTTGTTGGAAACTTTGTGTTACCAATGTGACTGATACCAAGTTTGCTTCCATTTGCAACGACAAGAGAATTCTTACCATTATAATCTTGCTTCTGTTCCAGGTTCTGAGGGTTGTTGGTCACATGGTGACTGGCTCCAGTATCAGCATACCATGAGGGATCTTCAATAATCTCCGGGGTTGCCATAAGAACATTTGGATTCGGACTTGCTGCGTTTCCCATGAAATTATGATCGAATCGATTCCAACAAGCAGAGGCGGTGTGGCCTGCTTTCTCACAAAGCTGACACACGACTCTATTTCCATTGTTTCTGCCTCCTCTTCCACGAAACCTGCCCCGAGCACCTCTATTACTATAAGTTGATCGATTTTGTCCCCGACCATTGCTGGAATTATAAGACCTGGTGCTACTGTTGTGCAACGCAAAATGGGCACTAGCATGACCCAAATTGAGGCCCTCTGTTTGATAGGTATTGAGTTGCTCTAATCTACTCTCATATGTCAACAGAGTCGTTTGCAAATCAATCCACGATACTGATTCTTTGTCAGTTAGTAGAGTCACAATTGGAGTGTATTCAGTATCAAGACCACTCAAAATCTGCACAACTAGGTCAGACATAGGTATTGGATTACCTGCAAGGGCAAGGTTGTCAGCAATAGCTTTCATGGTTGTCAGATATTCCTCCATCTTCATCCCTCCTTTCCTTGTTTTCTGTAATTCAGCCTTGTAGTAGACGACTCGTGCTCTTGTTTGTGCACCCGATAACTCTTTTGCTGCATCCCAAAGCTCCTTCGACGTTGATTTACGCATCAGTTGAGAGGCTATGTCAGGAGTCATGGTGCTGTATAGCCATCCTAAGAGTAACTGATCATTTGAAAGCCACTCTTCGTACTCTGGATTCGATTTGACAAGCGTCCCTGGTGTGGTGCGTGGCAGAAATTCAGAAGGGCATAACTTGGTGCCAAGAACATGGCCATCTAACTTGTGGCCTCGGATGATTGGCATAATCATGGTTTCCCATAGAAGGTAGTTGGTGCGATCAAGCTTGATTGCCGTATATTGAGAGGGTACATTGCGATTGGGCGGACTGGGTAAAAGAGGGGGTGCACTCGAACTTGGAGTGCCTGGAGGAGTAGCCATGGCTGGAAGAGTTCGGAAATTGGAAGTGGAACGGCCGTAATGGCTCTGATACCAAATAAGAAAAATTTAGGGTTGAACAAGAGGAGAGGTTTTTTTTGGTAAATGGTACCAATGACCACCTAGATATTTCATTCATCAATATATAGAGAAAGGTTACAAACTACTTTACAGAAATTACAGGAAATATAATTGGGATTTTAGCCTTGAAGATAGGGACAACCCACGTGCTCAACTTCACATGACAAAGTCAAATTAGTTGGTATTTTGCTATAGTCTTGGAATTGAGGCTGAGCAAGTCAAACTTTAACTGGAGGATTCTACTAGAAATAACAAATGGGTATTAGGTTTGTTTAGGTTAAAAATGAGGTTAGAATTGTCATTTAACGATTGAAATTAATTGCTGTTGCTTTACAGCAACAAAAACTTGTTGTAGCAAAAGTGTGGTAACTTTACCACCTACCGCAAATAATCAATTTTTAAGTAAAGCCATCCAAACACTTCAAACAACTTATTTGCGGTAGTGTAACGTGATAATCAGATAATTTACTTTGATGAGCAAAACCAAACACCCTCTTAATGATCTGATGAATCTATCATGCTTTTCAGGAGAATTGATTTAGTAAGTTTAGATTTTGATTCAAATTTCATAAAGTAGTTGGTTTTGTGTTTCTTGGTTTAATTTTTGACTTTCTAAAATTCTTGGCACAAATTTATCAAAATCAAGAAGACAAGGTTGAGTTTTCAGGTCCTTTGTTATCTAAATCTCACCAAATTGATGAATTTTTATAGAGGCACGAATGCCAGATTCGCCAAGCGGTTAGAAGATCATAATTACAAAAAAGGTAAAAACTTCATAATAGATCACCAAGAAACGCTTTATCACATGCCACGTGTCTTAGAAACCTTTTCTCATGCAGGTAGGAAGGACAAATGAACAAAAAATGTTTTTGAATCATGTAACTTGAAGATTGATGACTCAAAGATGTTCGGACAGTCTTAAGAGACCAAAATCACTGACAGTTCATGATCAAACAAAGATGGTTGTGATGTTCTTTTATCGTTGTCTTCTTTATTTTTGGAGCTCCATTGTTTAGTTAGAGCAATATCAAATCTTCAAATTTCTTTGTTAAAACATAAAGGTGACTGAATATGAATGTACAACTACAAAAAATATGAATGAATGTTTTTATGAGTTATATCTGAAAATGAAGTTTTATTTGAAGTGGTATGGTTAGGGTCACATGAGACTCGTGCTTGCATGCAAGGCTCAAGGCTATCATCGAGAATGGGGTAGTGTAGGAGGGTCAATTATTGCAGTCACGTGAAGAGTGCTTCACGATCGCATAGAAATGTGTAGTAAAACCAACATAATGTAACTGCCGTATGCATATACGTTGTTAAATTGGTTAACCATGACACGGTTTAGAAAAATCACGTATGTCAAGCATAGATTTGTCTCGATATAGCATCAAATCATAGTAAATCTTGATGTGACATTTCAAGAAATTACAATTGTTACAGAACATGTAACATACTATATTACTTTTTCAAGAAAATTTGAAAAAACTGTACTATTTTCATAGGACTGTTAAATATTTCAAAAGGTTGTTGACAGGTATAGAATTTTCCAAAATCACATGTAAACTATCGGAAACAACCTAACGAGTAAGACATATCAAGATAATTGGGATCAGTATCAAAAGCGATACCCATAATCAAATTATTTTACGTGTGTTTGACAAACTAAAATCAAAACTGATATGTAATAGATTATTTGTGAGTGATAACATTAAAAAAACCAAATCATGGTTCTCTTGTAGATATTACAACTAAAGAGCATTGCTATATGTACACCCACTCTCTCCTTAATTTTTACATTTAACACTCCATTACTCGCATGATTTTTGTTAATGACGTGAGACTCAATAATTAAAAGTTAATCTTCTCTCACATTAAGAATGGAGTTCGTGATTAACAATTGAGAAGGGGTGTACATGTATAATTATCCCAACTAAAAACCAAAATTTATAATATTACATTGACTTTGATTTAACAATTTTGATTTATCTGTCTTTTAATAAAATAATATTTGTTGAATTATATATCCTACCAAAAGTTGAATGGATGGAATTATAAATGGGAGACTTGTACTTTTGTGTTGTGCTACAACGTTGAAGACAAATAACATTAAACGACAAAAATGGCAACATTCTTTCCATTGAAAGTCAAATCAATTTTTCAGGTCTTGCTTCCAACACAAATAAATTGTTATTTTCCCTTTTAATATTGTTACTTTTATTTATATAGTAGGTCCATTCCATTTATAGTAATGTTAAAAAAGACCGTTACGATTTTATACTTAAAAAAACAGATTAACACTTATAAAAAATTTAACAAAATAACTTCTTATTATTAAGATTTAAATAAAAATTTTATGAAATAATTGTTAAAGATTAAATACAAAAGATTACAATGAAAAAATCATTACATTTGTTTTATTATGTTTCATGATTAAAATTATAAAATGTTTTTTTAATTAATAAGTTAGGAAGAACAAATACAATAATCGAAAAAGCTGATCACTCTTCTTCCCTTCGTCGTCTTTCTTCCCTCCATGATCTCCTTCGTGTTTTTTCCTGTGCAAAAGAAACCCAAAAAAAAAATTCAATTTTGCAGTCACGAATTCCCAGAATCAAATTGCATTCTTCCTCACTCTTCTCACTTCATAGATTTCCCAAATCATTGAATGCCCTGTGATTGCTTCGATCGTCATTTATTTACCCAGGATTGCCCAGAAAACCCTATCAATCTTGCTGTCACTAAACACATTAATTCCTTAAATTCTTTCTCCAACCAGAATTACATTATATAATCATAATCATAATACCCCACCTCATAATAAAAACCCTCTTTTTTTTGTGGGTCTTCTTTCCATAAATGAAGTTTGGAATTTTGAATAATTCCCGTGATCACGTTGATATTATTGATTAGTGTGCGTGTGTGTGTTAATTGGAAACTAAAATTGGAGAATTGATTGATCGATTTCTCCATGACATGGTCAGCATTTTTGGACAGGCGAAATTGGGGATATAGGGAATCAACATTTGGGATCCGGTCGGGAAGGTAACAGCGCCATTAAATGGCGCTGTTCAGACGCTTCTTTTATCGTAAGCCGCCGGATCGCCTCCTTGAGATCTCCGAGAGGGTTTTCGGTACATAACCTGCACATTCTCCCTCCAATTTTAGCTCAATTTTGAACAATTTACCAGCGTAATCGTGAAATTTGAGTTTCAAGCTCATGAATGATAATATATATTTCTTTGTTTTTTTATTGATTAGATACAGCATACAGGAAACTACATAAACAATTCCGTAGTTGAGTTGCCAAGTTTAGCTGCCAGCAGTCTGTGTCAAAGTTCCTTAGTTTTTAGGCTACAACAAGTGTAGAGTTAGAGAATGAATTTGGATAGCTTTCATTGAGAAAGAAGATGAGTATGCTCCTATAGGGCTTTCTTTGCTTTTCCTCTTTTCCCCAGGCCTTCCATTTGGCAATGGTGCTGTCAGGCCCTTCTCAAAAGAGTGTTGTTTGTAAAAAATTTCAAAAGCTAAGGAGTTGTTGAGTTGGAAAGGCATGCTTACAGGTGTATGAATGTAGTCACAATAATAAGTTTCACAGAACTCATTATGATTATGTTATGTATACCTTCGAGTTCTAAAATAATTAGACTTTGCAAGAAATTTGATTATTGTGGGTAAATATAAACTAGTTATAGCAAAGTTTAATCATCTGATTCTGATTTTAGTGTAATGCAAATTCGTAATAATTGCTACGAAAACGCACGTCCAAACACCCCCTTGACATTTCTTAGTAGTTTGTCTTCTAGACCGGTGGTATATGTAACCAAAGTTGACCAATGATTGCCCGTAATCCCAACATTTGACCACCCATCTTATTTTAATTTGGGTTAAATGCATACGATAGAAACATACTTTAGGACAAGTTCCATTATAGGCACTTATTTTTGGTAATTTACAGAAAACAGAAACATAAAAGAAATTTCTTGAGGATTACGGGAAACATGCTTTTCCACCGTCCACTTTTCTTAATAAGGGAAAATTCCACCTTAGCCACTATTGATGACTTGGGAGGGAAGCCCAATGCTCCGCAAAAATTTCTTCGTTTGATTATATTTATTGATATTCATGGTTCTATTGATGGTCTAAACCATTTGTAATGGCACTTTGCTTTAGCAAATATGGACGAGAATCAAAGTTTGTTGCTATTTTGTGTAACAAAAGTACATTGCCTAAAATGGAAGTTGGCCTAAAGTTTGTTGCTATTTTGCATTAAACCCTTTTTATTATTCTCATTTTGTTGCAGGTTGATGGGTTTTGTCTTTTAACTCGTATACATATTTGTTCTGCATTAAAGATGTTGGTTTTAATCACTATATATTGTGGAAGTTTTATCATCTAACATCTCTTTATTACATATGTATTTTTTTGCAGTCTTTGATTGCTGCTTCTCGACTGATGTACTAGAAGGAGATGCATACAAGACCTACATGGGTGGCATTGTAGCTCAGCTTCAAGACTACTATCCTGATTCTTCTTTTATGGTTTTTAACGTTAAAGAAGGTGGTGACAAAGCGACTCCAATTTCTAGTATCTTGTCTGAGTATAATATGAAAGTCATGGAGTACCCTTGGCAATATGAAGGGTGCCCGTTGTTACCGTTGGAGCTAATAAATGACTTTTTACGATCCAGTGAGAGCTGGTTGTCAGTATCAGGACAACGAAATGTGCTCTTGATGCACTGTGAAAGAGGAGGATGGCCTGTGCTTGCTTTTATGCTTGCTGGCCTTCTTTTGTTTCGAAAGCAGTACACTGGTGAGCAAAAGACTCTTGAAATGGTATACAAGCAAGCACCTCGTGAGCTTCTACATCTATTGTCACCTTTAAATCCTCAACCTTCCCAGTTGAGGTACCTTCAGTACATTACCAAGAGAAATTTAGGCATTGATTGGCCTCCACTGGATGCGCCTCTAGCTTTGGACTGTATCATACTTCGAGTCCTTCCATTAATTGGTGGAAAGGGTTGTCGGCCCATAGTTCGTGTATATGGCCAGGATCCATTATCAAAAGTTAAAAGTTGCAAGCTCTTGTTTTCAACCTCAACAACGAGAAATCAATCTCGCTATTATCGACAGGTAAATTTACTTGGCTCCACGTTTATGAACCGTAACAAAATAAAACTAGCTCTGTAATATAATCTTGTAGCTTATGGTTGCAGAACGAATGTCAGCTCGCTAAAATAGATATTCATTTTCGTGTTCACGGGGATGTTGTTCTTGAATGTATTCATTTGGATGATGATCATGTAAAGGAGGAGAAGTTGTTCAGAGTAGTGTTCCATACAGCATTTATCCGAGGCTATGTATTGATGTTGGGCCGTGATGAAGTGGACCTTATGTGGGATGCTCGGGACCAGATGCCAAAGGAATTCAAGGCAGAGGTACACCTTTTACTTTTGTATACTCGAAAGGAAAGTGCGTTTATTTCAAAGCGCTAGAAGTTAAATGCATATGCATATCTGTATCAGGTACTTTTTGTGGATGCTGATCCTCTACCATCTATTATCACCACAGAAGGAGTATCCGAAGATGGGGATGAGACAGTTGGGAGTATATCACCTGACGAGTTCTTTGAGGTAGAAGAAATATTCAGCAATGCAGTTGAGGTGCATGATTCCAAATGGGAAGCAATGAATTTACTTGAAGACAATAATCTGGATATCGAAACTCATGATACAGTTATCAACGAGAAAGCAGAACTACTTTCACCTCAAGATGACGGGAATCAAAAGCATCATGTCAAGGTTGATTCTAGTCTCCGGACAGTAAAAGAAGTTGACTTGGAGCCTACTATAGTGAAAGACATTGATCTGGAGCCTACAGTAGTGAAAGACGTTGATTTGAAGACTGCAGTAGTGAAAGACGTTGATTTGAAGCGTACGGTAGCAAAAGACGTTGATTTGAAGCCTAAGGTAGAAATAGGGGTTGATGAGCCTATGGTAACAAATGATGCCAATTTGCCTATGGTAGCGAAAGATGTTGATTTGAAGCCTACAGTGGTGGTTGCTGATAAGGTGGATAACCTGGAAGTAAAATCAGATGGTTTAGCAGAGGAAATAAAAAGTAAAGAAGATAAAGAAGAGAATCAAAGGGTGAAGAAGTTGGAGGATTCACAGCCAAAGCCAGGTAGTAACATAAATCGTAATAGTTTGCCCAACTCAAGAACAGTTGCAGATGCTGTTACGAAGCAAAAAGTTAAGCCACAAGAAACCTCAACAACTCTAAGACAGGCAAAACCAAATGCTGTGTCTCGGTGGATTCCTTCTAACAAAGGATCCTACACTAATTCAATGCATGTTTATTATCCACCCTCAAGACATAATAGTGCCCCCCCTGTGCTAGCCCCATGCAAGGATTCTCAATTAGGGGGACAGAAGTCTGTTGAAAAAAGGGGAGAACGTGCATCAGGGAAACAAGCTTCTTGTCCACCATCGTTGGATGTGCGACGAGTTCAAGTGCCACGTCCTTCCCCTGTGACATCAATGCCACCATCTGATGGATCAATTGACTTGCCAAAATCTTCTAACAATTTGGAAATAAAATCAAAGGAGGCCTCTGCGCCACCAAATGATATGTTGGTAAAAGCTCCTCCACAACCGACACTAGCCCCAGCTCAGGATGATAGTGCAGGGAAATGCTCACCCCCAGCTTCTACCTCGTCTGTGGTCTGTGATGTTCCTCCAACCAAATCATCTACTGATGCTTCTACGGCTGAAAAACTTGTACAGACTAGTTTAGTAGTTCCGCCTCCATCATTGCCACCAACACAAAGTGTACCCTCTCCACCTCCACCCGCCCCCGAGTTGAAAGGGCCTCAAACCTCAGATAATTTATTACAAACTGTATCTCAACCTCTACCACCCTCACAAGGTGCTCTACCTTCACCTACACCACCACCTCCAACACATGAAGCTCCTACCCTATCTGTAACACCCACACCTCCCATGCAAGCTACTCAGGTCCAACTAGCACCACCACCTTTGTCACAAGCTGCCCCACCACCACCACCACCACCACCTCCACCTCCACCTTCAATCCATGAGGACCCATTCCCACAACCACCTGCCCCCGTGCATGAAGTCCCACCTCCACCTCCTTCAAGTAGTGGATCCATGCCTACCCAACCCTCAATTCCTGCAGCACCGCCTCCTCCACCACTGCCTAGTGATGATACACATCCACCGCCTCCGGCAATGCAGGCAACACCACCTCCTCCACCTCCGCCGATAATGCAGGCAACACCACCTCCTCCACCTCCGCCAATGCCTGGAGCACCACCTCCACCACCTCCACCAATGTATGGAGCGCCACCTCCACCACCTCCGCCAATGTATGGAACGCCACCGCCACCACCTCCGCCAATGTATGGAGCACCACCTCCACCACCTCCGCCAATGTATGGAGCACCTCCCCCTCCTCCATTACCTGGAGGAGCACCTCCACCTCCACCGTTACCTGGAGGAGCACCTCCCCCTCCCCCGTTACCAGGAGGAGCGCCTCCACCTCCCCCATTACCTGGAGGAGCCCCTCCCCCTCCTCCCCTCCCTGGAGGAGCACCTCCCCCTCCACCACCACCTGGAGGAGCACCTGGACCTCCGCCGCCACCTGGAGCACCAGGACCTCCACCGCCACCTGGAGCACCAGGACCTCCAGGTGGCCCTCCACCTCCTCCTGGAGGTCGAGGTGCTGGCCCAGGTAGAGGGCGTGGACGTGGAGGACCCGCAGCTCGAAAATCCAACTTAAAGCCATTGCATTGGAACAAGGTAACTAGGGCTTTGCAAGGAAGTTTGTGGGAAGAATTACAAAGGCATGGAGAGCCTCAAAGGTACTGTAGTTTCTTTGCCATCAACGCTGTTCCAAGATTCTTCTTTTGTGAAAAAAAACTGGATGTGCTAATCAAAGTATTGCTTTGGTTCTCCATGAAGTAATTGTTTGCGTGATGCATAATTCATGCTTGCATGTATATATTCATACATACATACATACATATATAAATATATAGGTGTGTGTGTGTACACATTCTATCTTCAGATCATTGGCACATACACTTTTTTACAGATGCATGCATCTCATCTTTTTGCTGTTTTCAGTGCATAACTTCTTGACGTCATCAATTCTAACAACTGATCTTATATCATTTATCTAGTGTGTCAGAATTTGATGTATCAGAACTTGAGACACTTTTCTCTGCCATAGTCCCAAAGAAAGCTGCTCCTAAAGACGCAGAGAAGAAAAAGGCAGCCAGTTCAAAACCTGAAAAAATCCACTTGGTAATGCAATGTAAATTAAATACCTTATCCTTAACATTGCCTTTTAGTTTTCATCTTCTTCATGTTATCTCGATAATATTCCTCGTAATTATGAATATTGTTCTTACATACCATGGCAGGTGTTGGTTGGTTTGAAATAAAAACGAAGTAGCCAAATGTTCTTTAATCTCCTTCTACTTTTTCTGGGGTGTTTTGTGAAAATTTGCTTAACAGATATTCACTCTTAGAATACAAACTTGTGAGGCTCACTGAATTTCTTTCTCAACTTGTGTAGAAGAGCTAGCGATTGTAATGAATGATTAAGTGTGCTCCGGATTTCATTCTTAGACCAACACATGATTCCTGCTCTGTTGTGGCCATATGGTGTTGGCTTTAGTATTCTAATTCTTGCTTTTTAACAGGAACTTGTTGAAAATGACAGTAATGGATTTTAATATATTCTATTTAAGTTTTTAGTGATTGTTTGCATACTCACTCTTCCTCTTCAAAATTTGCATTCTTATTTCTAGATTGATCTGAGGAGGGCCAATAACACGGAAATCATGCTTACTAAGGTTAAGATGCCACTTCCTGATATGGTGGTAAGTCTGGATGTCATGTTCTAACACAACATTTTGATTGGCTTTTTAACCCTGCATTTAAATGCTTAAGTTTTCCCTTAGATGACCTTGTAGTCATTTCTAAAAATTTCTTCTTATCTCAAAAAATTTGAATAAGGATCTGCTTCAGATTCTACATGTAACACTTCCCGTTTTACACGGTTACACATAATGGTAATTTCATGGCAATGGCAAAATAAATAACCTGTATTCTACTCTCTTCAGTATCATGTTAATGAAATTTGTGACAACATTATCTCTCATCTGCAGGATGCAATTTTAGCAATGGATGACACGCTTGTAGATGCTGATCAAGTAGAAAATATTCTTAAATTTTGTCCTACGAAAGAAGAGATGGAACAACTTAAGGTGAAGCCATCCATAACTTATTAGATGCATTCTTGGTATTATAGCTTTTAAACATTGTTGTTGGGTAAAGAAGTTTCAGATATTATGCAATCTACATACTTCTAGATATGAACATTCATTTTCATGATTCTCTCATTTACGTATTGATCTTCTGCATTGTGACTGTTCAGAATTTCACAGGTGACACGGATACACTGGGTAAATGTGAACAGGTCAGTATCAAGATCATAATACATGTTTATATTTTTATTTATTGTATAATCTGTTGAATGAACAACTTATTTCATCTCCAACTTCCATTTATGTTAATTTTATAATCCACTGTGACAGTATTCACTTTATTTTGAGTGAATGATGAAAATGGCCCCATGACCATATGCCATTATTTTTTTGTTTGACCTTGTAACTTGTATTATCTGTTACTTGAAAATTTACTTAATGATGAAAATTTACTTAATGATGTTGGTCCCTCATTCTGACATCACTAGTCTGTTAAAATTTCCATGTTACAACTTAAGGGACCAGTTATGTAATACACTATTTATTTTTCATGTCTGTGATGTTGAAGAGGACATGATGCCTTATTTGACATTCATGGATGTTTAATTAGATTTAGCAGTCTTGAATGTAATCCATCACAATTCTTATCTTTTACTTCTCCGGTTTGATGTTAAAAGAATATTTTAATTCCAGTATTACGTTTCTACATTATGTAACTTTCAAGTGATTATGAAATCATAATCATTACCTTTTAATAGAATTTACATTATAACCATGTTGCAGTATTTTCTGGAGCTAATGAAGGTGCCACGGATGGAGACGAAATTAAACGTTTTCTTGTTCAAAATTCAATTTAACACTCAGGTTTGTGGTTCTGGTTTGAATGCCTGCTAATACTGACATGTTCTGATCTTTCTTTATTCCATTATCTCACTTTGTATTTTCTTTCAGCTTTCAGAGTTTAAAAGGAGTCTAAACATTGTAAACTCTGCATGTGACGAGGTGCTCCACTATTATAAATGTTACACTCTGCTATCTGTGTGTGTGTGTATGTTTCTTTTTTACCTAATCTGGTTCTCTTGTTGGTTTATTAGGTCCGGAAGTCTGTCAAGTTGAAAGAAATTATGAAGAGAATCTTATATTTGGGGAATACATTAAATCAAGGAACTGCCAGAGGTATTAACATCACTGCATCTGTGTTAAGATAAAGATCATTAGTAGACACTATAGTTATAAGCCTCTATATTTGAGCTTTGTAACTTATAAGCCTCTAAACATGCTGTTTTATTCTGACTGTGAATAAGTACTATGATTATGATCGTTGACTTAGAATTCTAGGCTTCTATCTTTTGCAAATTACCAGATATATAGATTACACATCTGGTTCAATTCATCTTTTCGGAAGTAACCTTTATGTTATCTAAAATTTGCAGGCGCTGCAGTTGGTTTCAAGTTGGACAGTCTTTTGAAACTGACAGATACACGATCTTCAACCAGCAAGATGACTTTAATGCATTATCTCTGTAAGGTACAAGTAGACTCAACACTTATGTCGCAATTTTACATTATTCCTTTTCTAAAAGTAACCACTGAACTGATCTTACCATTAAGCCGGTAACCCCTTGCTCACCATAATCCAATTCACTAGACCCGTTCATCTGCCAAATTGTTAGAAGTAGTGGTCCAACTTTTTCTTAGAAACTATTGAATTTTCGATTTCCCTTCTGGTCATCTTCACCATCTTAGAGAGAGAGAGAGAGAGAGAGAGAGAGAGAGAGAGAGAGAGAGAGAGAGAGAGAGAGAGAGAGAGAGAGAGGAAACCAATAGTCTGAAAATATCATGATCTTGGTCAATATGTTGTCTCATAGCGAGGGTCGTCAATGTGGAACTAAACTATAATTATATAAAAGTAAAGAAACCCTAAAAAAATCATGTTTGAGATGGCAAATAACTTTTGCTGGGAGGCAATCCCATTAAAACTAATACCTTAATTGGTTATGCAGTCCTGATGTGCCAAAATTAATAACTTGTAGTATGAGCTTTCATGTTGCAAAACAGATGGGTGGACCCTAAAATGTTTATTTTGAAAGTAGGACTCATAAACTAGACATTGGCTTAAAGTATATGCCCTTTATATGTAATTTGCCCTTGGATAAATTTCAAATGCAGTAAATAAGGAGCAGTCCCGTATAAATAGTTTGAACATCGGCTAGCCTAAATTCTCATAAATATCATATTTTCATTTATGACCATCACTCTAAAATGTCGAAAACTTGCATCTACCTAATTTGAATGTGTATCTTCTTAATACAACTTGATTTTTCTCACACTTTTTTCCTTGTCTACAGGTTCTTGCCTCCAAGTCACCAGCCCTTTTAGATTTCCATAAGGATCTTGTTAGCCTAGAAGCTGCAACAAAGGTCTGTGCTTAAGCTGTTTTGTTGAGAATGATCACTGAATACCGTCAATAGATGACTGATCAAAACCTAAACTTGCAGATACAATTGAAAATTTTAGCAGAAGAAATGCAAGCCATTATTAAGGGACTGGATAAGGTTAAGAAGGAACTCGATGCATCAGCAAACGATGGCCCGATATCTGAAGGTTTTCATAAGGTAGGTGGATTTTCTACGAAATTTCTTCAATTATTCATTGTTTTCACCTAAATTCCAAGAAGTGTTCGAAAAAACATCAAGTGGAGCTAAGGGGCCAAGTGACCTTCTAGCGCCTAATCATCTAAGTGGTTCGTTTAAATCCATAAAATAATTCTTATTAGATTATGTTTTGACGTTTTGTAAAGTTCCTTTCTTGACTGGATAGTTTCTATGTTTGAAAGGGTAAAAAATGATTGTAAAGCTTGCATTCGAATTGAGAGAAACCAATCCTTGATCAAAAATTGAGCCAGTGGAGATTAATTCGCTATCTTTTGGAAAGCTTGATTCAAATTTTAGTTGCTAACAAAGAGCAGTAGTGGGATTGCTTAAGTAGCCCTGTCCACTTGTCCAGGGATTTTTAGAACACTGATTCCAAGTTTCTAATCAAAATTTTCTTGCATTGTAGACATTGAAGGAGTTCATTGGTTCTTCTGAGGCCGAAGTGGCGAATGTAACAAATTTCTATTCCGTTGTGGTAAATCCATGTAAATTTGACTATATATTTATAGTACTATCATTGCAGCCTCTTTTCTTTCATGCAACAAAGTTTAAGTTTTGACTATTCCATTAAACTGTTTATCTTACAGGGTAGAAATGCTGATGCACTGGCCCTATATTTTGGTGAAGACCCTGCTCGTTGCCCTTTTGAACAAGGTAACTTTCATACAAGTATTTCCAGTACCTCAAAATAAGTGTGCATTCATTGCATCCATTTATTGGTTGCGCAGCTACTCAAACCCTTTTGAACTTTGTGAGACTCTTCCAAAAATCCGATGAGGAGAATCGTAAACAGGCTGAACTTGAAAAAAAGAAAGCTGAGAAGGAGGCCGAAATGGAGAAAGCAAAGGCTAATTCGACAAAGAAGGGTGGTGACAAGTAGGTAGGAGCATTCAGATTTTACTTAACATCCTTGAATGGATTTTACGGGTTCTTCATGAGATCATGCAAAAAGCATCTGGTCGATGAAGAATTTGCAAGCCTGGTGCCAACGAGACCAGAAACCGGAAGGAGTTGATGCTTATCTTGACCAAAAAAAATATATTGAAGTGAAAGAGGGCTGGTAGTCCTACAAGGAGGCTTGCTCCTGCAAACAGCTCTGCTGTAAATACATACACGCAGAGCGCTGTTCCACCATTGAAGATTGTTTGAAGGTGATATATATATATAGATGCAGATCTTCATGAAACCATGGTGATCATCGTTGTCTGTGTTCTCGGGAATGATACGAACCCCAACTGGCCTTAAATTCTGATATCAGTTGGCATCTTGCGGGGGTCAGATCGGCACCAGAGCCAAGGCAGAGTAGAACAAAACCATGTACAGATTGATCTCTAACCGTTACTAACATATCCATATTCGTTTATTCGTCTTTGTATCATAACAGAAATCGATTCCCTTCTAACCGATTTTATGGGGAACCGGAAAATTTGTTGTATATAAACCTAGGAATAGAAGAGAAAGTAGAAAATAGGCTGCTGAGTGTAATTGTTGTAAGCATGAGGATCTAGGCTGCAGATTTTAGGCTTATTTCATTAGATTCAAGATCAGGAATTTGTTAGTTGCCTTTTTGGTGACATTTTCTTGGAAAATCTTGATTATTTCTTTTGAGTAATTAAGTTCATTTAGGAAGGCTGTTCATGTACATTACAATAAATATGATTTCCTGCCAAAAAAGACTCAAATTAATGACATTAGTAAATATAGAAGGAATTCTTATAATTATAATAGCTGACTATTAAACGTGTTCACTTGCAATTATTATTATTGTATGGTTGGACTTGATAGAAGTAATGTACTGATATAGCAACCAAACTTTCTCCTTTTTATTTTACTTTGGATAGCATACTTTATTTTTTTCGTCTAGAACTCTATATAATACATCGTCCGACATATGTTATAAAATTTAACTTATTTTCTAAGTCATTGTAGCATTAAAAGTCTCGTAGTTGTATTAATAATAAAGGATTTAATATGAAAAAAAAAACCAACATGTTTTTCACGTTTTTGCGGTTTAGTTTTTTACCAATAAAATCCTTAAGTAATATATATGTTTGTGAATTTTGAAATTTTTCTTTATTTTTTGAAAAAAGTCTTAATTTTTTATCATAGGTAAATGAAC
The DNA here is from genome assembly GCA_020465985.1 of Centrapalus pauciflorus. NCBI lineage: Eukaryota > Viridiplantae > Streptophyta > Magnoliopsida > Asterales > Asteraceae > Centrapalus > Centrapalus pauciflorus. Next base: position 1,144,416 of record JAANYP010002760.1, read on the forward strand.
TTTTTCTATAAATCAAGTCTTAAAATATGTTTTTAGTGTATGTTGTGTGATTTATGTCTCTTTTGTTGATCGTGAGCCAGTGATGTAAGCATTTAAGGATGTATAACCCATGATCTTTATTTAATTTTGACCATCAAACTAGAAATTCTAAGTGGTTAAAAATTTTCAGATAATAATGTGTGTATATTTCATTGGCAATATAATTTAGTAGTATTATTTTTGTTTTGATTTGAAAAAAAAAAACTTTTAAAATTGAATTTTACTTTCTTAAGTTTTTATATAAAATAGAATAAAATTTTAACAAATTTTTTTTAAACAACCAGATAAGAATCAATTTCACTTTCAAACTTCTACTTTTATATTTCCAATAGTTTATTTTTGTCCACACGTAACAAGGATGAAATGAGATTTATAGAAGTAGGGACTAAAATTGACATAAATAGAAAAGCAAGGGCATATATTGCTTTTACATCTAACTCTCTAGGGGGTATCATAAAATAGTTGGAACGCCGGCGCCGCATATGCATATCCGTTTGGCTTGCTGACTCAGAGTTGAAAGTAAATAAATCTTGAAATTAAACCTCGTTTTCAATTCTGCTTCTGAATTCCATAAATTACACCCACAACTGTTCTTCGGATGTGATCTTCTACTCGGAGGTACTTCAATTTTAATTTGTTTTTTTTTATTTATAAATATATGAGCTAATTAGTGTTGTGTTATACTTCAAGATTGATTGCGGCTTTGATTGATTCTGTGGATCGTTATGTGGATTGAAATAGTTTTTATTGATTAAATCGTTATGGGTAGGGTTTATTCTGGGTGATTGATTTGAAGTTGCTTTGGTTGAGAAGAACAATAATCCGGATCGAAAGTAAGGGGAACCCGAATTGGGATCCGAATGCTACTAAATGCTTTTTTTCTTTATTTTTTTTAGGTTTTCTCCCTAATTTTGAGTACTTTATGCTTAAAATAGAGTACATTTGATGATCAATCAATCATTCATGGTTGGTTGGTTTACATGTATTTTGAATGGTGAATTTAAGGTCAACTTTGGGGGATAGCAAGTGTTTGGAAGTCTCATGTTTTGATTATTTATATGAATTTCGAATTAGCTTTTGCTGTGATCTTATTTTTGTTATGGTATTTAAAGAAATTGGTATAAAGAACAAACATGTTTTGGAGGAAGTAACAATTTCCATTTTAGATTTTTTCGAAAATTATTAATGTAGATTGTGGTATTGATTTCTCCATTATAGCTATTAGTTGTTGCAACTTAGTGGTATTATTTATCATGGATATTTTGTTGCTATCGAGGAATTAAAGACGTTTGATAAGTAGTACCCTTTACGAAAACTATCTGTTGGTCAATTAAAGTGATCTTTATGGGATCTAATGAGTACTGTTATGACGTATGACGTTAATTACTGAATGCTGTTTGAAGTGGGGTTGATATGTTGAGGCTTTCTATATCAGAGTTACCATGCGCATTATCAAGTCTGCTCGCAATGAAGTGTCTCTATATGACTTAGTAGGTGTTATTTTAGGAACGGTACCATCTTACACTAAAAATAACGGTTCTCAGGTAAAAAAAAAACTGAAACACAGTATTAACATGGTTCAACAATATGCATATATCCATGCTGTTTTGTTGTTAAGATGCTTATTATATGTCGAGTTTTAGTATATACATAAAAAGAGACCAACTTCATCACGGGACTCTACATTACTCTTATGATTTACTTAACGGTAAATGCATGAAGTGCCACATAAAGTTGAATCTTTACTTAAGGATAGTGACATAGGCAAGGATAGGCTAGCAGTTGTGATCCTGCCTCTCTCTCTCTCTCTCTCTCTCTCTCTCTCTCTCTCTCTCTCTCAATCTCCACTCGATCTTTTAGGAGTGTGAAATCATATATCGTATCAGTTTTGCTCACCAAGATTCTTTTATGCAAATTTCACACCTCTTTCACAAACTTTCTTGCTTTGTTACTACGTCACATTATCAAGAATATTAACTTTAGGAACTTTCTGCTTCATCTGGAGCCCCTCTTGCTTCTAAAGGGACCCACATTTACATTTTTGTGTCCTTGTCCTCGTATAAGACTATGTAAACCTTGAAAATATTCTTTACCATGGTGAAATTACGTCTTTTTAAACTAATCACCTTTGTGATGGATTATTTTTTGTCTACTTTTTATCAGAAACATGGATAGAACTAGTAGAGGAGGTGGTAGCGTTGATACATTACTACGTAATTACAAGCTTGGGAAGACTCTTGGTCATGGATCATTCGGTAAGGTGAAAATTGCTGAGCATGTCTTGACTGGCTACAAAGTGGCTGTCAAGATTCTTAACCGTCGGAAACTTAAGAACCCTGAAATGGAGGAGAAAGGTATGATCATATACAATGGTTATCTTACAAAGTCCTTTGATTTTATTTCTTTTGGTTTTTCGTATGCTTCATCTGATAATTGTTCGTTTATATGTGATATTTCTTCAGTGAGACGAGAAATCAAAATCTGTAGATTATTTGTACATCCTCATATTATAAGACTTTATGAAGTGATAGAGACACCCCTCGATATTTATGTTGTTATGGAGTATGTTAAATCTGGAGAGCTATTTGATTATATTGTAGAGAAAGGGAGACTACACGAGAATGAAGCTCGAAAAATTTTCCAGCAGGTATGTTTCTGATCCTATTGGAAAGGACAAAAGAAGTTTATTAGAGGATGGTAAGTATTGTGTGAAGGTTTTTCTTCATATTAGGCTCCCTCTATCTCAGAAGAAGGTGTCACATTAGAACTTAGAACCAATCTAAAGACAAGATTATTAGACAATTTTATGCTATATTAATTGCAAGTAAAAGAATTGAGATTTTATTCCATCTTTGAAGAAAAGTGTAATCTAGGAAAATCAATTCATCCTTATATCAGGATTTGAATGGGATTCAAGAAACTGGAAACATGAACTTTTTATGGGATAGTGGGAGTATGCAATGAATATAAGTGGTTTAAATGTGATACTTATTAGGTGATTCAACAATTTTAGTTAGCATCAACAACATCACGTGCAATGACAATTGCAGCAAACAATAAACCAGACACAGTTATAAGTGATTCAACCGTGTTTTTTTCATGCATCTACGGTCATTGTTATGGTTTTTATTATATCTTCATGATTTTCAGAAGAAATCTTGGCTGCATTGATATGAAAGAAAACTATATTACCATCCTAATTACCTAACCATCTTAACCATTTTCTTCAAAATCAGGGTCCACATGGACCGCATCCAACAAGATTTTTATTATGATGACCTTTGTTGCTTTATTTTCTCCAAAACAGATTATCTCTGGAGTAGAATACTGCCATCGGAATATGGTAGTCCACCGGGACCTCAAACCGGAAAATATTCTGTTGGATTCAAGAGGCAATGTCAAGGTAGCCGATTTTGGGTTGAGTAATATTATGAGAGATGGACATTTTCTTAAAACCAGTTGTGGAAGCCCAAATTATGCTGCCCCTGAGGTTGTTCATTCTTTTTATTAATTTAATCTTTTTTAATCTTTTGACTGAATCTTTAATCAAAACATATTTCACAAGATTTTAGTTAGATCCTTAAAATTCACACTCGATATGCAGGTTGTTTCTGGTAAACTTTATGCAGGGCCCGAGGTAGATGTTTGGAGTTGTGGGGTCATCTTGTATGCTCTTCTATGTGGTACTCTCCCTTTTGATGATGAGAACATTCCCAATCTATTCAAGAAAATTAAGGTACAGTCTTCCTTTTTCGTAACGATCCATGGAAATTGTAACATTCGACTTGGGAACAATTATTAAAAAAATTGATTGTATACCAGATGTCTTGAATACTCCTCAAATCATGTATAAAATAGTGAAGTCCTAGGTATCCAAATAAGGGAATGTTTGGATGTCTCTATATATAGCGATCCTTGCAACTTGGATCAGAAAAACAAGTACCCATGTGCTTAAAGTCAGGGATAGTGTTGTAACTTTACATGTATACCATTAATCAGCTTTCTAACAGAAACCCCTTATTTATATCTGATTAATTTGACTCTAAATAATCAGAAATGTAATTTTTAATCAGTTTGAAGGCACAACCAAACTTTCCTCCAAATTTTATCAAACTTGCACAGATGGTAACATTGCAATTTCAAGGGACATCCCAAAAATATGCTGTAATTTAGCATGAAGGTGTGTGGTTCTGTTGATTGATGTATGACCTTCTGTTTTCAGTCAGGAATATATACTCTTCCAAGTCATTTGTCACCTGGAGCCAGGGATTTAATCCCAAGAATGCTTGTGGTTGATCCAATGAAGCGAATAACCATTGCTGATCTCCGTCAGCACCATTGGTTCAAAGCTCAACTTCCTCGTTACTTGGCTGTTCCTGCTCCGGATGCAACAGAGCACCTAAAAAAGGTACATTAAATATCATTGTTGACTTGAGAAGACTAGACATAAATTGCATAAGCAGGTGTTATATACGGCATTGCATGGAGTTAGATGGTTCAATGACTTTGTGTTTGATTGCCCCAAGTAAACTACATAAGCTCTTGGTAACTCGTGCCGTTTCATGCCAATTAGATCTTCATATACTTATAGCTCTTACTTGCAAAATTCTTTTTTTGTTCGAGTGAATAACATTCCTTATGTTGTTTCATTCTTGGATTTGGCTACATGTTAAGACATGGCGATGTCTTGTTTTTGCTTTTTTATTTTTAAGTAAACTAACATATTGCTTATTTTACTTGTCAGCTCGATGAGGACATCATTCAAAAAGTAGTCAACATGGGTTTTGAAAGAACCCATCTGACTCAATCACTTCAAAGTCGAATACAGGATGATGTATGTCATTTCCGTTGTTATATTATAAAGTTGATATCGTCTGGTCTTACATCCTAAAACTGTTTATATCAGGCTACGGTTGCATACTATCTGCTCTTTGATAACCAGACTCGTGTCGTTGGTGGGTATCTTGGTGCTGAACTTGCAGAGTCTCTGGTTCGTGATTTCAGTTTACAAATTGCTTATATTTCATGTTAATGAAGACAAATGAACATTGTGGATTCAAATGCATACCACAATTTTTAGTATGGCACTTCTCCAAGAAACAAAAAATTACACGTTTCATTGAGGAGAATTATATTTTACGATTATTTCGTCTCTTGATGCTAAATTTTTTAGCATTTTGGCAAGCATGTTAATTGTCTATCAATGATGTGCCTAGTACAATAGTTCAAAACTTTGATAATTTTTGTTCATTGGAACTTGGTGTGCATGTTTGTTTATTCGTTTTGTGTAAACATGCTTATTGAACATGTTTAAATTTTGGTAATTTGGTATTTGAAGTTTGCTTGTTAGTTGAAAGGCTGTTGAATATAATTTGGTGCAGGAGGGTGATCTTGCTACTACGCATCTAGACAACGCTTCAGACAGGGTTACAATGAACAGGTTTACTCGAGATACCGCTTTGAGGCCCAACTTGCCTGGTGAAAGAAAATGGAACATAGGAATGCAGGTGTGCTTAAACTATATTCAAATCACTTTGAGAAATGAAATATTTGGCTAATCCGATTCAGCCAGTCATGGCACAATCATGGCATCACTTGCAAAATTTGGGAAAAAGAGAGGTGCAATTTGACTTTCAAGGTCAAACTTGTGACTTATCACTCCCAATTTGATATGAATTATTCACAACCTTAACACCAACATTGTTACACTATAGCATCAGGTAGGAACTTAAAATGATATTAATTTTCTCCTCGAAGATTTTGAGTATCCTTATTCATATTGAAATTTAAAATTATGTTCATTTGATCCTCAAAGTCAAATTGCATTTTTTTCTTTTGAGTAGCAGAGCTGTCTTCCAAATTTAATCGCTTGTAACTGCAAGTGAATTTCTTGTAAATTTTGTGAGAAACGAGATGCTGTTATACTTCTTGAGGCAAAATCCTTTTCATATTCACTTTAATATGGGTTACTGCAAATAAAATGGCAACATTGTGATTGTAGCAGAAGTTCTGAATTTGGGATACAAAAAAGATTTAAAAGTGTCTTATTATTTCAAAGTGAAATACCCTTTTTCTTCAGGTTTAGAGCTCTTCGTCCCAAATTTAATCACAAATTATAGGTGAAGTTTCATTAATTTTGCAAGAAAAGATATGCACTTCGACTTTTGAGGTCAATTTTTTAACATTTCATATGGGTTCCCTTAAAAATTCAACATGGATGCTGTCTCTTGATACCGATTGTTATAAATACAAGTAAATAATTAATATGCGCTTGAAGATTTGACGTTGATCCCTTTCTGAAGTTAAAGATCAGTCATTCTACCCCTTCAATGGGAACATAATTTTCTTTCCTTATTTTTTCATGAGTTAGCATTATACTCAAGAAATTTTCATTTTGATCATTGAAGATTCCAGCAAGTCCCCGTGAGATTATGACACGAGTTCTTGAAGTCCTGAGAGACCTAAATGTCTGCTGGAAAAAGATTGGGATTTATAACATCAAGTGCCGATGGGTTTCCAGCATCCCTCATGCTGAACCAGTCGCAGCCCACCATTTGTATGAGAACCATTACGTTAGTTCTGCTATCACACCAAACAATACCCGATCAGAGAATGTTGTGAAGTTTGAAATTCAGGTAACAAAGACCCTTCATTTCCTTGGTCTTTTTTTTGGTGATTTGTGCATTGTAGTCATGCAAGTCAAATGAAAGTTTATTTTGTATTGATCCTTGATAGCTTTACAAGACCCCAGAAGACAGCTATCTGGTCGACATCCAGAAGATCAACGGTCCACAGTTGCTATTTCTGGATTTCTGTGCTGCTCTGATACTGCAGCTAGAGACTGGCATCTTCTGAAGTACATAGGTATAATGCTGCTTGTAAATACTCTTCCAGTGCTCTGTTTTGGTCGTCATAAATGATCAGCAAATCATATTTTTCGCACTTAATTTCATAATTTAGGTCTTTTATGTTTTGAACAATTGTTTGCTGATAATTGAATCTGAGCCAATAGTCTCGAAAATTTGATGGAACTTTTTCTTTTATTTGGGTTTGTTTTCTCTTTATAGCTAATAATAATGTTACTCAAACTTCTCCATTTAAGGGATGTTTGAAATTACGTTTGAATATAAACAATGGTGGAGAAAAGGAGGGGTTGGAGGGGTGCTTGTCCTCCTCCAAACCGGTTAACTGGAGTTTTGCTCAATAAAATTTATGGTCCGTTAAATAATCCTCATAATTGATCGGACTGTGTATACATATTCACATGTATTACAATAATGGGATTTTTAAGTGAAAACATTCAAGTTATCAGTTTTTTCCGATCAAAACTCCTTACCATTTTTCATTGTACAAAAAATTCTCAATCGTTAAAATATCACGAATTTAGGGTATGATGGTTATAACAGGTTGTCATACTTATATGGCGCATGTGGCTAAAAAAATGCTTAGGTGGCACACATATGACATATATTGACAAATATGTGAAGAAAAATGTATATATTTAAATTTTAAAAATAAATACATTCAAAAAACAAATATTAATAATATTTTGATTTAGTTTTGGAAATCTTCATCTGAAAAAATGCTCATCGGATTAAAACCATCCACGACCATTGTAACACCCCGACTGGACCGGCGATGTTAATCGCCGCTGCTACAACTCTGCCGCCGACACCATCGCTCGATCCCTCGGCTCACACACTCACCTCTTTCACGGCCGCCACTGACCAGGACCATTGCGGTCGCCCCTGGTGCGGCGCCGCCGGTCACGAGCAACCACCACCACCGCCTCTCTCTCAAAACCCATATATTAAGTTTGTTTCTTATCTTGTATTTACATGTTAATCAGATTTCGATTCCTTTTATTTGTTTCACATTTTTCATAATCATATTGTAAATCAACAAAGATGCGATATATTTAGAAGAGTTCGTTACCTCGATTTGAAGAAAATCGTGAGCGATTACTTGGTTTACTACTGATCTTCTACCACGGCAATTGAACGACCGATGCTTTCTTTTGCGTTTCTTTTTCAGAGTTTGTAATTAGGGTTTAGAGTTTTTGGGATTAATGATGTTAAATATAGATGTAACCCTAATTATCTGGGTTTGGGCTTAGTTTGTGGATATTTATAATTAAGCCCATCTGATTTTAAATCATTTTCTGAGTTATAAAATATATCACTTTAGTCCCTTTTATTCTATTTAATTAAACAGCCTGATGTATATTAATGATTAATAAACATTACTAAGTTAATATTATTATTTGTATTTTTATCCATTTACTAAATTGTTATTAAATTCGGGTTATTATAACCATCATCTTCGTCTCCTCAAATTTAAAATTAATTTTGTATCTTATGTTACTTTTCTTGACAATTTACTCATTTAAAAACTCAAAAATAAATTGATTATCTAGAGGTGATCAACGGTTTGGTTTATGGGTTCGTTGGTTTTCTCGGTTTGATTTCTTCGGTTTGAATTTTTTTTTTCTAAACCAAAAACCAAGTCAAACCAAATTCAAAGCTACATAAACCAAACCATAAACCGAAATTGAATTCGGTTTGATTTGGTTTATAAACCAAATATTCACTATCCAAAACAATCCACAAACAATTATAGACCAAACGACAAATGTAAAACTTTCAAGCATTTCAAAAAGTCCAATATCAAGTATGTGATCCCAAAAATATCAAGTTAAACATGCATAAAACATTTTACGCCAAAAGAAATTAATCCTAAATTTCAAACATGTGTGTGTGTGTGTGTCAGTGTGTGTATATATTCGGTAATTCGGTTTGGTTTGGTCTGTTATCGGCTAGACCAGAATTCAATCCAAAAAACCAGTTTCATATTCGGTTTGGTCTGAAACCAAACCGAAAACCAAAATTTAAATTCGGTTTGGTTTTAATTGGATTCGATTTGGTTTGGTTTTTGGTTTCCTCGGTCCCGAACAAAAAAATGTCCACCCCTATGATTATCTGTTATTAGAATATCATACAACAAGTGCAAAACCAAATATATGTAAAACACAAATATTTTAAAATGTAGTCCCAAACCCTTAGCAAAGTAATAGGCAGGAAAAATAGATCAACAAACAATGTCATTTGCCATCTGGATATGTCCAGGTAGGTGCCAAGTTAAATACACAAATCACATTCACATGTTCCTATTTTTTACCTCACCCACCATAAATGGCTCAAAACATCAAACCTTCAAAAGCACAAAGTTGGACTATACAAAATTTGATAGAAGATTGGTTCCAAAAGTAAGTGGCAAAAAGTTTACTGTATATGAAGATGGATCGAAATTCTCCTTTACCATGAAAATATAGAAAAGATTGTGTTTTTTATGTTTTTTTTTGTTGGCCATGGGTGTTCTCTCCATCTGAAGGACCTCTATCAGAATCCGAGAATGCTGAATGACCCAACAAAAGAACGAATAAAGAGGAAGAAAATTGTCTTTACTTTCATTGCAATCCACAACCTTGTTCCTCTGCTTTCATATAATGGTATGCCCTCCTTAGCCTCTGCAACCAAGAACACTCGATTAGCAAATGGTAGCTAATAAGAGGAAGAAAACCGTACCTTTACCAAAGGATCTTTGGCCTAACGATACCAATGTGCAGTGGCGTATCCAAAAAAAATTTTTATAGGGGTCGGAATTTAATAACGCTACAAAAGTACGAGTATTCGTGGTCGCTTAAAAAATTTTCAGCCTTCGAAAATTTGAATCGGTTTATCTTGATTAAATAAAAACAAATAAGTAAAAGCTAAAAAATTAATTACAAACCCAAAGAAATTAGATTCTATAATTGTCCTCTACAATTCGAAAATTCGAATAGGTTTATCTTGATTAAATAAAAAACAAATAAGTAAAAGCTACAAATTAATTACAAACCAAAAAAAAAATTAGATTTTATGATTGTCCTCTACAAGTTTTCATAATTTGAAAACGAGTTGTTAGATCATCGTCTGAAACATTGGCAAACAATTCTTTTTTGGATTCTGATAACTTTCTTTTCAAAATTGGTCCATATTATATAATAAATAGAAACTTTAATAATACTTATGTTAACAAATCAACAATAACAATCTAATCTAACATTTAAACTTACATTTACTTAGTGTTAAACAAATAACAATTTATCAGTCTAGTATTCTGCATTTGATAATAAATTAAACACTTAAACAATAAAGGAGAAGAGCAAAAAGAAGTTAATGTATCATAGAATTTATCCTAGCTTAAAGTCAATAATACTCAAAAGAGCTTAATAAATTATCAAACTCATACACAAATTTATGTTTTTTTTTAATACTTGCTAAATGGATAACAAACTATTAAGTTTGTACTTTTTTCTTAGATTTTTTAATAGAAAATTTTCTATATTTAAATTTTATAAAAGATAATTAAGATATAGGGGTCAAACTTTAAAATTTATGGCGGTCGAAAATTTTTTAACCAGATATAAAATACCAAAAAATTTTATAGGGGTCATTTGACCCCCATTCTCTTGCCATGATTCCGCCCCTGCCAATGTGTTGTCGTGACCAAAATGTTGTGGGTTCAAGTCTCACTTGAGACATAGGTGATAGTGTAGGATAATTAAGGTGGTAACGTAGGTTTTGCCTTTCAAAAAAAAAAAGGCTAATGGTAGTTGCTAGAGATGAAGAACGAAACCATGTTTTAAAGCATGTGAACTGGCTGATGAATAGTGACTGATCCATTAAAAGGTAGATAAGAATATAAGATCAAACTAAAACTTTTTATACTTGGATCTGTCGTATAGCCAGTTGGCAACCATAAATATATAAAAGTTTGTTACATTACAAGAGAAAATTTCAGCCAATCTTACATGTCGATTTCAAACCATTTACCTAATAACAGGTTTATGTAGCCAGTGGGTTATATATTATCATGGGCTCATGGCTTATACTTATAAAACTTAGCTAAATATGAAATCGGTCAACCATGTCGAAAGTATTCCAAAGTGAATTCATATAATTACAACTTCATAATTCTTTTTACTTATTAAATTAGGTTATTATGTTAATAATGTAGCCTTGTGATCATATTAAATATATTAATTACAAAAAACTATTGGTGATCAACCTGACCAGACCCATGACCCATCTCTAACCCATATTAAAAATGGCCTGTTTTGACCGGTTATCCGATCCACCTATTTTTGTCACAAAATGGAGGCATGGTAATGATATACTGCAATATGACACTTCTATGATTTTTAATATAGAAAAATTTTTAAGATTGAATTTGCTTTTAGAAGAATTTAAGTTTCAAACAGATCAAATTTTAAAGCATATTGGCAGTGATATAGAATAACTAATATAGTTATCACTTATCATCATTATTATTATTTTTACTTGTAAGCCTCGAGAAAACAATTAAGCAATTACATACTGAGATTCTCACAACCATTTTGGCCACATCTTTTCTATCCAATTGGCATCCAATCACCTAACATTAGTGATCAATAGGGGCTAAGATGATAATTATACATATCCTCTCAATCACCTTGTTCTAGTCCTCCTCGTATCCTAGTCCCAAACTGACCATTTGTGTTTGAAAATTGAACAGAAATGATGTAATTGATTTGATTGTAAGAATCTAAGTATTTAACTCATAAATTTTCTTGTAAAGGTACGCAAGGGAAAAGAACCATGAAAGTCACTTTGCTTTGAGTATCTATGAAGTAAACAACATATTGTTCTAACTCATCATTTTGGCTGAAGTGCAAGTGAATAATCATTATAAACTATGGCAATATGATGCATTTGAAGTTGCATAATGTGTATAAAAGCTTAAAGGTTTGAAGTCAAATACCGCGGTCGTATCTCTAATGCGAAGGAGGTCCAATCTTTCTTGAGGTCTCCGATTTGTCAAAGTAGCAAGCTGCATCCAGGTGGTTGTATCAACGGTTGGTTGTAAGATTACAGTTAGGATGTTATCAACTAAAAGCAGCATAAAGATATCATGCTGTAAGACACAGCAAAATGCATACCCAAAAACTGAAGTTTTCAAGATCCCTCATCGAAGGCATCAAACCTTCTGCTTTATGCAGTTCCGAAAGTCTCATTTGATCTGCATGAAAACTACTAATCAGATTCATAGAGGCGTTTGTTTTTTAAGTTCCAAGTAGATATAAACTTGTAAAGAAAGCTGAGTTGGAAGATGTATTTAATTTTATGGGCCACCAAAATATTCATAAACCATGCATGATAAAAGGAAAGAACTAAAAAAAACAAAATGATAACAAAGGGAGGTGAAGTTTCCGCCTGGAAGAATATAGTATGAAAAAAGATTTATATGATTTTACCTCCTCGTGCTGCTTCTTGAGCTAACCTTATCCATGATCGAGCATATTCTGCCACTATATCTGTCATCTCCTGCAACTGTAAGCATCAAGAATCACCAAGATTGGAATGGTTGTCGTCCAAGGCTAGGCCAGAAATGTTGAATACACAATAACCAACAATTTTATGCAAGTCTTTTGCAATAGATTTCATAAGTGTACTATATAGACAGCATTACAATATATTCACTTTCAGTGGTGTATGACATGTTCAGGGTATACTTTCTAAAAAGATGTACCACAGAACATCATGACACAAGTAATTATCCGATTCAAAATAGAAGTTTCAAGCTAGGCAAAAAAAAAAAAGCTGAATACAGGACACCTATAATTGAAGCTTTAGACCACTACATATTCCCATGTACCTTAACAAGGTACTACTGATATTCTCATCATTGGACATATTTATGAATAAAACAGCAGGTTAAAAATGAGTTGAGATCAAATGTAAAATTACATCAGATCTTTCTTTTGTTCCTTCTGCTGGAGATAAATCTTGCACCCATTCAATCTCAGCAACACGGTACCTTCATGATAGAAAAGGCATATGGTCAACTTAGAAACCAATTTAGTGCAAGGTGGTCATGAAAAACCAGAACAAGAACGATGGTGATACTAACCCGTCTTGATCCCAGTTCCGAAGAATGCGGCATCTTCGTCTGCTTTCAACCTGCATGAATTTGATCTTTTAAGGTGAACAGCTGGAGTTTCAAAAGAAGGGGAAAATACAGCAACAGAATCTATATGTCCAAATCATATTCCTTTATATAACTTATTATATTATCAAATTTTCTTGCACACTTGGCACCTCAGGACCTTCAGAAGTTCAGAGGACTCCTTGAGTCCCTGCTTCTGTAAACTCCAATTCCCAAAAGACAAGCATTTGAAAACTATGATATTATTTCCTTCTTCTGCTCTCTAAAACCAGTCTTCACCCTATGAGCAAGAAGGGCCTACACTTTCCTTGGAACAAAAGATGGTTCTTGTGGTGGTGAAGATACATTAAATACTTTAAAGCTGGTTTACTTGATTATTTCAAACTCCAGAAAGTGAGATACATTGTTCCATTGTCTTTTTTTTTTTTTTTTTTTGCAATCCTCTGGATGATCTAGGTGAATATAAATTGTACTGATCTTCAACTTATTGAAGACTTGAGTTTGTCTTCTGTTATAATACTTCCTATAATAGCCAATGATCAGCTTCTACAACCAACTGGGAGACATGTATGGCTATCAGGAAGTGTCTCCATATGTGCAAACACGAGGATAAATAGTCCAAGTATTTTTAAAAAAATTTAACTCTACTTGCCATTGCCATAAAAAGTATAAACCATCTGACAGAATGACAAATTGTCTTCTATTTGAAGCTATGCTTCATCTTGGACGTTGATTATGATAAATAACTGAATAAGAAAGACTTTAAGTTTTCTTCATGTATATATTGATCATATAAAAGGTACAAGCAGAGAAACAAGTAATCTCACCTCCAGGAAAAAACGCCCATCTGGAAGTGGCTCACAACTGCATGATTCGGAACAGATTAGTAATTATTACATAATAGATTGACAAACTTGTGCACGTAAGATATTTAACAAGACAAGATTGAAACATACTCTGTAATTTCCACTTCACAAGCATAATCAGCTACAGATCCTGTCGAAGAGTCAAGTATAACCTACATTATTCAAACACAAACAAGATCCAAGGACAATGAGCTTGGGCGGCTCTATCAATCTGCTTTAATCAGTAGAGACAGAAAAAAATATGCAAAATTCCTACCATTCCCATTCGCCGATTTCCTTCCATGATTCTCCTCACCTGTTATTTAGGCATAAAGGTTAACCAACACTAACCACAATCCACTAATGGAGGTGAACTGTGTAAGTAGGAAAATAATTCATGCAAGAATATATTCACTCTTTAAGTGAAAAATGAGTTATTATATCACTGACCATCTCAAACCCTTGGTTGATGTCTTGCTAAGTTTAAACAAACAAACATAGCACCATAATCCAATAGTAACATCAGATTAAATTCTTAAACAGTTATATTAATGAACTCATAATAGAAAATATATTTAATCAAATCACACTTTATAGCAAATTATCAAGTGGGACATGGAGATAGGATGGATTTAAAGCCTCACCATAAGTCTGTAACGGGCTTCAAAAATATTTAGGTGGAACTTTTGGCAAGGTAGCACAACATCCATTACAAAAAGAGGCAAGAAATCAGGACCCATATTGGTCAAATTGTCATTCTCCAATTTCCTTTCCGCGTATTCCTCTGGGAAGTTCCTCTCGATTATATTCTTCAGTGTCACACTAGGAAGGATAAAGGAAAAAATAGAGTATATGTTACTTAAACCGAAGTGACCTCCATGGCTTCATGTCTCAGCAAGTAAAAACAGTTCAGTGCAGATAAAACCATGGCAGTTATGAATTAATTACAGTGAATAATCTACTGATCAACGTAGTGTCAAAGCATCATAAATTAGATCAGGAAGTGAACGCACATCCTTGGCTAAAGAAATATAAGCACCTTTGATCTGAAGATTTTCACAAAAAATTTTATGCTTCTAGTTTCATTGATCTATATAATATATACTCTCCGTATATCCTGAATCAATGTAGCTATGGTAAAAAGCATATTATTTTAGGATCTACAGTTATTATGTCATAGACTCTAATGTTATTTATAAATTAGAAACGTCAACCATCATAGTGACTAGCTCACTGGCCATCTAAAATGAAGCCGCTCCTTAACAAAGTAAAGTAAAAAACATTGGAACATAAAGCTAGAGAGAGAGAGACAGTGTGTGTGTGTGTCTTGTATAAGGCAAGTTATGCAATTCTACCAGTCATCAACTGCTGTCTGCAGCTTAAGAATGTTAAAGAGGGGTATTTATCTGATATTAGGAATGGAATCAACTAACCTGATTGCACATGTTCTAGGACTGATAAACAGAACTGTTCGGCACAATGGGCATCTGTTCCCTAGAAGTTACTCAAAGTTAGGAAAGAAAATTAGTAACTGAAGTGTGGGAAAAGAAGTACTGAGAAAGAATGAAAAGAAACTCACCTCGATCCATTGACTGAAAGAGGCATGAACGGCAAAAAGTATGCCCACATGGTGTTGTGATTGGTTCATAGAGTAGTTTCAAGCAAAGAGTGCAATCAAAGTCATCGGTACGTGGAGTATGACTGTTGATTCTCTTCCCAAATATATCAGCTGTAATCCTTTCTAAATTCTTTAGAGCATTGCTACATGACACCAGAAACAGAAAGCATATTCTTATGTATTTTACCACACCATAGCGGCAACAAAGGGAAAATGTGATGCATCTGGTCATACATCTAGAATGTATATAATGAGAAGGAAATGATAGAAAAAGTATATTTAAAAATAAACAGATGATAGAGGAGGGCAAGAATATTAGTGTAAATTACCTTGAAGCATCAACTTGAAGACCTTTAAGAATTACATCACGGGCTAGCTGAAACCTTTCTAACTGTCAAAGGATATTATCAAGATGAATGACATCACAGACTTGTCTTAAAAAATATTTCATTTATATATCCACCAGTAAATAGGTCAAGAATACTCGCTCTGTAAGATCCCCATCACCACCATCAAGAGAGAGGGAGAGAGGGGGGTGACTGGGTGATCAAGAACACAGCACCAAAACAGGAAGTAGAGTCTCACCAAAATCAGCGCATTTGCCTTTAGTATATACGCCATTATGGAATGACTTTGTAAGTTCATCAGGTGCTCCGCATCCTTTAACGCAAGCTAAACAAATGAAGTTCAAAGATTTAAAATTTTTGGTGGTTAGAGATATACACAGCAATCATAAAGCAGAGCTAGTAGATAAAGATCATGTACGCTAGCATGGATTGTAGGATCAAGTCCACTCAACGGTCTACGTTCAGATGCAGAAGCAGGTCTGTGTTTAAGGAATTGGCCAATCCTGATTCACATTATCAAAGAGATCCTTATTGGCAGTGGAACATGAGAGAGAGAGAGAGAGAGAGAGAGAGAGAGAGAGTGTGTGTGTGTGTGTGTGTGTGTGTGTGTGTGCGTGCATACACACACTACAGTACACCAAGGCAACATTTCAGGTGTTGGAGCATACATGCATTTATGATATATCAACGTCCATAAATAAATCTACAACTAGAAACATAGAGCGATAACCGATTTACCTGAGGTAAGCAGCACAACGGTTGCTAAGGATGACAGGATCATCAGGTTTGATATTATGAGCTCTAGAGTAACAATTGACTGCCTGATTAATAAATGTTATTCATCAGGAAGAAAGTTGACCAACTTTCAGGCTCAAAAGGAAGAAACCAAAAAAGACAGAATGTTTCCTAAGATATTGATATTCAAAAGGACCTCATGAGGAATAATATCTCATGTACAAGGAAGTCAGTTATCAAACAGAATTTAACAAAACAAATGAACAATTGATAGAATCTCATTTACAGATACAATTATGTACAAGCAGTAGAAATCCGGAAGAAACCTTACATCATCCTTAACATTGGTTTTACACACTTAGATACAATCAGTGGTCTAGAAGTCATCAAGCAAGACCTGCAAATTTATGTCCGTTTGATAATCACAAATACACAATATTTCAGCTTTGTTTGCCATTTATATCTTAAAATTGTTAATATGCAAATACAAAGTTAAAAAAACATATAGTATCCACTGAATTTGACAAACAGCCATTCATGCACTTTCTTCCACAATAAAATAGCTTGTGTTTCGTCAAGTCACTTCTGATTCTATAAATAAACGGACCATGCAGACATAACAGACACGAATGAGATAATTAAATAGTCGACAAAACACAGCATCAATACCTAAGCTAGATTAGTGAATATATTCTACACAAAATTACAAAATGTGGAAGTACTGACGAGAATTCCAGCAAAACTAAAGCACCAGAACATTTAGAATACTAAATTTAACGACCTTTGTTAAAAGATACAACTCATCCATGGCATACCAAACGTTAACTTCTGATGATCTACTTTAACCAGAAAGCAAATACACACACCTCCAACTTCACCTTCAAGAACTAACGACAATCGCAGTGAAATGTATACAAATGTTGACTAATTATTTACCTCCTCGTAATGATTCTCTTTAAATGCTTTGTTGCCCGTTTTCATTAGATCATTAAGATGTCTAGACCGCCCTGTGTCTAACGACTCTCCTTGATTCCCCTGCATTAGGTCCAACAACATGATATATTTATTTAAACCTCAGAATTTTTAATAACAATAAACCAAAATATCATATTTCCATACATATCCCTTAATTCACATCAACCTAAAACACACAAAAAAAAAAAAAAGCAACTGAATTGAGCCATTTAATTCTATGTCCCCCATTAGGGCAAAAAGACCTTGGCTTATATTCATATCAAACCTGCTACTTCCACCAGTCTACCATCAACATTGGTTATAGTTAGCAATTTTTTTCACACAACAAGTAGAATTCATCAATCAATTGTGGATTTTTTTTAAAAAAAATTTGCAAAAACTCTTTTCCGCACACAACTTATCAAAATCACATAAAATTGTGGTTGCTCCTGAAATCAATAATACTTAAAAATCCATCTTGTCAACATCATATCAGACAATAAGCAAATTATGAAGAGAAAGAAAATCAAAAACTGACCGAAACAAAGTCCTGGACATCTTCAATCCCTTCCAAGCTAAATCCAGACGACAATGATTCTTCATCATTAGCCATTTGGAGAAAGAACGCAGCCTCAGAAAAGTAAATATTTAATTATAATAATAAGAAAATCAACAAAATTGAAAGCAAAGAAGTGAGTAAAGAGAGATTGTTGATTGAAGTAGAAGAAGGATAACGGCGTGTTCTTCCTTGAATCCTTGGTTCCATACACGGACCATATTCATTTACGTGTACTCTTCACTTTCTCTATCTCCATTATATCTACCATAAATATATATATTATCATATAAAGATAGATATATAGAAGCTACAGTGATGAAATTTCAGTGCTTTCGTTCTCAAAAATCAAAATGGTGAAGAATAAACAGTCTAATTTCTACCTACATAGCCAAAAAGAAAATTCTTGAAAGTTGACGTTTGTATTTGGGTTTATTTAACTTTTTCGTTTTTTGTCTTTTTTTCATAAAAATGTTCAAGTTAATTTTTTCCTTTTGGTTTAATGAAATTTGGATATTATATATCGATTTTTCAGTTTTCAAAAATCCGGTTCACAAATTATAACCGGGGTCTAATGTTCAAATTTCACTAAATCAAAAAAAAATTAACATGAGGTTTTTTATGAAAAAAAAAATAACATTATTGGATGAAACCACAAAAAACGTGAAAACATGTTGGTTTTTTTCATAATAAACCTCTCAAACACCCCTCAATACATATTCACTTGTAATTATTTACTTTATTTTATTTAATTATCAATGTGTGGATATATTCTTTTATATGGTTACCTTACGTGTGTGAAAATTTGTTGCTTAATTACTAATCGAATATCAAAATAAATAAGGTAAAGTTGTTAAAGTGTTGGTGATTTTTCGTGTTACCAATGCATTTGGGATGATTGGATTTATTAAAAAACGAAAAAATCCTATATCAAGCTTCAAGTAGTTTGGATAGTACAGATGACATGTTTGTGTAAATTAACCGCGCATTTGATACAAAGATTCTTTGAATTGGTATATAAATATCATTTTATTGTCTGTTTGGTAGATTTAAACTAGGAAAAGAAAATTCCCTCTATTAATAGATTTTTCTCTCATCTGAATTTATTTTTTCATGTTGATAGCGCTTCAAGATTTCATATTTTATTACGTTGAAACACTTGTATCCCCCTTTTAACCCTAGCAAAAGATATGACTTCAAAGCGTCATCGCCTCCATTGTTTCTGCATCTCCATTGATGTCCATCCAGGTACATCGTCGTCATCATCATCATCATCATCATCATCATCACACACACACACACACACTCTCTCTCTCTCTCTCTCTCTCTCTCTCTCTCTCTCTCTCTCTCTCTCTCTCTCTCTCTCTCTCTCTCTATTTGCTCGTCTTTTTACTATCTCGGTATGCACTCGTTTCTCCCTTCTATATCGATCTGCAATGACCTCTTTCTTCTCAGTTGCCCATGTATATCTCTAACCAAGGGTTTTTTTTTTGTTCTGATTGTAAGTAAGTTTAAATCTGGATGCATAGTTTGTTTGATTGAAAGTAGATTTCGATACTTGTTTTGGATATCAAGATACTTTGGCTATTTTGACCATATGTTTTGGATATTGATGTTATGGTTATTATTAGAGGCATTTGTTTTATGAATTTGACATTTACTAAATGTGAAGTAAAAATTAATTTTTAATAGAAATTAATAAATGAAATAATTTCAAGTTATTATTATAATTCAAGAAAAAATTTAGGGTTATATGCCAAAAATAGCAACAACTTTTTGTAGTTTTACCGTTTATACCTACATTATTTATTTTTTATCATTAATAGCAACAACTTTTGTATTTTTTACCGATTATACCAACTTTTGACCTGGAAACCTGCTATAGCAGGTTACCATCAATTAATACCAACAACTTTTATCTTTTTACCAATAATAGCAACAACGTTTTATATTTTTACCAATAATAGCAGCGACTTTTAACTTTTTACCAATAATAAAAACATATCAAATTAAATTTTCCTTTAACTAATCATTATTTTAAAAAAACTAAATTTATGAAAAGCGAAACACAATCAAATAAGTTCATAATCTATTTTTTTTGTTTAAATTTTGTTAGAGATAAATCAAATGCAATGTGTGTCTATGAAAGTTTAAAAAATATGTTTTCTTTAAGCATTAAAAAATGAAGATTATTTTGATTAGGGGTGAGCATGGATCGGTTTTTGGTAAAAACCAAACTAAAACATCGGTTTCTTTATTCAAGAAACCGTTCGGTTTGGATTTTAAACTATTTGATTTTTTTGTTTTTATTTCGGTTTCAGTTTTTCTTTGTCATGGTTTTCAATCTGAAGTCTTTCTTTGTAAAACCAAAAACCACACACACACACACACACACATATATATATATATAGGGAGGTTCAATGGAAAACCACAATGCACCTGAAAACTTGTGAAAACCGCACTGCACCACCACAAATGCATCAAATTCCCGGCGTGATGCGTCAAAATCCCGCGTGATGCATCAAATTTCCCGCGTGATGCATCACCTTATTTACGATCATGCCACCGTGTTTTTCATGAAATGCACCAAATCGGACGGTATGCGTAGGTTTCTATAGTTTTCAGGTGCATAGTGGTTTTCCATTGAACTCATCCCTATATAAATATATATATTGGAATAAACATATATATGGATACATAAAATCAAAGTATATAACACTTAATGCATTCTTTCACAAACAAGATTTAGACATTAAATCATTTTATCATTCAAAACCATGAAAATATACAAATGCAATAATAATAATCATCATAATATGCAAAGTGAGTGTTAGTCTCATATGAAATTTAGACATTGAAAAGTTAAAACTTTCAATAAAAAACTTAAATGAAGAAATGTAACGACGGAAGAGTATTTATAAATTTTAAAATCATAAAACTTCAGTTCGGTTTGGTTTTTCTCGGTTTATTTTGACCTCCAAACCGAAATTTTTGGTTTTTGAAAATTCAAAGTCCAAACGGTTTGGTTTTTTGGTTCCGGTTTTTTTTGGTTTTTTTTCGGTTTTAGATTGGTTTATGGTTTTTTGCACACTCCTAATTTTGATATGTCATATTTTCATGCGTAGCCTTATAGGGGTATGATAGGGGCTACCATTTAAGTGTAACATGACAACGTGAAACTTCATTTTGTATAAGATGTCACTATTTTATAATGAACACATTATGCTATATTTGTATTATTTGTCGGATACTTATTACAACAATATTTGCATTATTTATTTATGTGATAAATAAAAATGAATAATAATAAATAATTATGATCTAATTATGGATAATTAGTATTTTATTTATTTGATAAATAAAATGATAATATTTAAAAGACACGTCCCTTTATTTTATGGAAGATTATATATGATTTAAATTTATGAAAATCAGATGACGTTCAAATAAATAAATAATGCAAATATTGTTGAACTAAGTATCCAAAAAAGAATACAAATGTTGCATAATGTGTTCATTATATTTCTATGACATCTTATACAAAATGATTTGAGTTTCACTTTGTCATGTTATACTTAAATGGTCAACCCTATCATAACTCTAAAACCCGGCTATGCATGAAAATATGACACATCAAAATAATCTTTATTTTTTAATTTCTATTGAAAACATATTTTCTTTATCTCTTTTATAGGCACACATTGCATTTGATTTATTTCTAATAAAATTTAAACAAAAAATGGATTATGAACTTATTTGATTGTGTTTCGATTTTAATAAATTTAGTTTCTTTAAAGTAATGATTAATTAAAGATACATGAAAATTTAATTTGATATGTTTTATTATTGGTAAAAAGTTAAAAATCGTTGTTATTATTGGTAAAAAGTTAAAATGTTGTTGCTATTATTGGTAAAAAGATAAAAGTTGTTGGTATTAATGGATGGTAACCTGCTATAGCAGGTTTCCAGGTTAAAAGTTGGTATAATCGGTAAAAAATGCAAAAGTTGTTGCTATTAATGATAAAAAATAAATAATGTTGGTATAAACGGTAAAACTACAAAAAATTGTTGCTATTTTTGGCATATAACCCAAAAATTTATTACAAAAATTAATAATAATGGTATTTTGGTCATTTATCATACCTGTATCAAATTTCTTTTAACATATTTACAAACCACCAAACATAACCAATAAGGAATATATATTGAAACTTATTCATTTCTTGCCAACCAATCAAGTAAGGGGGCGTTTGGTTTGCAGATTTTTTTTCTCTGGGATTTGCATTTCTTCAAAGGATTTGCATTATACAGCATTTGCATTTGTCAGAATTTTGTCAAAGAATCTGCATTATCTTAATAAAAAAATTTGCTAATCTTAAGAATGCAAGGTAACTGGGATTTAAAATCCTAGGGGGAAGGCTGGGTTTTTAAATTACAAAGAAGGAAGAGATTTATGAAATCCTGGGTTTCTAAATCCTTACTGAAATCTGTGAACCAAACACAGGATTTTAAATGCAAATCCCAGTGAATGCCAGAAAATCCGCGAACCAAATGCCCCCTAATAGTATTTAGATTAATTAGATTCAATTTCTTCAAAAACTTCATTCATTTGATAGATTTTATTCCAGCGTCAAACTTTTTGTGAACTAAATGGTGTCTAATTTTGTTTTGGATATGACCAAAGGCAACATGGGTTAATGGGTTGCATCCTTTTTGGGGTTAAGTGAAAGAGCCCTTTAATGAGGGTAGTTATTGGATAGTTTAATAGTGTTTAAACTGAATGGATCAACTTAATTTGAGGGTTACTTATGCGAGTTAGCCTATTGTTATAATTAATGTTCTCAAGATCGAGAGCCTATGACCGTTTTGTCTTGGTAAGATCAAATGTAAGAGCGAACTAAAGTAATATTGTTTTTTATATGTTTTATAATTTATATCAATTATTAATCTTATGTGAAATCAATAAATATTATAAAGATAGTTCAATACAACTTATCATGATTTTGTTACTTAATTGTATTATTAAATATTTATGTTTAAGCATTCAAAATTCAAATAACATAATATCTCATAACGGTGACTTACTGGTTGAGTTTTGTGATTTTCCAAAGAAACTCATAGATGATTTAATTTCTTGATGTCATTTGCCTTGAAAAAATCAATATTATGATATCTTTTTAAAAAATATTTTTATATCAACTCATTTAATACAAAGGTTAGTAAACTAGTAAAATAATAATTAAATATCATTTAAATACATCAATATCATTTGAAACATGTGGGTATTTTAATAATAATCAACAACTAACCTTAGGATTAAATTATTGGAAGACAAAATTTGTGTGCTTCAAATATTATAAACCTAATAAAATATGTATTAATTTAGCCATCATCAAGTTCCACACACAAAAAAAAGGCTTAAAAATCTCATTATATTCTAATACTTGACAAGATAGGCGGCCTTTTTTATTTTTTCCTGTTATTTATATCCTTTTTCCTTCATTTTATTGACAATTGTTTGTTTTAATAAATTTACACTTAAACCATCATATTTATATTTTTCATTTTCATTTTCATTTGTTAAAAACTTGATTACCAAATAGAAGGAAGAAAATAAGTTAAATTACTAAAATAAATCAATGATAAAATTATAATAATACCTTAAAACATTTGATAAAAATTTTATTACCAAACTGAATAAAATAAGTTTATTTATTATAATAGATAAAAAAAAAAAAAAAGTTTTTTGATGTTTTATGACATTTCCACTTCTTTTTGTTAAGAAAGGTCATAATATAATAATATAGTTAAAACTTAAGTGGTTTAATCTCTTGAGAAAAATTTCAAATGACTTAGATAGAACAAATGTTAAAGTTGAATACTATTTAGTAACACTTTGTTTGGAATTTGGATCAGGCGGGGTCTTCTAAAAGTCTCACTCTTCATGTTAGGAAATATCTTAATTTTGAGATAAACTCGAGGGAACGTTTTGTTTGGAACCTCGAAAGGTGAATTTTTACGTGTGAAGGGTTTTATTGAACAATCTGCCGTCTCGGTCTAATCTCATGGCTAGGGGGTTTCCATCACATGCTCTACTTGCATTCTATGTGAAAAGAATATTGAAACCCCCCGACACGTATTCTTTGATTGTCTAAAAGTTGTTAGCGTGTGACATAAAGTTTGGAATTAATGAAGATTTATACATCAACGACCTCTTTCGATGATAGTGGTGGTCTAGGGACAACCACAATATGGTTCTAATAGACAGATCAAAAATCTTATTCAAGGTGTTATATATGTTCTCATATGGTCCATTTGAAAATGAAGAAATAAGATTCTTGCGGTAAATTCGGGACATAGTATAGATCGAAGAGCCCATACAGGATTTGAAAGTTATGGTGCATCGATCCACTTGGGTTATTCATTTTGTAGCTCAGTTGCACTATTCCAAACGAGAACGGTGGATATCTAAGAGACAAGAGACGAGGAATAGAGGATTTTAAGGTTTTGGTACTGTTTTCTTATAACCTTATATTTGATTTTCTCTTATAGATGATTTTAATCCTGTAAATTTTCTATGTTTTTAACCTCTTCATGGGTTGTTGCATGTTTTCCATGCTCCTCCTCCCACGTTTATAAAAGTTGTATTTTCAAAAAGTTAGTGACGTTTGTCCGATATAAAGTATTAAATTTGGGTGTGTTATTATAAGTTGAAATAGGGGTGACAATTTTGACCAAACAAGT
The DNA here is from genome assembly GCA_020465985.1 of Centrapalus pauciflorus. Classification (NCBI taxonomy): domain Eukaryota; kingdom Viridiplantae; phylum Streptophyta; class Magnoliopsida; order Asterales; family Asteraceae; genus Centrapalus; species Centrapalus pauciflorus. Next base: position 1,169,280 of record JAANYP010002760.1, read on the forward strand.
GGAACGACTAAATTGGCCTGTCATGATTTTTTTTAAAAAAATGAAATTTTATAAAACAATATATTAAATAAAGGGAGAATTTCATATATGTCCCTCTAAAACTGCATAATATCATATATACCCAAGCCAAAAAAAGAATTTCATATATATCATTCTAAAACTTCATAATATCATATTTACCCAATTTAAAACTTTAATATCATATATACCCTTTCAAACTTTTAAATATATCAAATATATCCAAATTAATTATTTATTCTTTTTTATTACTTTAAAACTCATAATAATTATTCATTAATAAAGAAATGACCAATCTACCCTTTTTGTTTCTTAAACTTTATAATATCATATTTATCCAATTGAAAACTTTAATATCATATATACCCTTTTAAACTTTTAAATATATCAAATATATCCAAATTATTTATTTATGGTCTTTTATTACTTTAAGATATCAATCTTTTATTTCTTGACGGAGTTCGACAATTCAAATTTCAATTTGTTCGTTAAGTCGAAGCCTATAAGAATTGAAGACTTAATCAAGGTAAATAACTTTTAAATCCCTTGATTTTACATGTCTAGGTGCTGGTGGTGGTAATCTACTGCACCAACATGCTTGGCATGAAATGCATTCCAAAAAGCTTCAAAATTGATACTAACTCAACATCAACGACAAAACATAAATAACAGACGACCGTCCTTTTCCATTACCGTTTGTTAAAGTGAGGTCGACTTTTGTTTAAAATAAAATTAATTTATAAATATATACATAATGGCAATAAAATCTGAAGGACGCCTGAATCTGGTTCTAATAATTGCATGAATCGTAAAACGTCGGCGAGGGTTTTGCGACGTCTGTGTGAGGAGAGGAAATAACGGCGTTTATGGATGTTGTTAAGTGAGATGATTTGAGTAATTGACCGGATCCGGATTTGTAATTGTGGACCACCGTGTTCTGGAATTTGTCGTTGATGGTGAGTTAGTATTTATATATGGGCAAGGCGGTCATGTGACCGATGTTAATTATTAAGTCTTCAATTCTTGTAGGCTTCGATTTAACGAACAAATTGAAATTGGAATCGCCGAATTCTGTCAAGAAATAAAAGATTTGATATTTTAAAGTAATAAAAGATCATAAATAAATAATTTAGATATATTTGATATATTTAAAAGTTTAAAAGGGTATACATGATCTTAAAGTTTTCAATTGGATGAATATGATATTATGAAGTTTAAGAAATAAAAAGGGTAGATTGGTCATTTCTTTATTAATGAATATTTATTATGAGTTTTAAAGTAACAAAAAAGAATAAATAATTAATTTGGATATATTTGATGTATTTAAAAGTTTGAAAGGGTATATAAGATATTAAAGTTTTAAATTGGGTAAATATGATATTATGAAGTTTTAGAAGGATATATATGAAATTCTTTTTTTGGCTTGGGTATATACGATATTATGCAGTTTTAAAGGGACATATATGAAATTCTCCCTTAAATAAATTATTTTTTAAAAGTTTTTTTAAAATTATATAAAATTTGTGACTTTTTTTTATCTTCAATCCACTTGAGTTGTTTGCTAGAATATGCCGAAATTGACACCCACTCGGTCAGTATTGTAAGTTATGTATATTATAGCTTAAGCTTAGCCATAACATCGCTGTAATGAATTTCATCCATATTCCACATTGTGGCAAATAGATTATGGTGTGATACAAAGTAAAAACCTTGCCAGAACATTCCTCCGCTTAACAATGGCGGACGAAGAATCAAATACTGATAATTTATCACCAAATACATTAATTGCTTGGGAAAGAATCCAGCTACCTTCTCCTTCTAAGCAATTTCTATCTCAACCTCCGGTTTTAGTATTATCAGACCCACATGGAGGCGGAGGAAGACGGACGACGCTAACGGTACATGAAGATCATCGTCCTTCCATTGTATTTCCTCCGAATAACCACGAAGATCTTACTCTTCACCACCACAATGATGTTCGAGTGACATATAACGAACGAGCCACACCACTGTCGCCAGTTTCAAGTGGGCTCAAACCGGCAGGGATGGGGGCGTCCTTTATAGGTAAGTTGTGGTTTTTACATTTCAAGTTACCTTGCGGTGTGTCGAGCATTTGGAAATTTTCTGTTATCAGAGGAGGTTTATTACTTCGGTGGTTCAATTTCCCTCTGGTTTTGCTGCTACTGTTTTATTTGAGGTTCCGGCTCCGTCGCCGGCGTCAGTTACGAAGAGAGACCATCGACGGACTTCTCAGCGTTATTAAGGAGAAGGATGAGGTACGGTTATTTTCTTTTTAGACCGACACATACATTGCATGCCAAGCGTTTGATGAAATGTCTAGCTGAACTAACAAGATTTCACATTCTGTGCATTGCATATCAATCCATCCGAGAATGTCCATGTTTGGTGACATTTTAATTTTTTGGTTGTAGAGAATACATCACTTGCAGTATCAGATTGCTCGAATGAACGAATTACTGCTGGCCACCCATCATGGAGTTCCTATGGTATCCAAGAAGGTTGCCTCTGGTTAAACAGGTTAGTGCATCACTGTGCTTCATCTGGGTGACATACGCAGAGATCCTTACTTTTGTTACTTACATAGTTACATCAGTTTTAGTTATTTTTATATTGCAGGATTAAGATCTTATGTCTGTTAGCTAGGTTACTAAAATAGGAGTATTGTCTTACAGTATCATTTGGACATTCCTTCTTGTGTATACCGAATTGAAACCATCAATTCGACACACAGGAGCTGAACATCAGACTCCATAAAGAGTGCACTTGAAATGTGTGTATATCAAATATGTTTGAATTTATGGGTTAGATGCATCTCTACTTATGCATCAGATCAGTAGCCATGGGCTTACATTATATACATATGGAAAATAGTTTTTCGACTTCTACAAATTAGTAACTAGCTAACATGAGTCACAATCTAAGCACATAGGTTCAAATAGTAGGTCCTTCTCCTGTTTACAAGGAGACACAAGTACCAACTTCAAAATCTCAAATTAATGGACCACCCTTTAATTAAGCAAATCAAACATTTTGCTTAAACGTTATTGCATTTGCATCAGACTTCAATATCATCATTGTAAGTTTTGAGCTTTTAAATTGAAATCCCTAGCACCCTTTAACCAGAAGATCTGCAGACTGCAGTATCTTATCATCTTATGCATGTCACTTATGATTTACTAGTTTTTTACCAGCACAATATTGCAGCAAAATGGTTTTTATAAACAATAATGCAAGTTGTCACAATATACAAAATAGAATCATGTCGAATTACATACTTTATACGTTGAAAAATTATTAAATATTGTTCACTATGTAGTTCTCAAGCTATTTGCTGCAATAAATGTCCAATGATTGTTTTTCCTACACAAATTATCCTCTTTCTCTTAATTACTCGGAGTATTTGTTTGTCTAGAATATTGAAATTTTAGGTTTTGGCCAAAATAAATTGCGCATTATTTTGTATTATCTAGATGCAACATAAACACAGTCAAAAGTAAATATTAATATAGTAATGTAAACAATATTTAATATTTGTATCAAATTGAATGTGTTAATATGGTCTTTCTAATAATCATTGTGTAAAAGTAATATAATTTTTACAAGCTAAAAACATTTAACATATAAATTATAAAGCATGATAAAAACTGTATATACTTAAAAAGGAGGGATGTGAATTGTATTTAATTAATATAAATCTATAATCTATCTATTATATAATTATTAATAGCAAGTAACTATATTCACTTCTCATGATGCCACTCGTATCAAAAACTATTTTGAAAATTTACACTAAATCGATATCCAATCTGTTCTAAATTAAATCAAATAAAATTTAAATATAATCTATCTTATTAAGACTGATCTATAATAAATTTTAATTTATACTTAATCAATATCCTATTTAATCTAATTGTTATATAATTTAAGGATGATTTAAAATAAATTTTGGTTTTGAATTTTTTAAAATTGAATATAAATTCAAACCTTAACTTAACTTTATATTTATATTTATTATTATTATAAGTATGATAAAAATTTAATAAAATATTTTTCAACCAATCCATTGTAACATCCTCTATTTTCAGGTAACTTTTAATTTATTGCCAATTATTAATTTCCAAGTGTTTAAATTGGTAAAAATAGCTTAAGTCTCTAATTTGACTAGTTAAAGTCAAATATTGCAATAAAAAGACTTTAATATATTAACGTAAGATTTATCAACGAAATATGAAAAATTAAAATTATTTTTGGGGTTCTCTAAGAATTTATGACGTGTTGCAAAAAGAATCATCGAAATCCGGCACCAAAAGAAAGTTTGTTGCTAGAATATGCAGTTTTTGAATAGTTGATTGCTGTTTTGTGCTGAAATATGTCAAAACCAGAAATGATATAGCTAAAAGTTAAGCAAGTTTAGGGCCATTTTCTGTCATTTAGGAAAGATGGATTTAGAATCTAGATTATGACTTCAATAAGTCAATAACACTTAATTATACAAATGATAGTGTGCGTGTAAGTGTGTGTTAGCTTGTGCTCATCAACCCTCAATCTTCATCTTCATTTCAGTTTAGTTTGTTCAAATTAATGGTAAATTCTTGAAGTGTTAGCCAAAACAAGAAAAATCCTAAAGTTTCAAGGTACATTTCCATGTTTTGGTTTGGTTTTAATTAAGTTTGGCACACGTGTGAAAGCCTAGGAGTTGAATTGGCGTTTAAATGGTGTATGTAACAGATTTATGAGTTGAATTGGAGTGTGTTGTTACTTGAAGTTGTGTGCTTATATAGGCATTATACATTTATAATGCAGATTATAATAGACTAATGGAGTATATTTGAGGCATGTTAAGATTTGTGGACTTAAATTGACTCTGTAATTTGATTTGACAACTAACGCTGTTATGAACGGACTAGAAGACAACTTGATTTGAGACTTAAGACATTAATTTTGCTACCTAAAAGTGAGTGTAGATTAATTTACCTTACAATTGCATATAACCGTGTTGAAATTTGATTAGACATGACTTTTGACTTTGCAATTCAATTGTTGCTTTACTAATTCTTGTCATGAACTTACTTTATTTATCTAACATTTGATTCATACATGTTCATGACGGACTCATATTTGATTTGATCACTTTGACTTCATCATCGTCACATGATTCAATTGAATTCTCTTCTAGTCATTGTTTGCATTTCGACCTGGCTATTCAGACTATTGAGACTATCAGACACGTGACACACTTATGACATGACAAATATCTGTCAGCGGGCAGCTCCCAAAGCGACTAGCTATTGAGATCGATTCGTTCTTTCTCAATAGATGTGTGATTTCTTTGAAGTGATCAGTCACAGATAAGGACTAAGGTTACACTACGTTGTGTAATTAGCGTTTGGACTCAGTTTCAACACATACACATGATCTTACTTGATACACCTTGACTTATTTGATTTAAATGCTTATTGTATTGTATAATTAATATATATCTCACTAAGCTTAGGCTTATCTTTTAGTTGTTTAAACGTTTTACAGGTTCGAAGGGTAAGATCACGGGGGGATCTAGTCAGATGAGTAGGATCTCTAACTGATATTGGACAGACTTGAAGAAGACTTTTACGAAGATCCTTAATAGAAGTTTTGGTACATATTGTACATGTTTGTGTTTATATGAGAATGGGTTAGGCTCGACGCTATTGTGTACAGGTGGTTAGACACGTAATATATTGGCCTTAAACACCTTGATATATATTGATCTTCCTTTGATGATGTAATGATATATAATGATAGTCTTTAATTTGCAAGGGTGTTTCATCGATGTAATACATGGGTTAATAATAGCCTAATAAAATAATAAAAGAAGTATATAAATGTAAATCTATCTCTATCTATACTATTAAAAGAGTAACTATACTCATTTTTTGTGAAGCCACGTGTCGTCACCATGAATCGACACGTGGCAGTTATAGATTTTAAAAAGAATAAAGAAATTTAAATCAAATTTATCCAAATCTTCAAATCAAATCAAATCTAATCAAACAAAATCTAATAGTCTACTAACTTATTAATTAAATTTATCCAAATCTAATATAATCCACTTCTAAATTCAATTCAATTCAAATCAAACAAAATCTAATAATCTACTAACTTATTAATTATAAGATAATATAATAAAAGTTTAAAAATATATATATGAAAATAATTACTCTTCATATATATTTAGAAATATACAAAATTAATAGGCGATAATAAATAATAATATGTCATTATATACTTTTGTTTAACAAAATAATATTTATATCTTTATCTTTTTATTTATTATATATTAAAAATATCCGCGTAATACGCGGATAATAAACTAGTAGACTATTAAAATAACAAGAGTGATATAAATGCAACGGGTAATCATTTAATAATGCATCATAGTTACTTTTACATTGTGGAAACCTATAAATTAAGAACTACTCTGTATAGAAGGCTAACTTGTATTTTGTATAGTTAATTCAAGGGTTTATTACGAAAAAAATCAACATTTTTTACGTTTTCGTTCCTCCATGTTATTTTTTTTCCGTAAAAAACCTCAAGATATTTTTTATTTTTGGTTCAGTGAAATTTGGACATTAGACCCCGGTTATAATTTGTGAACTAGGTTTTTAAAAACTGAAAAACCGGGTTCTAATATCTAAATTTCACAAAACCAAAAAAAAATTAACTTTATAACTTTATAGAAAAAAATAACATGGAAGGACGAAAACGCAAAGAACATGAAAACATGTTGGTTTTTTTTCATAATAAACTCTTAATTCAATGTGTAAATATATGTGGTAAAATATTAAATATATAGATTAACTTGGCATGGCTGATTATCATCTTATTAGAGCAGAAGCTTTACGTCTACTATACAATATCAAAAAAAAAAAAAAAAAAAAAAAAAACTCTTATGCTTCTCCATTTTCATATACTTTGATATTTTTTTATGGGTTAAGTGTTAATTTGACAATCCAACTTTTAGATTTTTTTCGATTTAGCCATTAAACTATTTTTTGTCTCGATTTGGCCACTAAACTATTTTTTGTATACACATTTAGCCACTAAACTTTCTTTTTACTGATTTAGCCATTGAAAATTGTCCCAATTTGGCCACTAAACTATCATATTTTGTTTCGATTTAGCCATTAGTTTTATTCATTTTTTCCAAAATAGAACATTAAACAAAGTTTAGTGGTTAAATCAGGACAAAAAATAGTTAAGTGGCTGTTGGATGGTCAAAATGGTACTTAACCCTTTTTTTATTGTATAAAATACAAGCTATTCTGTAAACTTACAGTGATTATAATCTACCCTTGTGTAGGAATCAAGTCTTCCATAGATATTTATAGAAAATAGTCGGGTTTCTCCAAATGCTACCACCAGATATTGTGCAAAAGCTACCCTAGAGGGAACCGGTCTGAGTACTAGTCCACCCTCATCTAGTATAAACAATGAAAATCAGATTTCTTCACAAAATCATAGAGCCGATGAAGCAAATCATCCAATATTCTCACCAGTGGCTTTAGGCGTTGGAGAACAAGTTCTCATTCCAATTGAATCTCACAGTCCTCGAACACAAACAATTTTAGAGAGAGAAAGAGAGGGAGGGGAGGAGGGAGGGAGAGAATGATTTCTAGAAGCCTCATCAAAAGAAAAAAATGATTTCTAACGACTTCGAAGGATTTCTTTTAGCTAAAGAGAGAAGTCAGAGAACAATTCAGAATGTTATCATAGTCATCTTCAATATTATCAAAACCTTATTTTGTGATGATGTAGTTTTTATTATTTCCATCTTTCTTTGTATTATTAATTTGTAGCTTCAAAAGAGAAAAAGAAAGAAAAATTTTCAAAAAGCATTTCATAAAACTAGAAACAAAATATAATACGCCGAGCTTTGGATTTACTAATCTTTGTTTATTTCTAGTGCCCTCGTTACTCCCATTTTGTGGCAACGAATAATTTGTGTTATTTACTAAACACTTATCGGATTATAATTATTCAACATCATTCAATCAATTTTAAACGAAAGAGTTTAAAGTTGAAACTATATATAAAAAATAATTATCAAGCTAATAGGATATATGGAAATCGTAATGAAATGTTTTGGGCAACAACTATGTTTGGTCCCAAGAAAAGATAATTTACTTTTAGAAATTTTAAAACCAAATAAAAAGTGCTAGTTCTATTTGATAGTATGTGGTTATTAAAAAGTATTTATTAAACCCTTCGGTATGTAATTGATAATTTTTTAACATTTAAAACGTAGCATCATAATTTAATACTTATTAATAAAATTTAATAAAAAAATATCCAAGTTTGGACCTTTGTTTAACATCTAAATTATTTATTGACAACTCGATCATTAGCAGAAATGCAAAATAATTTTATCAATTGCCATGTTTAGCTCGTGGTGTTAGTCGAACTTGATTTACAAGGTTATTTTTGGAATGGTAATGGTGAGTAAGAATTTGAAACTAAAAAATCGAAAATAGAATCTTTGATTTTATTTCAGATTTTACCTTATAAAATTGATCCAGAGTCTCAGATCGAAACTACTAAAAACAAGGGTTTTAGTTTCCAAAATTCAGAGTCAAAATTGAAAAAACATTTTGTTTTTTTCATTTTACGATTAAGTCCTTAATATTTATTATTCTATTTGTATACTTATTTTCCCCATGAGTTTAGGTGAGTTCTTCGAATCAAAATTTTGACGTAGGGTTTGTGTTCCAATTTGATTGAACAACCACACTTCCCAGAAAAGAGTATCAACTAGGAGTGGAGAACTGATACAAACCCTAAAACCGAACCCTGCACCAACTTCAAGCAAGCAAGAATTGACAATCTCTCTCTCTCTCTCTCTCTCTCAACTATTCAATGGTTATGGCGATTAAAAGCTCTAGATCTTCAAGTTCATCAGCCGAATCCTACATTGGAAGCTTAATTGGCTTGACTTCTAAAAGCAAAATCAGATATTAAGTCCTTTGTATAATATCAACACCAACGAATCCTCCATCAGGTTGAGCAACGGTAACCAATTTTATTCAATATTTTTTTCTTGAAATATTTTCGGTGGTTCCATTTTATAATTCAATTAGGTTATTTTTCAATGGGTTTATTGCACATTCTGTGGACGTTGTTTATCCAGTACAAAACAGATTTTCCCAGGCATGAACATTGTTACAAATCTATAATTTAATTAGGTTGTTTGATTAGCATCTTGTCACACATTGTTACATTAGTTGTGTATTTGGCATACGTAAACGAGTTTATAGCATCATATATGGATAAATGAAGCAAATAATTGCCTTTTGAAATCGTAATGTCTATGTTCCTCATTTAGTACCAGCATATAATTTGTAAAATTACGCTTCAAAGGTATTCTTACCAAATCTGTCTAAATTTCTGAATGTCTCATCAATGATATCGTTATAGATTTTCGGCAAAGTATAATTTAAATTTATTCTTATCAAGTTTGAGATTTTGAGTAAATTTCCTAATATTTTAATAACTCTGACCAACTTCACATAAAAGTTCTATTTTTAACCATAGAAAATTGTTATTTTTTAACATTGTATGTGTTTATGATACAAGTACATGTTAGGTCTTTTAAAGCAACATGGAAATTGAAGGAACTTAAGTTATGCTAGCTTCTCGAGAGATGTCTAGGTCCATCCACTATTTCCCATTTAGTGGTTAATAGTGAAATTGTGGCAAACCATGCTGTTAAGTACTCGGTTCAGGTTTTTCTCTATCCTTCTGCTTTTGCCTTATTTGTTCGTAAATTGATTAATATAACAATATATGAATGGTTAATAGTGATTTTGTGGCTAACATTCTTGTCAAGTACTCAGGGTTTTTCAATCCTTTCGCTTGTGCCTTATTTGTTCGTAAATTGATTAATATAATAATGTATGAATGGTTGATAGTGATTTTCTGACTACCCTTGCTGTCAAAGTGTCAAGTTCTTCGTTTGGGCTTCTTACAGTCTTTCTGCTTGTGCCTTATTTGTTTGTAAATTGATTAATATAATAATATATGTACATATAAATGATTTTTTTTACTACATCATGACTACTATTATATAGCTTTGGTTTATTGGTAGGGATATTGAATTCTTGATTTTCATAGATGCGTTAAGGATGTTGGTCCTTTTGGAAACTCATTGAAGCCAAATGCTCAAATTCATTCATACCAATATACAGCTTTTCCTATTCTATTTTTCTTCATCTAACTTTTGGTTTAGATTTTTAATATGAGTTTCTGATTTTAATTTCTTGCTCTGATTCTCATTGGAAGTTGGAACTTCCACTGCCCATCTGGATTTATAGCTTTTGATTTAGTTATGAACAATGTGTTTTTTGCCTCATATCTTTTCATAAATAGGGACACTTGATATGTAACTTTATTATTATTTTGAATCTTCACACACCCGTTATTTATCATCCACTATTAATATGGATTAACTGTTGAAGTGTTATTCTAAATAAAAGTTTCCTCCTACTAAAACTTTAATCACGATGTACTAATGTTTTTTAATCCTTAATACATTTTGATTTATAAAACGTAAATTTTCTTGATGTATTTATTTACTATTTATTGATCGAAGATTGAAGCCTGGATGACTGGAAATTGCAATAAAAGTAGGGCCAAAAATTCAAAATATCAATTTGTATTTAGAATCTTGGTCCTCTGCTACATCGATTTTCACCATGATCAACTTTCTAAAGCTTTTAACTTTTTACTGATTTATTAGCTAATATGTGCTTGATTTACTAGACTTTTGATATTTACTGAAACACTAACTATTTATTCGCAAATTGATCAAACTAAGATTAAATCCAATATTGGGCTCCCAACTTCAGGGAAATAATCATCATTTCAGAGGTCATCGTCCTTATGCAGGAATTTTTTATGAGGAAGATGGCACACGCTAACACAATTAAGGAAATTGGTAGCATATCTAAGCGGGTAAGATTTCTCAATTGTTGGTTATCACTAAGCGGGTAAGATTTCTCAATTTTTTTTTTGCCGTTAAAAAAAAACTAAGTTTTTCGAAGATACATGTCAATTTATGATGTGTAACTCTAAGATGCAAGCCATCAAGAGTTACTGGCCTACTAATATGTAGTTTGTACATTATGATGATGAGGTAAACATGTTAATAATCAGTGCATACAAACAATCTACAGATATAACTTGGTATAATTTGGAAAAAGATAATTTGAATTTTTTGTGGTAAAACTCATACTTACCCTTGTAATTCTCACAAGTTTAGTCCATTACTGGACATTTGTTGCAACTTGTCAAAATAAGGTAATCGAAATATGCCCACAAGGCAATTGCATTTTATGCACAAAACTTGCATACTCCCTTGTACTTAAGTTCATTAACTTTGTAGTAGGTTTGATAAGTAGTGGCAAACTCTAAATAGTTGCTAAAAGCAAGAGAGACAAAGAGAAATACGAGAGTTTAGTAAAAACGGTGGTGTGACTGGTGAGACTGTGTATGAAGACTTATGGTAAATGTCAAACTAATAAATAGTAAATATCTATCTCATAATTGTGTCTACCATTTCTTATATTTTTATGTCACAACACAACTGGCACAACAGACTGAAAATACATATACATATATCTAAAAACTAAGTAGTCATATTACACCTTCCACCTTTCCACAGAAGTTTTCTTTTGACCATGAAATTCCTATATTGTTTTTCACATAATTCAGATTTTCAAACAGGGGTAAAAATTTTTAAAAGATGTTGGAAGTTGATTGTTGAAAAAAATGAATGCAAACCATTGTAGTGTCCCTTGCATTTTTTTAAATCAGTTTTGGGTTGAAAGTTTTGAAGCATTTGCAAATTGCAACTGATTTATTGGTAATGCAAGGTTGACTGTTTTGAGCAAGGTGATGTTTTGTATGTGGAGTTGATGTCGTTTATATGGATGAGGCTATACGCTGTAGAATATATGCTAGCTTGTGTTGCTTCATTGCTTGGACACAACCACAATGTAACAGATTTGATAACTGCAGATATAATCCTGTTGCTCGATGTTCTTCTTAGCTTGGAAAGTGGTACACAATGTAACAAACTTGATAACTACTCTAGAATTGTTAGTTTATAGATGAGGCTAAGTGTTAAACATGTTATGTCAAGTGCATAGTTATTTCTCATGTAGGATTTCGTAGACAATGAAAGCTTCTTTTTGGATGTAGTTGTCGGCTTTTTATATATTTTCTTTTCAGATAGTGTCAAGGCAACTTAAGAAACGACGCGTGGATGTGGGACTCATGCTGATTCATCCTATTAGCAGAGGTATGATATGAAGTAGGTTTCAAGATGGTTGAGCAGATTCTTCCATTTTTATTGTTGGTTAATATGATTTTATATGGTTTGTTTTCATTTTTGTTATCATTTTTTATTTTATGATAATATAATACTATATACTTAGAAATTGTTGTGATTTATAATTAACAATTCACATTTGGAGTATATAATTTAGTTTAGATTGCTTTAATTTTGTTAATATAAATGTCATTTTATTTAATATAATTGCTAGAGATAGTCTAAAAAAATAACATAAATATGTGCCCGAATTTCAACCTACGTCCTTAAATCATTCTAGGTATTCTCAGCTTTTGGATTTGAGAAAATATGTGATTAAGAACACTACATGCTTTCTGGTTTTTGTCACTATTATTTGTTTTAATTGTCAACTAAATATGTGCATATTTGTCAATTTCTTAATAACTACATATCATGAAGTTGTAGTTGTTGATCTAGTAAACTGATGTTGAGACTTGAGACTCCTTTAGCAGGATGAAAAGCTTTGGATTGAAGAAGCATCCCAAGGCATGTTTTAGTTTTGTTGTTGTTTGTTGCGATATCTTTATTTTCTCTGCATGTAATTTTTGCATTATGACGTATCAGAATACTAACCCTTACTAGGAATGGGATCGGTCTTGTACCGGTCTCGAACCAGGTGGTACCAAATTCTTTTGAGACATAATATAGTACCGAATTCTTTTGAGACATAATATTAGTACCGAATATCAAACCGATTATAAATTTCACTACCGGTATGATATCGGTTTGGGACGCTATCAGTTGAAATCGGTAAAAAAAATTCACCCCTAATCCTCACTATGTTAAAAGAAAATTTCAACTAGCTTGTAATTGGAAACAGATAGGATAACATATGAGTGCAATATTGATAGTTTTTATAATTTCATTTTTTTAATGGGAAGTCTTACAAATTTATCAAGTCAAGTGACGCTTAATCAAAGAGGCATTAATTTATGGTTCAGTTTAGCAATATACTTCACTACTTGAGCTACCAGCGTGCCAATATCATGTTTTCTTAATCACAATCAATTTATCCTTTTGTTCTTCATTGTTATACCATAACCTGGACATCTTTGTATATGATCTCTCAGTTTATCCCTATTTCTACCCAAGTTCAACAATAATGCATGTCTTTCGCTGTGTTCATCTTCCTCCATCTACCGCCAAGTCACTAACGACTGTCGTGTGTCACTCTGTCGAAAACTTTCAGGTTTGTTTTCTTTCCCCCATACATTGCATATCAAATATATTATTAATGCTTGATAAATTAATCTATATGTCTATCCATAAACCCCACCCCAACCTCATTTTTGGTTTTTAATAGAATAAAACATAGTTGCATATATTTAGATGACAACTGAATCTTCAATTAAGATATTTATAATAACTAATATGAGACTATTCAACACTTGAAGTTTGATCTTTTCGTTGCTAATTATAGTTGTCCCTCGATAGTGTCTCATAAAGAGTAAAATAGGGTTAATTAGGAAACCACAAATTTCACTTCATGTGGGATCATGAAATACATTTGCTACTATAATCATATGACATAGCCAACAAACGGGCCTAGAAAACTTATTTTTCTATACAATTGAAGCTAAAATTTATTTTTATCTCCTCTTAGAACTGAACAAATGCATTTTTTTGTTACCCATAAACTATAGATCAAGTGAGATCGAAAATTAGCTATTTGGACAGAATTCATGACATAGACAACAAATTGGGTTGGAAAAGTCATGGCGCAAAATTACGAAATATTGTTTCAGTTTGCATTTGGGCTGATACTCCAGCACATATGGACATGTATATCTTAATAAAATGAATGACTGGGCTGCATATGTTAGGACCGAAATATACTCTTCATGAAGATGCCCGGATGACCAGAAGGTTGTCTCAACCTCTGAGGCAACCTGCTATCAATAATTAAGAATTTTTAGAGTTAAATTCAAATTTATGATGCATATCCCACTTCCATTTTAGCATTTGAGTTCTTGACAATAGGGTGTCACTCCTTCTAAATAATCTTTATTATCTAGCTTATTGGATCCAAAAACCTTAAAGTCAAACTCAATGCACCTTAAATTTGATTTGAACTTTGAACTTTCCAGATAATGTGCCTTGATCTTGGTTCCAATAATAGACCTCCAATTAGTTTGCTTCGACATTTTATATGGTTTCAAATGTTGAACCAGACCTATCCCAACCAATTTGAACATGGTACTTGGATGATTCTAAATTGATTAGAGTAGTTTATTTACTAAATTATTCATGTCTATTTATTAGAAATGTAAATATGCAATGACTTAATTGTGGTGTTTCATCAACGATTTCATCACCAATTTGGGATCAAATTGAATCTGACTTGAAACATATGTTTGACAGGGATTTTCGTGTCCCTAGACAATAGATTTTCGTATCGTATATACAAATGTCCTTAACATCTTTTGGCCTCAAATTTCTCAATTCTTAAATAGGTTTGCCACATGTGAAGCATGAAGCATCAACAAATAAACCATGGAGTATACATTGTTGTTATCACCTTAATTATTATTACATGGTGATTATGCCAGGAAGCTATTACATAGTTTAGAAAGTCCTAATTGTGCATGTGGTCTTGACTAAAGGTTTTGTTGGAGATGAGAATGAGATTGCTAAAGAATTATAGAGCCTCCGTGTTCACTGAGAAAAGGATGCCAACAAACGATTTCAACTCAAAGAGTTTGGTTGTTCTCGAGAAATCTTTTAGATAGACCTAAATTTTGTATCAATGGGTTTCATTGGTCATGTAACGGTTATTATTTTTCTTATTAAAACTTTTGGGAACCTTTATTTATATATCTAATAATTGAACTATACTACTTTTTGTTTAGTGATACTATTGCTTTAACCACAATAAATCAACAAAAATCCATAATTAGAAATATGGAAATGTTGAGGTCGTTCTTTTATGTTGCCATTTTGATTTCTTATGATGATATGATGACCAATAAATTTGGATTCAAGAAAGGCAATATTTAACGTTTTTATTAAAACTACGTTATCCTGTGCACCGCACGGGTATTACACTAGTTTTAATTGCTAAAAGATGATACTTTTAAATTTAATTACTAAAACATGGTGGTTTATAATTTTTTTACCCAAAATTATCCTCTTCTTTTTACTTAATTTTTTGTTTTACCTTTTATAAAAAAAACCTACTTCTTCTTTTTACTTAATTTTTTTTTTTACTTTTATAAAAAAAAACTAACTTCTTCTTTTTACTTAATTTTTTTAACTTTTATAAAAAAACTCCAACATTCATGAAGTTTAATAACGGTATCAATAAATATTTATACTTTATAAATTATTGATTTTATAAAATGAAACGATATAAAATACCATTTTTATAAATTGTTACGAAACTTTATAACACAAACTCAAATATTATATATAAAATATAAAAATAATAAAACAATCAATACAATAAGTTCAAAAAGTAAAAATTCATTTCCAAATTTTCAACATAGTCATGAACATTTAAAATAAATAATATCCACATAAGTCTTTAACAAAATACCAATCACAAGTACCAAAAACGTATTCGATCAATCAACTTAAATAAAAAAACACAAAATATTAAATAAAACACTAAGTCTTCTCCCAGTCAAATCATTGTTACTTTCGGAATCTGAAATCGTCCAATTATCAACCGTAGTAATATTTGGTCCATTAGAAGTAGTAAAATTAGAAGGTACCTCACTTTCATCTCCATCTAAACTATCAACATCAAATTCGTCTTCTTCAAACTCATCATCGAGAAATCGTGTTGAAGTCCTCGTTTTGAATCATGCCTAACACGACATTAGTATATTCTTGTGTTGCCATAACGATAAAAGAATCTCCAAAGCCTGTAAAATAAAGAATATTAAATTATTAAAAATCAAGTAGTACAACAAGAATATTTTAATAACAACCAAACAATTATGGACCCATATTTCAGTTTTGCATGATTGTGCATGAAAGACAGAGACTTGTGCAATATGACTGTGCATGAAAGACAGAGACTTGTCAATAATCGCAAGCTAATACACACACTGTGCTCGTTAAGGTACTTACACACGCACTGCTCGTTAAGGTGCTTACACACACGCACACACTGCTGCTCGGGGTCACTCTCTGCTGCCCCCCCCCCCCCACACACACACACACACTGCTCGTAGACATACGTCCCACACATAGAGGCACTTACGGGATTCCCAGCTATCGCAAGCCAATACACACACTGCTCATCATCATCACACAAGTCTCATATTTTGTTAGAATTCAACTTCAGGAACCATGTAATATGAATAACAAAAACATAGAAATCATATTTATTAGAAATCAACATAAACGATTGAGAAAGCACCAGATGGGGTAGAAAAATACGGCGCCGGCAGCGGCTCTATCAGGTGCGACGGGAGGGGCAGCGGACTTCTCAGGTGCGCCGGCAGAGGGTTATCTCAGATGCGCCGACAGAGGGCTTCTCAACACTCGAATTTACTCAGAAACAGATATAGGTCAACAGCCAACCCCCACCACTGACACACACTCAAAGCAAGTTCAAAAAGGCATATCCAAAATCACATCAACAGCATCCCGAGCTTCCTCTGCAATCACTTGAAAGATCCCATCCCATACTCTAATATCATAACGACCGGGTGGTGCGCCGGCAGAGGGCTTCTCAGGTGCGCCGGTGGTGAGTTTTTCAGGCGACGGATATGACCGATCGGAAGGGTTTGACAGCGGGAGGGGTAGAGGAATGGGCGATTAGGATGGGAGGAGGGCTTCTTCTTCTTCTTTTTTTTTTACCGTGAATTCCACCACTGCATTTACTTTTCTGTTTTTTTTAATGAAAAATTAAAAGTACAATCTTTTGGGAATTAAAACTGAAACTACCATGATTTGGTAATTAAATTTTGAAACCATCATGTTTTGACAAAAAATATTGATAGAAATCAATTTTTTATTTATTTTAGTAATTAAGCCACTCAATTTTTTTTTTCTAGTCGTTTTAGAAAATAATTATTTTTTCAATATTAACTCTCAAAATTATCGTATATCAGTGTACTATGCTTTTTTTGAACTTATTGGCAGAATGGCAGTTCCCTGCTTCCCCAAGTTGGCGCGCTAGGGTTTTCTCACCAGAGCAGCCCCTCAACGGACACAGGCAGAGGACAACAATCGCAGAGCTGTTGATCTCTTTGGTAACCATCTAACCGGTTACCTTTTGTGAATTCTCTTCTATTTAGCTTTGGTTATCTTCGATTTAGCTTTGGTTCTCTTCAATATAGCTTTGGTTCTCTTCGATTTAGCTTTGAGTTTAACCTATGTGAATTCTTAAATCAAGAAACCGCAGCTTTGAGTTCCCGCCCAATGCTCCTTTACAATGTTAGACACAAAAACTAATTTCTCCCCAGGTTTCTTGTATCTGTTTCTGTATGCAATTATTGACAGCCCTGAGCCCTGTAAATCACTTTACTAAATCATGCCAAGAGAATATGAATTGGTGGAACTAAGCTAGCATTCGGTTTTAAACCCAAAAACCAACCAAACTGTAGAAAAACCAAAAACACAACCCGGGAAAACGAATACTATCGCTTTGTGTTCGGTTCGAGTCCATAGCCCTCCGGAATTAACAAATAGCAAATATTTTTGAATCTTTTTCTGTTGCCTTCATCACGTGTGCTAGTTCTCTGCTTCTTACAGACACAGTGCAGAGTTTAGATTTTGTCTTTTTTATGTCTATAATAGAGTTTTTGCTAAAACAATTACATTGCGTTCCTTTGTTTAGAGGAAGCAAGAAAAAGTAATAGCAGATGCAATAACCAAAAATTGTGGAAGACAGAAGTGAGAACAATGAGATTGCCATCTTCAAACCACTTTGAAGAGCTTTTACATTCCCATATGGAAGCTGCACTTTAATCATAGAAACTATTCAAAACACTGTACCATGAAAACCAACTAATTGGAGCTTGAGTATCATCACCTCCCTCTTCAAGGCGTTGAGGATTAATCAACTTCTGTATGTTGGTTCAAGAAGCTACTCCCTCCTTCACCCAAAATCACCCCACAACTCCCAGATCCCTCCAACAACTCCTCTTTAATATCTTCCAAAATGCCAACACCATTAGAAAAACAACCCAAATCCACACCCAGATAATCATTAACGCCATTACCCAAAAAAATTTCATCATTGTTAAGCTCCTACAATCCTATGTATCCTTAGGTTATCTTCATCAAGCCCACCAAGCTTTTCAACAAATCAAGAGCCCTAGCACCACCTCATGGAATCAAATCATTAGAGGCTATGCTGGGACTGAAAAGCCTCGTGAGTCGATCCATCTTTTTGATGAAATGCTGTCATCGGGACAAATGCCGGACGAGTACACTTACTCGTATGTTATTACTGCGTGTGCTCGGGGGAGATTGTTACGACTAGGAGAGAAAATTCATGGTATGGTTATAGCAGGTGGGTTTTCTTCAAATCTGTTTGTGCAAACTAATTTGGTGAATCTTTATGCGGTGGCTGGGGGAGAAGACTATGGTGGGGTGAAGACTGCTCATAAGGTGTTTGATGAAATGAGGGAGAAAAATGTGGTGACATGGAATACACTGCTTGCTGGGTACGTCAAATGTCTTGATTTTGATGGGGCACATAGAGTGTTTGATGAAATGCCTGAGAGAAACATTGTGTCATGGACGACATTGATTTCGGGGTTTGCACATAATGGGGGTTGTAAGGAAGCATTGTGTTTGTTACGTGAGATGCTACGAGCTCGTATGGAATTGGATCAGGTGACTTTGGTGTCTGCATTGTCTGCTTGTGCAGAGATTGGTGATTTGAAGATGGGGAGGTGGATTCATTCTTACATTGACAGGTGTTGGCATATAAAGAACAAAGGACGCACAGTTCGTCTGAATAATGCACTCTTACACATGTATGCTGGTTGTGGCGTTATTGATGACGCATATAAATTATTCAAGCGAATGGAAGTTAGAAGTACTGTCTCATGGACGGCCATGATCTCAGGTTTTGCAAAACAAGGTCGTGGCAAAGAGGCTCTAAGTGTCTTCCAGTCGATGGAACATGAGAAAGATGACAGTTCAAATCCTGATGCCATAACCATGCTAGTTGTTTTGTATGCTTGCAGCCATTCTGGATTTGTCGAACAAGGCCGCCAAATCTTCGAAAACATGAATCCGATTTGGGGAATTGAGCCTGAAATCGAGCATTATGGTTGCATGGTTGATCTTCTAAGTCGTGCTGGACTTTTGGATGAAGCACATAAGCTCGTTGAAACTATGCCCATGGAGCCAAATGATGCAATCTGGGGCGCCCTACTTGGTGGTTGTAGAATTCACAAGAATGTAAAGCTTGCTTCTCAAATTGCTCAAAAACTAGCTATATTAAATCTGGAAGACGATAAAGCTGCTGCCTACTTAGTGCTGTTATCAAATGTATATGCTGGTGCCAAGAGGTGGAAAGACGTTGCAAAGGTGAGAGAAAATATGGTTCAGTTGGAACTGAGGAAGCCTCCTGGTAGAAGTTGGGTACAGATAGGTGGACTGGTTCATGAGTTCTTGGCAGGTGATCGGACTCATAAGCTAGCATCTTCGATCTATGAGACGCTTCTTTTAGTCACTGTTGAAGCAAAACTAACTGGATACAAGCCTGACATTTACGAGGCAGCACAACCTTATGTCGCTTAAGTGGTACGATGCATTATAGCTTTGTAAGCGAAGATGCCAATCATCCTTCAAAATTTTATTTCCGGTGTGTGTGTGTGTGTATAAGAACTGGTAATTTAAAATTTATGGATCATCAGGTCTTACCTTCCTCATTAGTCATTATAACATTATTTCTTACTGGATCCAGCCCCTATATGTGTGTGTATACATATGTATATTATATTATATCACATATATTATAAAGAATTTGAAACTTTTTTTAAATTTAAAGTAGTAACGCAAATATGAATCGTCTGTTTGAGTTGAACTAACTTTATCGCATCCATCAGTTATGAATTTGAGAGTTCTGCCTTTTCATCTGTAATTACTTGATACTATCTTTCATTGATATTATAATTAGTAAAATATGTTATGAAATAGTGGTTCATTATACAATTCTCATTGTTTTAACTCCAGCCTTCAGTCGTCAGTTACCAAATTCAGGCAGAGAAACAACAATCATCAAATTGAGGCTATGATATTGATTCATGAGATGGAGAAACCTCAAGTCCTCAAACGGAAGATCTAGAACAGGGTGTACATGACACAACCGTCTCTTGTGATTCTTACCAGGAAAAAGGGTTTCAAGTTTCAAGGTAATTTCACCTAAAATACTTGAATCTTCTTCCCTTTAACTAAGTTAGATGTTTTTGTTTGTTATTGATCCGTGGATTTTTCGATTTTGGTGGGTTTATATGCTTATCTTATTATATTAATCTAATGAAGGATTTTTGGTTATAGTTTTACAGAACTTTCCTTGTTTTTTTTATGTGTGATGTGTGTTTTAGTTTCTCAGAACTTAACTTTTTGTGGATTTTTGGTTGTTGGTAATCGCTGTCGTGTTAGTGTATTGATTTAATTGGCGTATATCTTATACATAGATTCGTAATCTAATAAATAAAATTGTTTGTATCAGATAAATTTTTTGGTTCCATAAGGATACAAATAATAATAATTTGTTATTTGTTTATGGTTTTCAGAATTTATTGTTTCAAAACTGTGTTGCACTTTATTGGTTGTTTAAGTTTCATGATGGTCATGTTTTACACTGACCTTCGTCCAGTTCATTAGGATGTGATCCTAAGAAGATGATTGTTCGTAGCATTTTAAGAGTTCATTCATGTGGTCATTGGTGGTGCATGTTAGACTGTTAGTGAAGGTAATTTATATACTTGTTTTTGCTTTGCAACCTATTAATATTTCATATTACAAAATTAAAATGCATATTGCAATGCAATAAATTGTTTTGGAACCCAAAAAATCGATAACCAAACTAAAACTGATATTTTAAATTCATATTTGGTTTTCTGTTTAGATGGTAGGAAAAAAGGGGCCGAAACATCAATATAAAAAGGGTAAGTCTAAATTGCAAGTTCCTGAAATTGAAGACAACAATTTTGCCTATTGTCTGATCAGTGATTCAGTTCTCACTAGAACCAAGAAGCAAGGTCTTCTTTTGCTTAGTTTCAATTGTTGAAATGGTTGAGGATCATCTACATGCAGGTAGCAAAAACAGAGCTTTGAGCTAAATGCTGTTGGCCTGCCGGACTGCCACTAAGACTTGTAAGTATTTATACCTCCTTTGGCTTGAATTTCTTTACTTAGTTTCTCCATTTGATCCAATGCAGGGAAATAAGATACATTGGAATTATAAACCTTTCGTATTCAAATTCCTAATAATTTGTGTACCTATTGAACTATTCTTTATTTAGATTGAAATTTGGTATTTTGGTTTGAAATCAAACAAAGTGGACCTCCAATGGAGAAACTAAGTAAATACATTTACATTCTGATTTTAGTTTGGTTTGCTCATGTTTGTCGTTTGGATTTGTTTTTTCTTGAATAAGATTTAAAACCAAGGAACTGAAAACTAGACTGCTGAACATCCCTTGGCCAAACACATACAAATCATCAGTTTGGGTCGAATACTGTATTTTACTTATATCTTGTTTTTTTTGTACAACATTGGGAGTCGATTGTTAAGAATGTGGTTAAGAATCTTTGCTTCTCTTATGGATGGTCCTATGGTGTTCTCTGGAGTTTTTCGTTAGGAAAATTTATTGTATGCACTCTTTTTTTTAGCTCACAAATACTTGTTAGAATGAACAGTATACATGTGATACATTACATATATATAACCTTGAATTTTTTTTTTAAAACAGAGTCAGTGGCAAACGAGTTACTTTTTTTTTAAATTTTTTTTTCTTGGATCTATATATACATGAAATATTCATCACTTAATGCATCAAATTTACCTTGATTCTATTTCTGCAAGTTCATAACAGCTTCTGATCTAGCTGACATCTTTTGCAAGCGATTGTCGTTCTCTAATTTATACGATACATGTTGGCCACTTTGTGCAGGTTATATATATTGATGACTGCAATGACATATGTGTTTGATGCAACTTTGTCAACAAGACAAGTGACGTTGCACGAGAGGGACTTTGATTTAAAAATTATAGAACACCATCTTCAATACGTCCCCTGCTATCTTTCACAAGTTCTATTTAGTTTTCCATGCATCTTTTCGTACGTTAATTTTATAGTTTCTTAGACATGTAGTTTAAATATAGAGCAAACATACTTTTTATTCAAAACTTCATGCTTCGTTGTATGTCATGTCGTATAGATGAAATGCATGGATATGGAACAGGTAGATTGTTCTTGAATACTTTCTTCAATAATCTTTTCCTTAGTTTTGCCTTCAATGAGGAATTCTTTCTTTCGATTGCCCCAGTTACCCTGTTCACCATTCTTGAAAGTTATCTGATACTTGATAGTGCAGTCATGTGTAATAAAGGTATGATTTGTTTTTGGGTTTATGAATAATCTAAATTCTAATTGAATTAATAATTTGTGTTTGATTGTTTTGATGAATGGATATAATCCCACGTGAATAGATTTAGACGACGTTTGGTTCACATAATGAAATTCAAAAGAATTGGAATTTAATTTTTAGGGTTAGGTAGTCTTGAAAGAAGAACTTTTAACGAAAAATCACCTAGTTTCTTAAAATTCTGAACGTTTTTTTCAATTTATTATTTTATAAAGAGTTTATTATGGAAAACACTAACATGTATTTACAGTTTTTGCGTTTTTGTTTTCTATGTTTTTTTTTCCAGAAAAGTTCTATTTTTTCTAGAAAAGTTCTCAAGTTAATTTTTCTAGAAAAGTTCACAAGTTAATTTTTCTTTTTTGGTTTTGTAAAATTTGACTATCAAAGCCTGGTTATAAACTTATAATTGGTTAACCAAGATTCTTTAAAAAAATTGAAAAACTAAGTTCTAATAGCCAGTTTTCATTAAACCAGAAAGGGAAAAGTTAATATGAGGATTTTTTGAAAAAAAAAAAACATGGAGAGATGAAAACGAAAAACGTAAAAATGTGTTAGTTTTTTTTTTAATAAACCCTTTCATGAATAAAATAATCTAATTAAATATACCTAATGTGTTAATACCAACTAATGTCGTATGTTTTTTTTGAAAGACAAGTGGGAGTTGAACTCAAAAATGTGAGAATGATCCTAAATAAATATGAACTTGTAGTATTAAAGAAGTTTGGGGTTAGAAAATCTTAAATTATATGAGTGAATTATTTTGAATGAGAAACATGTTTAAAAGATGTTTATTTTTATTCTATATTAGAAGATGAAAAACTAAAGATCAGACGACTATTAATACACCACAAAGAGCACAACTATGCTACATGCTTTAATTGAACATGATAAATGGTATGTTTAACAAATCTAGCTAGAGTTTGAGTCGGCACGTTTATTAGCTATAACTTTTAATTTTATCCCGAGCTTAATATTATATAAAAATGTTTGATAAAGATGTATAACATAAAATGTGAAATGACACCATATTAAGTGATATTACTTTTCTATTCATATTTTTTAAAGGAAAAGTAAAACATTCTTAACCAAACAAAAATTTTGTTTATTACGAACTTATTCCGTAAAAAAAAAACTTGGTGTTTTTAGCTCGTATTTACACTTAGAAGAACATAATTAAATTCAAACCTTACAATGTTTGATGAAATGGAATAGAATAAATGTTCACAACCAGCTATGGGTATTGATCGGTTAGTTATAAAGTGTTTTTATAAATTGTAGGAATGACATTCTTTCAACCAATGTATTTTGATAAAATTTTGAAAAAAATATTAAGTCCATTTTCTTTAAAACCCGAAGTTCCAAACACATTAAGATTTGAATTTCAATTAACAAAAACTCCTAAAAGAGAAACTCATTGTCAAACACTCCAAAACTTGCTCCTAATATTATAAGAATATATAGCCAAACAAAATATATAAATTTTGCCATCAAGATATTAATTATGACAAAGAAACTTATTGATCTGTAAAGTTTAAATACACTGTAGGCTACACATTGTGTACTGAAATCCGTCCCAACTTGTAAATGCTTCAAGAGAAGATGAAGATATGCAAATCTGATATACATCGCGACAGACGGGTATATTTAATAAACAGCTCTTGGGCAATCTGCAATTGAACCAAACCTTTTTTTCAAATATTATCTTCAAACATATGCAGATTGAAGATATTCAAGGTTTCAAAAGGTTCATGGATTAATATGAGTCCATTTGTACGAGTTTAACAACTATGATCACATCACAACAATATGAAACAATGTGTGTTTGCTATATGATACTGTGTTTGTCTGCAAATGCCAAATCAAAACCATACGAACAGGGTGGAAAATGGAATATAGCAGTATACGAAAACCTTATAATTTTATACTATAAGAAGCATCTTACAGAAATTTTTGCAATTGGTACTTGTTCTTGTCAAAGTTCCATTCTCGGTCCATTGTGCAGATATAAAAGCAATTCTGTTCTAGGAATTTCGAGGATATCTATATCACAAACTTTTTAAGAAACTGTAATGATAGTTAAAATCGAAAAGTTTCCTTTCTTATCCATTGACTGTATAGTTTTCTCCGTGTATAAGGGGCAGTCTTTCTTTCATTGAAGTAGATGTAGGTAAATTGTTGAACCACATAAAATTATAATTTGTCCCAAGTGTTTAGAATGTGATTTATTTATTATAGATCCTTACATCAATTTGATCATTTTTATATGGAGCTATGCTTATCCTTATTCAAGACGTCAAAAGTGGTGTACGTGCTTATATACTTCTACTTCATCAAACTAAATTAACAAAATTATCAAGAACTGATGAAAGGAGCACCTTACATAGAGATAATGAGGGTCGGAACCACATCCAGCATCCTACTTGTATAAATCCAACTAAGGTCGGAAAATTATTATGCAGGAACTGCCACTGGTCTAGTGCTGGTTTTTATACCTTTTATTGCTGTAAAAGAAGACACCCGATCAGAGAAAAATGGTAAGAAACATGTTAGGAGATGACAGAACCATGACTGATGCAGACTAGACACTAGAGTCCTTACCTTCGGCATAATCTTTAGCTCCAAAGACAGCAGAGCCAGCAACCAACGCATTAGCCCCAGCCTCAATAACCTGCCAGCAAATATGGAGATGAATAAAACCTTTAGCCCAAGTTCATATTAATTTTCTTCTAGTTTTATGAAGCGTGTTAACACAAGTTTAATGCTAATGAGAAAGAATCAAGGACAAAGGTTCATATGGATGTACCTTGTATGCGTTATTGGGACCAACTCCACCATCAACCTCAATCCATGGGTTCACACCCTGCAAAATGAGATACAATTACATCATGAAAATTAGAATATGGTGTGCCAACATGATGAAATTGGGTCCTATGGAAATGAGCAGAAAAGCCAAACACAAGCACGCCCATCCTCAAGTCATTGGCACCCAGGTCCCATGGAAATAACAAAGTTGTAGCGCCCACGACAAAGTTGGAAGGCAAATGAGCCGGGAGGGACTTTATGTGCTTTGTTATGAGCCCCATGGGGTGGACCAAAATTCCTTCATATTAATTGTGTTTCAGGTAATAAATCAAATTTAATGTCTTGAACATAAAGATGAGGAGGCGATACGATACCTTCTCCACACACATTCTCCTTAAGTCTGATATCTTCTTCACTTGGCTTTCAATAAAGCTTTGCCCACCAAATCCAGGATTTACAGACATAATCAAGACCAGATCAACCACTATCAAACAAGAAAAATACCAATAAATTCAATAACTCTGTTAACATATATAATTCAGATAATTCATCTACAAATGATCAAGACAAAGAAACCTTTCAACATTGCTAATTTGCTTTATATTCCATGGGACTTTGAATTTCAGGATAAGACTTAAACCTAATCAAAACTAGAAGCTCTAGCAAATAACACGACTTCGCTGCTGCTGGAGGTTTCTAGATTAAAGAAACATTCTTGAATGCAGTAAATATAGCAAAAATTATAGTTTACCAATTACCATCGAGGACATATTCTATCGTTGTTAACGGTGTCGCAGGGTTGAGGACCACTCCTGCTTTTGCTCCAAGACTTTTAATCTGAAAGAGCAGGGATACTAAAGGGTTAAGGAGGGTTAAGGGATTAAACACTCAGAACCATTGTAAATAAAAGAAACAAACACATTACCTAGCAACAGGAGTTAAAGAACAAGTGATCAACAGCAAAAAAAAATTTTCTCAGAAACCGATTTCAAGAAAATATATGAAGGCTTACTTGATTAAGAGTACGATGTAAATGGATGGTGGAAGATTGCTCACAGTGGACGCTGACTATGTCAGCTCCGGCTTTTATAAAGTCGGGCACTCGTTGTTCAGGTTCCACAATCATCTGCCATGTTTTATAGTTCTCATCAGGATATATATATCCTTTTAACTCAATATCAGAAAGTATTATTTGTGAAGACTTAAAGAGTTACCAAATGCACGTCCAAAGGGAGGTCTGTCACTGGGCGCAATGCATCCACAACGAGAGGTCCGATTGTTATATTTGGAACAAATCGACCATCCATCACATCAACATGAATCCAATCACAACCGGCCAACTCAACAGCTTTGACCTATATAAATATTTAGCACTAGGTGAGATGCCCATGTATTACATGGGTTGATTTAAAAAATATTCATAAGAATATATAAATAATAATAATAAGAAATTAGGAGGTTATTGAATTTAGTTATTTATTTATCAGATTAGTCAGATTTTTTTAAAGCTTAAAATAGATTGGATTTGATTTGAATTCAAATTTGATTTTGGTAAATGACAAAAGGAGGTACTAACACGTGGAAAATTTGATGAGGAGCCGACACGTGACGGATTTAGTCAGTTGTTTATTTATATTTATAGATTATCCTATTGACATACTAACACGTGTCACTTTTAGAAACTATTAATAATAATTTTGTACTTCTATTAAATTCCTATTGTCATACGTCTTATTTCTAAAAGTTTATTATACGTATCAGGACTAGTACTCTTATGTAGTGAGAGTATAAGATCCCTAAACCAAATGTATGAGCCCTACTTCTTATATCATCTGAATGCAATTCCAATCAGCAGAGTTGCTCTCTGATTTTTTTAAGTGAAATAACATTGAGTTTAGCTTTAAGGCTTATCAGTGGGTATCATAGCTTGCCTCCACCTGTAAAATATCGATAGACAGGTGATGCCAATAGAAAAGGCTGTGAATTTGATTCCAACAGGAAAAATATAAGAATACCAATCGTTGAACCCATTGACAAAGGTAGAACCTAACTTGTCAAATTAAGAAACCCCAAGAAAATAGTGAAAGGAGTGTTATCTAACCTACTCGAAATCTCAAATAGAAATCCCTAACCGATCAGCCACTGTTAACTGAGTCCATCCAAATCAATTTTCTGAATAATCATGTAATGGTACCACAGAATTGCTACTCCATCTTATACATGAGGAACCTTACTAATGAGATTAGGCATTCTGTGGAACTCTCAAACCCAAAACCTTAAGCCAAGCTATGAAGGTCGCTAGAAGCCATGAAAGGGTCTTGTATGCTTGCTGGTCTTACAAGCCTCCAAACCACCTTCAGAAGTTAGCTACAACACAAAACACTCTTTGGTGCTCAATCAACAACCACTCAAATTTACTTGGGCCCACCGTGTTACCAACACCAAAATTTTTGCCTTCTATTTCACCTAACTTATCCACCCAAATGCCTTACAACTTTAAAAAGTCATCCTGCTATGACTTACTGTAACATATTTGGGGCGTTAAAATGACCCAAATATGTAGTTGTCTCATTGAATTTATCAATAGTATGATGGATATGGACTATTGTAGATCAAAGCTAAACAGGAAGAGGATAAAGGCATATATACTTATCACTATTGGAATGCTATTTAATTGCTGTTGTCTACTGGAGGTCGTATCTTTTTCTATTGCTTATGTTGAGGGCCACTTGCAAGTGCTAATTTGGTTCTTAGCTTTAATATCAATGCATAACCTGATATCTGAAAATCATTCAAAGATATCAAATTATCACTTGTTTCATCTGGAACGTATCATTGTTTGTAGATTGGTTGCCTCTTAGACGGTTCAGATGGTCATTAAACGGAAGTTGGGGGGTTTACTAAAGAGGGTTTTATGTTCTTTTATGAGCTGTTGCAAAAAGACTCTTTAATTGTTGAAAACTTATTTCTGGTTGGGACTAATATGAGCCAGAGGATAGTTTCTCTGAATGGGATGAGGTGCAGTGATTATAATCGGTTTTTATGATCTTCTACGGGTTGCTTAAGTGTTTATGCTATTTTAGGGATTAAAGTGACATGTATAAATTATTGGACTCTGGTGGTTCAAATCAACATATGGAAAGCAAGGGAAATTGTTTTATTAATTTGTCTATGTAATGTTGCTGATTACAATGGTCTATTGTAGTGTCTTTCGGACTGTAATGACTACTCTAATCAGCTTATATCTGAGCTTTGTTGGTCATGTGTCAACTTTGCAATGAGGGTTTATGGTTTAGGTTGTTAAAGTCAGTCATCTTGACCAACTGACTCAGTAAACTGTAGTATTGTACTCCATTTCAGCTAAGGGTTTAGGTCTCTGTACAAATGGAAAGGCAATCAAGAGGGATCTACAAATGGGAAGGGTGCTAGTGTTAAAGTTGTGGACACTGATTGTGGCTGGAGAAAAGCCACTAGGTTTTCTTGTTCAGTCTTGGTTTTTTATATATATTGATCCCTATTTTGTAACCTTAATCCAAAACTAAACAAGAGACTGGCTAGTGTGGCAGTGGATGTTGTTCATAGTAGGACCCAACCACATAAATTCCAGTGTGTTCTAATTTTCTGCAATTACTTTATCAATGTTGAGTTCGTGCATGTGTTTGTGTTCTCTTTCCTAACAGAGTAACAGCTAGTGCATCATGTGAACGCTTAGTAAGGAATCCACTGTGAAGTTGGTCACTATAATCCTTGAGGTCAAGGATTTGCTTTAAGGAGGAGGAATGGTACGGTTAAATTTAGACACTATTAAATAATAACCTGCTTTTATTAAACTCCCAATGCAAGTGTCTTAATTCTAGAGGTCTACTATGTGTAGTATGTTATGCATCACTACTTGTACTCTTATGTGGTGAAAGTATAAGATTCCTAAGCAAATGTATGAACCCTGCCTTAGTTGATCATTTGAATGAAATTCCAAATCAGTAGAGTTGCTCTATTATTTTGTTAAGTGATTTCGATTGAGTTTAGCTTTAAGCTTTCTCATACAAAGAACAAGGTTTAAGATATGAGATGTGTCCCTTTTGGCACATGAACAAAACACATTTTGACATTGTATCGGTGTCAGAAATGATAAATCTCAGGTGAATATGAAACTGCAAAGAGTAGATCATTGGCATATGCATCAAACTATTCTTCTCAAAGAAGAAGCATGAACAAAGAACAATACCTGCTCTCCCAACTTCGAGAAATTTGCAGAGAGAATAGATGGAGAAACAATGATATCACTCTTTGAGAATCTATCAACACGAGAGCTAGCCTTCACAACGGTTCTAATACCTCTCCTAGATTCACGAAAATTGGAAATTAAATATAATGTATAGAGTTTTGGCTGCATTTGATTCAAAAACAAACCAGGGACTGCTAGTAAACAAGGAGAAGATTTCAAATGAAACAGTTTGCATTCACTTGCTATTCACCGAGTTGGATCATAGATTATAACTTGTAAGCTAATTTGACATAAAACTGGGAGCAAAATATTAGCAATATCTTCATTGGCAGATGGCAGATGATGCAGCTAGTTGTAACTTACCTTAAAATACAACACCTCTTTCCATTTTCAAGACCTAATCATGACCAAGATGAAAATAATTTATCCCAATTTACCCTAAATATTCATCTAAGAAACAAATCCATACAAGTTACAACAAGCTGCCTTCATTTCCGAAAGATAGACAATACACTCCCCACAAAAATAATCAAGAGCTTCACCAAAAATCGGAATTTTGAAAAGTAACTGTACCTTGTGCAAATGAGGGAGTTGGGTTGAGAAAGAGACGGTCTGGCAAACCGATTAGTTTGTGATTGGATTAGAGCGGATGAACCCATAGAAGCAGTTGCCATCTTTTTCCCTTTTATCTTTCCAAAGTCTTGAACAAACAGTTGGTGGGCATAAACTAAAAGGCGCAATCTTTCGTATATTCACTCCAAATCTTTCGGGTATGAGTGTCTGGTGAAAAAAAACTCAAATTCAAGATTGTTGTGCTGTCAGAAATTCACGATTGGATGCGATTGACACGTGTAAGAAGCGGATGGGTTTGGTTATCTTCGATGTGTGGCCATGGAAAAGAAAGAGAAGATGAATTTGAGAGTTCACACCCGACTCTCGACGCCCCTCCGTTGTCGTAAAAAGTCGTGCGACTCCATTTCAACTTCTCTCTAACGACCAATAATAATTTGATTAATATTGGTGATAAAAAAACAAAAATATGGAAATAATTTTTTAAGGTTTATTATTATTATTATTATTACTAGGTTATTACCATGTAAATACATGGGTTGATCTAAAAAAATTAAAATAACATTTCTAAAGATATATAAATAATTTTAAAAAATGAGTGTTTATTAGTTTTAGTTAATTTAATATTAAATTATGTAGTATAAATTTGATTTGATTTGAATTAAATTGAATATTAAATTAGATTTTAATATGATAAGTAAAAAGAGTTTGTAACACGTGTTAATCTAAAAAAAATCTGACATGTGACGATTTATTTATTTATATTATAGATTTATGGACAATTAAAGAAGTGTGAACTAATTATATAGAAATATATAGAAATTATTACTTTAGATGGTCTCCTGTTAAAAGTTATTGGAAGAAAAAATAAATTATATCAAAGTGTAGGTAAAATAAATCAATGACAATAAGATTTTAAATTTGAATTTACATCAAAAACATTATATAATAAAAGTTATTGAGAAATTATAATGTTAATTGTAAAATAAATAGTTTTATGATTTATTTACGTGTGAAATCTTGTTCTATATTTTAAAATATAATTAATACCATATGAGAATAGAAATTATTCCCTCAAACTAAATGGTAGTAAGAATTTAGGTGAAATATTGTTAGTTAGTTATATAGTTTTATCTAATTATTAAATTAAAGTTAACTATATTTAAAAATAGGTAAATAAAATACATCTGTCGATAATTAAATATGACAAATGGCAACATAAGATGACAAGTAACATTTTAGTTACTTGTATATTAGTATTTATAGATTATTTTTTGAAAATGAGATCATTTATGAAAAAACTTCCAAACCAAATACGACAAAATACAAAACTTACATATGGCTAGTGATAATTTAATTCATTTACAATATACAAAGGTTTATACGGTGAAACTAAGTATAATTAATTAGATTATAAAACAGTAACATCTAATATGAAAATGTGTTTATTACGAAAAAAAACAACATGCTTTTACGTTTTCGTCCTTCTATGTTTTTTTTTTCATAAAACCCCTCAAGTTAATTTTTTCTTTTTGGTTTAGTGAAGTTTGAACATTAGAATCCGGTTATAAAAAGTAAACCAGGTTTTTAAAAACTGAAAACTGGCTTCTAATGTCCAAATTTCACTAAACTAAAAAGAAAAAAATTAACTTGAGAACTTTTATTGAAAAAATAACATGGAGGGACGAAAACACAAAAAACGTGAAAACATGTTAGTTTTTTTCATAATAAACTCATATAAAAATATGATTAACAAGTCAATGAACCTTCAAAGTTATCATATGTGAACCTTGGAACATGTTAGTGACGGGTTTGACATCCGACTTTTCTATTAAAATAATTTTAATAAGAATAAATCTGATAATATTTTTTTTTTCAAATAAATATTTATTCCATTTATGTCATATGAAATGGTCTGTAATCCACATGATGGAGGACCATATACTAATTTATTTCATTGAGACTAGCATGTCCACTTCATAGTCGAAGATGTTTGTCGCCAAAACCAAGTTGAATGAATCCAAGTTCCATCACTTGAAAATTCTAAGCCATATATCTTGAACTTTCTAGTATTACTAGCTTCACAATGATCAAGTGTTTTGATTGCATCGTTGCAGCAATGACATACAATTGATGAAAAATTCAAACATTTATTCAACTGATCCAACTGATAGACAATCTTATAGAACCAGTCAACTGTCTAGAAATGTATCCAATCCATCGAGTTCTCGTCATGATGATCATTTAACATGTACTCATCCACTGGTCTCGTCCAATTTCCACATCCACTATTCCTCCATGATCGAAAAGGAAATAATTCTGAAGTCAAATTTGAAACTCTTGGCTAGTATTCTTTAACTCGATCCCTTAGAGTTGTAATCAACTCCCAAACCCAAACCCTTGATCCTCCCTCGGTACCCCTCCATTACAACTCAAACCCTCTATCACTCTCAATGCCGAAAATCCTTTACAATCTATCACTAATTCTAAACTTACCTATCTATTTGTAATGTTAAAATAAAATAAATAATCCATCCGCTATCTATAAAAGAAAAAGCAAACTGAATATTAACAATTTTCAAATTTCTACCTTACCCGTAAAATTTCTCTTTGTGGTTTCACAACCCAAGTTCTCTAAACCCTTCTCCTCCCTTCTCCTACAATCTACAAACTTGCTATAATTCTAACCCAAAATGAATTTTTCTTAATTCAAAATTCCCACCACCAACTTTCTAAACAAACCCCAATTTTTTTTTTTACCATAAAACACCATATTTAATAATTTAAATGATTATAGGATTTTTTTTTTTTGCCAGCTCATCAATGGCATTTTGATGAGCCCATGCCAATCATCCCCCACCCTAAAATAAAATTCACAACCCTATCGAAAGAATTTATCACACTTTTGAAACAAAGAAAAAACTATATAACAGGAGGTTACCAAGAACACATTTTACCAGAGTCGATTAACCACCAAAAGAATGGACCTTGCTTTCAATATTCTACCCTTCCCATATATATGCTAATCGGATTTCCAATATTTTTACGGACTTTAATGGGTTAGCTATCGATTGTACTTCCGCTAACTCGCATCCATAAAGAAAAAGCACAGATCCAAAATAATTT
The DNA here is from genome assembly GCA_020465985.1 of Centrapalus pauciflorus. Taxonomy (NCBI): domain Eukaryota; kingdom Viridiplantae; phylum Streptophyta; class Magnoliopsida; order Asterales; family Asteraceae; genus Centrapalus; species Centrapalus pauciflorus. The sequence continues at coordinate 1,202,996 of JAANYP010002760.1, forward strand.
GCTTTTATTCAGATTAGTTGTTAGGAGCTCTGCTCCAAAGCCTGATATCATTTATCTGACTTGACATGAATAATATCCCAAATGCTTGTGTACACAAGGCAATTGGCAAATACAGTTCAAATGAAAGTTTGTCATGGTGTCATCCTTCCCCAATCACAAAGCTTTACAAAGTGACATATCAAAACAAGATTCATCATGAACGAATTTAGTTAAGCGAAATATGGCTTATTACCAGAAAATATCAAAAAGCTTGCATACCTATGCATCATCAGGAATTCAGAATGGATAATCTTCACTTCTTCTAACATAGCTTCAGCATGATCCACAATCTTTTGAATGAAAGGCCATTCATGTTCGTTGAATTGTGAGCAATTCTCCAAAAGAAAAAGAAAGGCCTCCATGGCATCTTCAATTGCCAATTTGCCTTCATCTTCTCATCCAATTTTCCAGCTAGAAATGCTTTCCTTTGACACGTTGCACGCTTCAGCACCAAAGCTAAACCTTTGAAACATTTAGAACTATTACAAAAAAGATTCACAAACATCGGCAATCACATTCCTTCAGCTTCATTTTTTTTGTTCTTCATCCAAAATTTTCCCTTTTCATCTGGGTTAAACCCTTTGCCCAAGTTAATTAGGGTTAACACAAGTTTATTGCTAATGAGAAAGAATCAAGGACAAAGGTTCATATGGATATACCTTGTATGTATTATTGGGACCAACTCGGCCATCTAAATTGAAGCGAATCAAATGTGCCCAGGCCCGAGTGAAAAGTCTAGGGAGAGTACTACAGTTGAAGTCAGCCTGGGTAAGGGGCAATAAACACTAATTCCTCGAATCCCTCTTGGAAGCAAATTCTGTGAATACACCTTACTTCATGGCAATATCCACAACGAGAGGTTGATTGCATCAAAAGGGATCCTTTTGTGCCCAATTTGTGTGCAAAAAGTGTGAGACCCCAAGTGAAATCATTTTTACCAGAAGATTATGATCCAGATCCTGAAACCTCAAGACCCCAAGTCAAGAAGATCATCTGAACACCTGAATGCTGATTTGTAATCTCCAATCTCTCGATACCCCCTAGCAAAGACACCATAGATGACATCATTTGGGATAACACCCATCTTAAGCATGTCTGCATGTAGCATCATAACAGCATGAACATGCTTTGTCTTGAAATGCCACTGTGTAACGACTGCATAAAGCTCCACATCTGCCTTCAATCCAATACTTCTCATTTCTGAGAAAAACTTGCTGGCTTTGAAAATTTGCCCATCGCTGCATAATCCTTGAATTAGGGTTGCATACAGAACATTATTTGGGGAGCAGCTATAGCCGCTATTGACATGTAACATTTTTCCATCCTTGACCCTCTCTAGGAAGATCTTGATTGCATCATTAGTCAAACCATCTTTACATAATCCATCAATCAAACAACTAAGAGTGAAAATATTAGGAGTAAGCCCTGCTTCTATCATCTCCTTGTAGAGTCGTAACGCTGCTTTCGTATTGCAATCTTTAAAATGCCCATCAATCAAAGCTGTATAAGCAACAACATCAGGCACAAGACCTTTGATCACCATTTCAGTGTACAACCCCATTGCAGCCTCCATGTTCTTTATCTTACAGTAACCGTCTATCAACGTAGAGTAGGTAATGATATTAAGTTCCACACCATTGCGCATCATTTGATCACACACCTCCAGCGCTTTCACCATGTTTCCATTTTTCGAGTATCCATTGATTAGTGCATTGTACACTAATGTATTTGCAGCGACTCCCTTTATATTCATTTGTTTTAACAAACCATCAGCCTCTTCTAATCTACCCATATTACAATGACCATTTATAAGAATACAGTAAGTGAATACATCATTTACAATGCCTAACATTTCCATCTCTGATAACAAATAAAGTGCTGCAGAAAGATTACCTTCCTTACAATACCCATCCATTAAGCAATTATACACATATGAATTTGGAACCTCACCAAACTTAGTCATCAGGGCAAAACAACTTTGGGCAGCTAGCATACTACCTACTTTGCAAAAAGTGTCTATTAGGATGCCATATGTTACAATATTCGGGACCAAGCCAGCAATCAATATCTCTCTGTAAAAGTCGAGAGCCTTACCAACATTTACCATCTTACAATGCCCATCCATCAGAGCATTATAGGTGTATAAATTTGGAACCATCCCAGCTTTGCTCATTTCTGCAAACATGCTTTCAGCTTCCAACATTCTTCCCTCGCAACAAAGCCCACGTATGAGAGTTGTGTAAATGACCACAGTTGGGTTCATACCTTTCTCAAGCATTTCATCAAACAGATTTCGTGCTTTCTTGATATCCCCTTCACGACATAGAGCATCAATTAGAATCCCATACGTGACTACACATGGCGAAATCTCATGAGAAACAATGTATTTATGCACCTCCCACATTGAATCATACCTCCGCAATTTCACAAACCCATCTAAAATCCTGTTACAAACATGAACACCAGGCAACTCGTTTGTTCTTTTAAGCACCCAATACGCCTCGTCCACAAAATCAAATTCGGTTAACGCGATCATTAACACTCCAAACACTTTGGTTTTGGGTTTGGTGAGTTCGGGTTGACTGAGAGCATGAAAAAGTAAAGTACACACTCTATGAGGTGAGCAAGACCCAAGTAGCGTTTCGATGAGGTCTTTTATCAAACACCTGGCCTTTAAGTACAATCTTGCATTGGTCAAGAAATGAATGGTCGCTGAATGCAGTTTTAAATTCTTGGTTGGATCGATGTTTTTGTAGGATGAATAGTACAATTGAAGCGCTTCACTTGCTGATTTAGAGTTTAGGATTTTGTTTGCGAGGTTTGACTGAAAAGATGAGGCATCTGAAGCGATTGTGTTGGGGAGGAAAGAAAATTTTCTGGCGCATGTGAAGTTACTTTTAATCTTCTTCATCGTCGCGCAGGCAATTTGATTTCTTCCATGAACCAGATTCATATCATTCGCCGTTTATTCTACGATGCCCATTGCCGTGTCTCACTCCCAGGCCAGGGAGTAAATTACATGAATGGTCCCTGTGGTTTGGGGGTTTTTGCGGTTTTGGTCCCTAAACGTTTAAAATTACACGGATGGTCCAAAAATCCCAAACCTTTAACACTAATGGTCCCTGCCGTTAACTTTAGCCGTTAGGCCAGTTAAGTCACAAGGGTATTTTCGTCATTTTCATCTCAGGGACCATTTACGTAATTTTTTAATAGTTTATCTTTTTTGTTTTTATTTTATATTCATTTTTTAAATAACAATTTATTTATTATCTCATTACTTATATATATATATAAACATAATATTTATGATATAACAAAGAAAATAATATTTTTGAAAATACAGGACCATAAATTTCAATTGCAAATTTTCTTTTGGAAAAAAAATGAAAAACTATTACAACTACATTACATTCAAACTTTCAAAGTTTTCACATGATTCAGCTCCTCCTCGGCTGCTCCCCCAGTTTTGACCCATCTCCCACCATATCGACCGTAGGTTCAACACCATCAACCAACGTCTCTAATCTTCTCCAGCTTCGCCGCCTTCACCACTGGATTCGCCTTCGCTATCGCTTCTTTCCCCACCGTCTTGAAATCAAACACCTTCGCTATCGGTTTTATATATCACACAAAAGAAAGAAAGAAACCCACCGGCGGATCTGCAGCTTCACAAAATGGCTTCCGGTACGGTAGTGTTTATGTGACGGCGTGATCAGATCGGAACTTGAGTTTTTCATTCCAGGTAGGATTTGTGTTGCCTTTGGTATCGATTAGGGTTGAGAGTTTCCGATTCGGGTGTAGCCAAGCCATGGCGTAAGTTTTGATGGATTTAGCAGAGAGGGAGAGGTCTTGGGCAGAGACGAGGTTGATTTCGAGGTATTGGTAAAGAGAAAGATTAATGGAGGGAGAAGAAGCTCCGGTGAGGGGGGAGAAGCTCCGGTGACGGGGAAGAAGCTACGGTGACGGTGGAGGGTACCGGTGGGCGGTAGGGTTGAGATTGCATACGTAAATGGAGGAGAAAGATTAATGGTGGAGAAAGATTAATGGTGTAGAAGCATGCCAAAGATGATAAATTAGAAAATAGAAAAAAACAAAAAAAAAAAATTAACTATTAGAAAATTACGTAAATGGTCCCTGAGATGAAAATGACGAAAATGCCCTTGTGACTTAACTGGCCTAACGGCTAAAGTTAACGACAGGGACCATTAGTGTTAAAGGTTTGGGATTTTTGGACCATCCGTGTAATTTTAAACTTTTAGGGACCAAAACCGCAAAAACCCCCAAACCACAGGGACCATTCATGTAATTTACTCCAGGCCAGGCCACAGGGAGTGGAGGCGGGAACGACACGTCAGTTTTGCCATTCTTTGCCATTTTGATACCATTTCGTGGGTGTGAATGCCAATTCGTTTTTATTTTTTTTGCATTTAAAACTTATAAAAAATTATTGAAATAAAAAATAATATTTAATTAATAATATTAAAATTAAACATAACATAAAACATTTCATTAATAATATTAAAATTTAACATAATTAAGACATTAAAACTAAAAAAAAAACATAAATAAAAATACTTAAAAAAAACATTAAAATACTTAAACTACATTAACCATTTTTTTTCTATCTCTTCCTTTCGTTTCATCACGAGCTCGAGTTGTTTTCCGGTCAAATGACTAACGTCTTTGGCATAAAATCGTAAGTCACGAGTTTTTTGTTTTTCGATAAGATCTTGTGTTTTTAAATCCAAATATTCGCCTAAACGATTTTGTAACCCGACTATATTTGCCGTCATGGAATCAATATCTCGTGAAGCCGATGTTGGCGTCGTACCGGAACTTGTTGCCGCTTTACCCTTACGTTTTGCCGCGTTCCTTCCAATCGGCCGTGTGGATGGGGGAACCTCAAACGAGTCGTCATCGTCGTTAAGGTTGATTCCGATATGCGCATCCGACGACATTGTGAACTCGTTAGAGTCCGTTGTTTTTGATCGTTTAGACCCACGTTCGATAAAATCGTCGGCCGTCGCAACACGTTGCCAAGTTGGAGAATCTTTTACGACCGACCACACTTCGATATGTCGAAACGGATACACATTCGCGTCTTTAAACATTCCAAGTGCTTTTTTTAGAATGTTGGCGTAGTTTTGACCACTTTCCATTGGATGGAATGAAATATCGCCGAAAATTGTTTAACGACGGCGTTGACATTCCTCCATTTTGTGTATAGTTGATCTTTCGAACGGTAGTCATTTTTCCCCATTTCTTGGTGGAACCTAAACCGAATTCGATTCCAAAAATCTTTCCTATTTTGGTCGGTACCAGTAATAGGATCTTCAGAAACATCGAGCCAAGCTCGTGCCAACGTCTTCTCTTCTTGGGGGGTCCAATGTTGAGTAGGAGCCCTCGTTGTTGATTTCTTTTTTTTACCTTTCGTAGCCGACTCGGGTTCGGGATCCACTTCGACTTCGGGTTGTGTTTCCGGAACGACTTCGGGTTCGGGTTCGGCAATATGTTGAGATGGATGGGTGCCAAATGGGGATAACGTTGGGGAAGAGAGTGGTTGGTACTCCGTGAACGCGTTAAATTGCGAATATTCCGGAGGCATGAAATTTAGTCGAGTAGGCGTGATGCCATACCCTCGACCGAAAACGGGTTGCGGAACCCCCGCAAAGTTCATAAAACCCGTGGGAGAAAATATTGGTTGATCCATTTGCATCGGGATCGGACGATAACCTTGATTTGTCGACGTTGGTGTGTTCGGATTGTTCGTCGAACCGGAACCGGATGCCATTTGAATTTTTGAGAGTGATGAGAATGGAGGTTGATGAGAGTTGGGAGAAATTTTTTTTAAATTTTGAATGATTTGAATGTGGGTGTATTTTAAAAAATCATGTGTGTGTGTATATACATACATACATACATACATATATATATATACATACATATATATATATATATATATATATATATATATATATATATATATATATATACAACGGTCGAAAATGAGGAAAAGGAGCTCGGCATTTCAATGCCGTTGCCGAGGTCTTGATGCCGTTGCCGAGGCGACGGCGCGGTGTTCCTATCTTTGCCGAGCTCGGTACCGAGGGGTGCCGAGCACCACTCCCTGTGGCCTCACAGGGTTTTGTTTGTAATTTAGAGGGTTCTGAGCTTTGAATTTCAGATCCTGATTTGTACTGATCGTGTAACAACCTAGATTTTATCTATGTCTTTTATTTTGTCTTGATTCAAATAATGTAAATTTAATTACATTATTAATTATGCAATTTAATTAAGTTGAAGACTATTTAAAATTAAATTATATTTATATTATGAATGATTAAAGATGATTAAAATAAAAGATATGTTAAATACAAAAGTTTAGTGGGTTAAATACTCAAATGATAAATGAAATATATATAAACTTAAATAATGGTCATTTAATCACAATTAAGATTTTAACTCTCTCTCTCTCTCTCTACTCTCTCTCTACCTCACGGATTCTTCACAATTCCTTCAAGAACTCCATAATTTTGCTATTAAATGAAGAATTGAAGTCAATTGAAGGTTACAAGAAGTATTAGACAACATCAAACTACAAGATTTTAAGGTAAAATTTACTTAATTTTTATGTTTTTACAAGTTTGGTTCGGTTTCTATTAAAAACCGAAACCAAGACTTTTAAATGTGAAGATTTGATATTGCATGTGTATGAATTTAGTAGATTATGATGAAGTTAAGTTAATAGATATTAAAGAAACAAAGTTTTTAGTTTAGATCATCCAAAACATTAAAGAAATCGGAATTTTGATGAAAAATGTGTTCTTGAAAAAATTATGAGTTTTTGGATGATCTTGATCAAATAATGATGTTATTGATAGGGAAATTAGTATAAAAACACTCAAGTAGTGATATTACATCAATATATTTCATTGCATGTTGATAAAAATGAAAGTTTGATAATTATTGATAAAATCCGTATGAACAATATGAAGAACAACAAGAACATTTTCTGGGAAAATATAAGTAAGGATCCGAATTCGGTGGAACCGAATTCGGATGGTGCTATTTCGAATCCTATGTTTTCGGACTCTACAATTCGGATATTTGCATTTCGGATCTTGAATGATCCGAATTCGGTGCCCAATTCACTTATGATCCTAATTTCGGAATTATGCTCAATTCGGATGACTTACTTGGATTGGTCCTAATTCGGATCATCCTTAGAACCGAATCCGGGTGCTTCATTCGGTTAGATCCGAATCCGGATCCCCAATCCGGATGAATCCGAATCCGGGTTGGTCCGAATCTTAAATGCTGATTTCTATATTTTAATTAAATAATGATTGAATGCATGGTTATATATATATATATATATATATATATATATATATATATATATATATATATATATATATATATATATATATATATATATATATATATATATATATATATATATATATATATATATATAGAATATGGTTCGAGAGAGTACCACCCAAATGCAGCGCACCAGAAGGTACCACCTTTAAAAAAACTTTTTTAAAATTTTTTTTTCATAAACATGTTTTAATTAACATTATGAAGATCGTATGTAAATTTCACATACATTCACATCTCCTAGCTCCTAAAAAATGATGTGAACACACACTTACATAATTTTGAAGACATGTGAACATGCATTTATGTGATGTGTGTTTTCATGCACTTAGAGTGTTCGGATTTGCGTGAAATTCACATATGATCTGTGTAATGTTAATTAGAACATGTTCATGAAAAAAAATTTCAAAAAAATTACTTTTAAGGGTGGTACCTTCTGGTGCGCTGCATTAGAGGTGATACTCACTTGAACCTAAATCTATCTATATATATATATATATATATATATATATATATATATATATATATATAGAAATCTTTTGAGAAATTATGAGAATTTAATGAAAGATTGACAAGTTATCAGATATCAGAATCAGATAAAATTCAAGAATTTAAAGACTAAAATGATGATGATAAAGATGATGAAATTGACATGATATTATCATGAATGGTTTTGAACAGGTTCTGTATATTCTGAACAAAGATTTAAAGATTTAAAGACTTAAAAGCGGGTCAGGGATTTGATTGACAGAACAGAATTGACAAAGATAAATCCTGAGATAACTCAGGTGGCAGATTTTTATATCTGTTTGATAAAGACCCAGACCTGTGAGTTATAGATATTCAGATTGAACATGCATAGATTCCGGTTGAGATATATTGTTGATGTTAGATTATTGGCATTCATTTATCAGCTAAATTGATACATGTGCACACCATGGTTGGGTGTTGCCCAGAGGATCATGATAGCTATTTGATTATCATTTCATATTGCATTTAAGACTTCTTCAGATATTGCTTATTGATTCATTGCTATCATGACTTCTATGACTTAAGCTTTCACTTTTGATCAGACATTTGACATATATATTGATTCAGCTTGATTAGCCTTGATGGTCTATTGTTCTAGAACTGGCTATTTCACCAGTTCTTATGAACTTGGTAATAACCTCCGATGTTCCGTCATATTGACTTACTGGTAGCTAGCCCAGTATGTGGCTGATCCCCACGATTTAAGCGTGAGTGTGGCCTGAACATCATCCAATTCTATGATTCTATATCTCAATCATGAGGGCTGTAGCGGCAGCCAAGACATATCACGCTAAGACTGATGATCCGCTTGACACGCATGTTAATATTGAAAATCTATAAACTCATTAAGCATTGCTTACAGTTGCTGCATTATAATTTTACAGGTAAAAGCAAAGGAAAGTCACCTGCTGGACCTAGCTCTTAGGTCAATTAACGATCAAGACAGAAGTATCATAGACCACTACACAACAAATCCTTTCGGTACTGATTGGAAGACAGCAAGTGTTGTGGATTTTGGGTAGATTTAATATGATTCTATGATGTAATGACTAGATTAGATGTTACCCTTTTATAACTTTATTTTGAAATATGTAACTTAAATCCTAATCTGTATGTACATGTAATTTAATTTTCCGCATTATAATTACCCTATCTTAGTATGGTTGATATCGTATTGCAATTTATGGGACCTAGACTCTGAGGACTGCCCCGGAAGGGGAGGTCTTCACAGATCGTTTAATTTTAGAGGTTTTTGGTTTAACAATATTTGAAGTCTAAACTTCACATCTATAATGAAATAAGTGTTTATTTAGATTTAGACTTTAAAGATTTATTTATTAAAATTAGAGAGAATTTTATATATACCCATCTAAATCTTTATAATATCATATATACCCAACCTAAAATTTTAATATCATATATATCTCTCTTAAACATCATAATATCATATATACCCAATTTTAATTATTAATATCACATATATCCCTCTTAAACATCACTAATATCATATATACCCAAATTCATTAATTTAATTATTTTTAAAACATTTAAGGCTTATAATTAATATTTCTTATTAATTAATGACCATTATACCATTACTCATTTCTTCTTACAACTACTAAACTTCAAAATATCATATTTATCCAACTTAAATTAAATATCACTTTTAATAATTTTATATAATTCATTTTTGTAAACTTTACTAAATAAATTCTTCAAACTCAAACAAATTAACATTAAAAAATATATAAAAAAATTGTGTTGGTACATCCTGTGTGACGACAGCAGTCTAAGTGATCCTACATTGTGATTTTAGCAAGTGTGTGATATATATGTTTATATATGGTTGATATTTATTAGTGTTTGTGTGTTTGAACTTGATGTAACGTATTACAAGAAGTTCAAACATAAAGTACAAAGATAAATTCAATCATAAGTTATAACGTAAGGTTCAACACTTAATTGTTTATGTAAAAGGCTAGATTCGAAGTATATATGGGTTGACATTCGAATCTGTGATAGATTCGAATGTAACCATAGGTTCGAAAGAAGGCTAGATTCGAGACTGTCAATATGGACAGACTCGAATGGGCCTTGGGCCAGATTCGAGGTTGGCCCACAACAGACTCGAATCAGGGTCTATAATTAGGGATAGACTCGAATGATTAGGAGACTTTTTGCAGAATTCGTGAGGAATTAAGCAAGAGGCGATCTCGAGTTTATCAGCTAGGTGAGTGCCGTTTCGGAGAGAATTAGTACGTAGGATCGTTCGTGTGTCGTTCGTTCAGCGTCTAATAGTCTCCGTGTTCCGTTGGTTGAGAGTTGTCCGTCTAACCGTCAACGAGGATTCCGCACTCGTTCACGGATCCGCGTCTAGATAGATCTTGCAGTCGTAGACCTTACAAGTGGTATCAGAGCCTACGGAGTGTTCTTCGTGTTCATCAGATACATTCTAGGTTTCTTGACGCTAGTTGGACGGTTTTGCTCTCAAAAACGTGTTTTTGAGCTTAGCAAATTCATATTCGGGAAACACTTTGTTGTTTTTCACGTTTTTGATCGAAATCATTATTTTTCGTTTGAAAAATAGTGGTTTAATCTGTAAAACGTCAAAAAATCAACGTGTTAGCCGTTTTTCGAGTTTGCGGCGCTCGAATCTATAGGGGTAATTAGGGTTTCACTTTAGTTTCGAGTCTAACCTAAATACGCTCCTTTCGAGTCAATTTCAGTGTGTTTCGAGTCTACTTTGTTTCGAATCTGTTACTTCATTCGAATTGGATCTCGAGTCTGTGTTGTTTCGAGTTTATTTCGAGTTTGTTACTGTTTCGATTCTGTGCTTCGAATCTGCTAGACATTCGAATCTACTGAAGCCTTCGAATCTAAGGACCATCGAATCTAAGGAGTTGTTCGAATCTGACATTATTTCGAATCTAATTGACTTTTAAGACTTAATCGAATTTATTCTCAAAAGATTTAATATTAATTAGTTTCGAATCTATCTAGATTCGAATAAGTTAGTCTAAATCAGTTTCGAATTAAATTAATTAAGGTCAAATTCAATTTGTTTCAGAAAAGATGTCAAATCTTCAGAAATTCCTTGAGATGGATCACGAAGTTGGGAAGGCAAATGCACCGCCTAAGCTGATGAAAGTTGAGGACTATTACTGGTGGAAGGACAGATTTACATATTTTGTACGATTCAATGATATGCGCATGTGGGTGTGCATCGATGAAGGGTACATTCCGCCAGTATCTGAAGTTGAAGGCCGTCAAAAGGTCTTGTAATATCAGATGATGAAAGAGGATGACAAGAAACTATTTGAAGCTGAAAACAAAGCTTTCTCCATAATCCGTATGGCTTTACCTCAAGATATTTTACACACATTTCGGACTCAAAGGACGTCGAAAGAACTTTGGGAGTCTCTCCAGAAAAGGTGTGAAGGTAATCCTCGAGTGCGTAGAAAGCGTACAGAGCTGTTGACCCAGCAGTTTGCGATTTTCAAGGCAATTAAGGATGAACAGTTGGATGATATTATCACAAGGTTCTATCATCTGATAACGGAACTTGAAAGTCATGGAATTGAGTATTCGGACACTGACAAGAACAACAAGCTTCTTGATGCCCTACCAGCCAAATGGGCTATGTACGTGGCAATGATTAAGCTGAATGAGGACAAATATTATGCTCAATCACTTGATGACATTGTGGGAACGTTGAGGGCATATCACTTCGAGATGATTAAGGCTGAGACTGATTATGAGCAAGTCCAGAATCCGGCTATGTATTTTGGAAAGACATCTAAATCATCAGTGACAGCTGAACCGAAGAGTGCTACAGCGTTTTTCACCGGAGAAACGTCATCGCCACCAGAGTCCGAAGACTCACTGAATCGCGCGTTCTTAGGGTTAGGAAGATCGGAAGAACCGCAACCTCAAGTCCAACAGGCATCGACCAGTCAGAGCTATTCGAAGATGCCCATGAGCGCAAAGTCAGCGGAAGAGCATCTGAATCTACTTGCTTCGTTTGTGGCCGCCTATGGAAATTGTGTTCAAGGGAAGATCAATGATCCGGCTCTTTGGGATCAAGATTACGATCAGGTCGACCCTGATGACTTAGAGGAAATGGATCTTAAATGGCAACTGGCCATGGTGACCCAGAGGGTTAAAAGATTCATTAAGAGAACTGGAAGGAATTTGCAGATGAATAACAAGGGGATCGGGTTTGATAAGTCCAAGGTGAAATGCTATGACTGTCAAGGACTAGGACACTTCGCCAGGGAGTGCCAGAGGCCAAAGGTAGAGACATACCAGGGACAGAGCCAACATCAGGGACAATTCCAAAATCAGTCCCAACAAAGATACCTTCCGAGTTCCTCATCTGGTCAAGCCAATCTAGCGGGTCTATTATCCAATGTCACTTCTGACAGACAGCTAGATGGTACCTATGACTGGAGTTCACATCCTGAGTCAAATGCTAGAGCTTTCATGGCTGAAGTTACGGAGAATGGTTGTGAAGAAGACGAGCAGACCACAAGGGACAGCAGTCCGATGTGGGTAGAGAAAGCGAATGATCAGACCGTGCTGGAGTTTGCTGCTCAGATGGCCAACGTGGAATCTGATAACTCTAAGGTTAGTCTTTCTTATTCTCTATTTTCAGAATTATGTGCTTTGTGTGCTACTTCTAATGATAGGTTAAATCTAGTCTTAGAATCACACAAAACCATCTCTGCTCAAAATGAAAACTTAAAAATAGAAAACGCTAGCCTAAATGATATAAAGCAAGATTTAAAAGAAAAGCTTAAGGCTGATGCTCAAGACGTAATAGTTCTAAAAGACAAACTGAGTGAGCAGTGTGTTAGGATAGAGCTTATGTATGAGCACGTAGAGGCCTTGACCAAAAGTCTGAAGGACAAGGATATAGAGCTAGCTGAGACCAAGGTTAAGGTAGCAGAGGCAAACAGCAAGTTGGAGAAGTTTAGGAATTCAAGCTTAAATCTAGGGAAAGTTTTAGATGCCCAACGACAGTCTAAGAAGCCCGTAGGTCTAGGTTTTCACGAAATTCCTCCACCATTCAATGCGAACTATGTGCCTCAGCCTCAGGAGAAAACTGACAAGTCAGTAGACTTAGAGGACCTACCTGAACCGACACCAGAGCCTATAGTAGAAAATGCACCTAAGGTGGTTGACTCAACCGTCAAGGTCAAGAAAGTGAAATTTGTGTCTTCCTCCAGTGAAACACCTGCAGGAAAACAGAAAATTTCATGGGCTGACCAGGTCGAAGAGACAGACACTGTAGATGTACAAAAGGCTGTAGACACTAGTGAGACACCTAGATCTAAGGGACCAACCAAAAAGTCCATGGATAAGATGTCTTGCTTTAGATGTCACGAGAAAGGGCATGTTGCTTCTCACTGTCCACTTAGGAAAGCAGAAGTTACACCTAAGACAGTGAACCCAACACCTGTTAAGCCCTCACCCAGTGTGGCAAGCAGCAGTAGTTCTCAAACTATCGAGAAAACTGTGCAGGCCGCACCCAAACAAGTTGTGAAGAATACACCGGTTAAGGTTGGACCAAAGGAAGTGATTAGGACAAATTCACCGAATCGTGTCATTAATCAATCTAGGTCAGCACCACAGCAAGTCTATAGGAGCACCACACCTAGCAGGTCACATACTCCAGTTAGGTCTCATACTCCAGTTAGACAATATGCACCGGTAAGAGCTCAAGGATCACAGTCAGAAATGGCATATATAGAAATTATTCCAGAGCTCCACAACAAATGCCTACACCCAGGCAAAGAGTGAACTTAAATCACTCGGCACCACAACAGAATTCAGTTCAAAGGCCCAAGTCACCTGAACGGCGAGATGGGTACTTGAAAGAGTTCACGTATGTGGACGAGAATGGTATTACCAAGTCAGTCATGGCTTGGGTTCCCCGTGATAACTAACCTATTTTCTTTCATGTGCAGGAGATAACTACCGGTCCAAACAACAAGTGGTTCGTCGACAGTGGTTGCTCCAGGCACATGACGGGGGAAAGAAGTCTTCTCACAGACTTCAAAGGGGGTAATAGGGGATTTGTATCATTCGCGGGTAACAAGGGTGGAAATATCACTGGAACTGGAGAAGTCACTAATGGGACAATTACATTGGATCAAGTTTATCACGTTGATAAACTGGTTCATAATCTCATTAGTGTATCTCAAATCTGTGATAAGAAGAACTCGGTGTTATTTACTGACACTGAGGCGTTAGTGCTAAAGCCTGGATTCAAGATACCTGAAGATTGGATATTGATGCGGGCGCCAAGGAAGAATGACTTGTACATGCTCGATATGAACAAGCCAGATACTTCGATGGGTCCGATCTGCTTACTATCAAAAGCTTCAGAGACGGAATCCGTACTGTGGCACAGATGCATGGCTCACCTGCACCTGAGGAAGATGAATTACATTACGAAGCATGGACTGGTGCAGGGTGTGCCCATGAAAAGTTTTCAGTTCGAGGATAAGTGTCTACCTTGCATGAAGGGCAAACAACACAAGAAGACACACAAGTCCAAGACGCAGAATTCCATAGCCTCAACATTCGATCTGTTGCACATGGACCTTTTCGGCCCAATCAACAAAAGGAGTATTGGAGGTAGTTGGTACTGCTTAGTTATCACCGACGATTACTCACGTTTTTCTTGGGTTTTCTTTTTAGGTACAAAGGACGAGACGGCTGCAAGGCTCATCGGGTTCTTGGACCAAGTGGAGAACTCATACGGAACTAGGGTTAAATGTATTCGTAGTGATAATGGAACTGAATTCAAAAACACTGTAATTGGTGTATATTGCCTATCAAAGGGCATAGTGCATCAATTCAGTGCACCATATGAACCTCAACAGAATGGGGTGGCCGAACGTAAAAATAGAACTTTGATTGAGGCTGCAAGGACTATGCTTTCGGATTCAAAGCTTCCTACCATGTTTTGGGGGAGGCAGTGAATACCGCGTGCCACATTTTAAACCGAGTCCTTACAGTCAAATCATTGAACAAAACATGCTATGAAATTTTGAATAAACGGCCACCTAACTTAACTGGATTCGAACCGTTTGGAGTAGCATGCACACTTTTAAGGACAAAACATCAACCGAAGTTTGGTGAAAAGGCTGACGAAGGATACTTCCTAGGTTATGTGCCAAACTCACCAAACAAACGGGTGTTTAACAAAACAACTGGTACTGTGGAGATTGTGTATAACATTGAAGTCACGAGTTATACACATGAACCCCAAACTGGTCCGGAATGGATATTTGACTATGATAAGTTATTTGAGTCTTTTAACATTCCTCTGGATGATAATACAGGTACAATCGAGAAGGACTTGGCGACGTTGCATCTGAACGACGATGGCCAAATCTTTCCAAGGACCACGTTCGAATCTACGTCCGAGCCTACTGCGACTGTAGATGGATCTCCAGAAGTTGCTGATCAAGAGGCACCTAACACTGAGAATCAGACTCAAGCTTCAAGTTCTAACTCTGAGGAAAACGTCCGTGAGGAGGAAAATGTAGAAGCTGAGCCTGTTCCCCCTTTAGGTGAAATAGGATCCAACTTAGGAGATAATCTAAGCGTTGATGAAATAGAGACCTCTAGGATTAACAAGAACCATCCAATAGATAGCATCATAGGAAATCCTAACGAGGGTGTGAGGACTCGGAGTAGTGTAAATAACAACACTGTGTGTTGTCGATGATAAACGACTCCGAGGCATATCACACATGTCTATATTCGTGTTTCATATCGCAAGTAGAGCCCAAAAATGTGCAAATGGCACTTAAGGATAACTCCTGGGTTGAAGCGATGCAGGAAGAACTTTCACAATTTAAGAAACTAGAAGTGTGGGAGTTAGTTCCGTTACCTCGAGGGGAGATTGCAATAGGAACAAAGTGGGTTTTTAAGTGCAAAAGAGACGATCGGGGTATAGTCACGCGCAACAAGGCGAGATTAGTTGTAAAGGGTTTCAACCAAGAGGAGGGAATCGATTACAACGAAGTTTTTGCACCAGTAGCAAGGCTGGAAGCAATTAGGTTGTTTCTAGCGTTTGCCTCCTTCAAAGGCTTTAAGGTATATCAACTGGACGTTAAGAGTGCTTTCCTGTATGGGAAAGTGAAGGAGTTGGTGTATGTAGAACAACCGCCCGGATTTACAGATCCAAAATATCCTGATAGAGTATATCGCTTAGATAAGGCTCTTTATGGATTACATCAGGCACCTAGGGCGTGGTATGAGACTTTATCCAACCATCTTTTAGAAAAAGGTTTTGAAAGGGGTAGGATAGATAGTACTCTATTTGTGAAGAGGAAGGGTGAACACTTTATCTTGGTACAAGTGTACGTCGATGATATCATTTTTGGATCATCAGACGAACAGATGTGCAAAGATTTCGAAAAGGTGATGAAGTCTAAGTTCGAGATGAGTGCTATGGGGGAGTTGAATTTCTTTTTAGGGTTACAAGTTGACCAAAAGAAGGAAGGGATGTTTATCCATCAAACTAAGTATGTTTATGACATATTAGAACGGTTTGGGATGGAGGGAACTAAGTTGACTGCCCACTTCAGCACACCGATTCAAGTGAATCACAATCTCGGGCCGGGTACTGAAAGTGATTCCGATGTGGATCCGACTTTATATCGGGCCATGATTGGGTCACTTATGTATTTAACTGCTTCAAGACCTGACATAATGTTTGCTGTGTGTATTTGTGCTAGGTTCCAAGCGAATCCGAATGAGATGCATATGAAGGCTGTGAAGCGGATTCTACGATACCTCAAGTCGAAACCGAAGTTGGGTCTTTGGTATCACGCGGAGGGAGATCTAGAGTTGGAAGCGTTCACAGATTCTGACTACGGAGGATGCAGCTTGACGCGCAAATCTACAACTGGAGGTTGTCAGTTCCTAGGAGGGAGATTGGTGGTATCATTAGCAATGCAAGAAACCAACATCGGTAGCGGTTGCCGACGGCGATTGCGAGTATGTTGCTGCTGGTAGTTTGCTGCTCACAGTGTTCTGTGGATACAACACCCAATGCGCGAACGGTTTTGTGCTCTACACTCACAACTCCTACTTAGGATAGAACAATCAATCTACAAATTTGCTATAACTAATATCAGTTAAACACAGGTACAACAAAGACCTAGACATACGGCATCATTTTATTGTGTGATTGTGCTGACAACGAACTTCTAATCAAACTGGTAAGTGGGCAATGAAGATAATTATGCCGATTTATTATCCCAAAGCTAGTTTGATAAAGTCCGATTTGAGTATTTAATTCAACTGAATGGAATGCGCAACCCGAGTATTTGACCTAGTGATAGTAAGTTCNATTGTGCTGAAAAGAACTTAATCAAACTGGTAAAGGTGGCAATAGAAGATAATAATGCAGATTTATTTACCAAAGCGTTTGATAAGTCACGGTTTGAGTATTTAATTCAACTGAATGAAATGCGCAACCCAGAGTAATTTGACCTTAGTAGTAGTAAGTTTATTTTATTTTATTGTAGAGTAGTAGTTTTTCTTTCTTTTCAGTAATCTGCTAATTTAGGAAAGTTTCTATTTTTAGTAAGTTTCTATCTTTAGTAAGTTAGTAGGTTAGCTTATTTTACTGCTTTTCTTATGAAAAAAAAAAGAAAAAAAAAGAGAAAATTACAAAAATACAAAAAAAGAGAATATCAAAAAAAAAGAGTTAGGTCTTAGATACATAGGTTCAAAGTGACGAAAATTAGCACCGTCGTTACAGACTCTAAGTATTTAGGCTTTCACACATAATGCAACTAAATCCTAAGTGTTATACTTTACTTAGTTTGATGTGTTGGTAGGCATAATACATATAGGAAATCTCAAGGCTAATAAAATATTCTAGAAATAGTCAAGCGTGTCACTAACTTAGATATATGACCAATCGGTCTTAATTTTTATGTACAAGACATACAAACATTGAGTCTAAATGAGGTATGCAAACTTTCTGGGGATGTATGGCAACATCAAATACATCTGAAAATGGAAAGAATAGAAATATCATGTAAAACTGAGAGTCGAAAACATGCAACTCTGTTGTACGTAAGTACAGACCTGTTGTCTCTGTTTAGATTCGGGATAGCAGACATGTCGCTTTGTTGTACGTCAGTACAGACCTGTCACCGCTATCTGCTAACTTTAAAAGAAAACCTTAAGTCGAACTAAGACACTTTGTTGTATGAAAATACAGACCTGTGTCCGATGTTTGTCTTTTAAAGAAAGTTTGCAAATACCAACAAGTTAGAATCTTTGTCTGTGTGCCTTGATCATAAAAGTATGTCTATGTCTGAGTCATGTAAGATAATTTCCTGATAAATAAAAAGGCCAAGGGATATTCCGAAATGTAGAATGTTTAACAGGGTAAAATACCAACAATTGGCTAAATAGGTATGTCACAACAAACAATCAAAGGAATCAAAAATTCCTAAGTGTGAAAGTTTAAGTACTGAAAGTTAGTATCAGACATCGCTATCTGATTGAACCTTTCTTAGACTATACTCATCAAAAATATGTTGTTAAGTATTTAGCTTAGATTGTAAATTTTTCTTAAGTTTAGATTAAATTTTTGGTCAAAATTTTATTTTACTTTATTTTATTTTATTTTTACCTTAGTTTATTTTATTTCATTTTAGTTTAGCTTCATTTTTACTTAGGTAAAAGGTCAAAAGTTACTGAGGGTGCATTCAAAGTTGGATAAAATAAACAATGCGTGAACTATCTTGAGCTTAGGGTAAAACAATTGGCATAGTTTATCTGGTTACACAATACCGTAGAAAAAAGTTGGAAAAGTTGAAATTATTTCAAAATTTTCGAAATTTTTCTAAGTGTTGGTGGTTTCGAATCTAAGACAGACTCGAATAAGGAGTAATTCGAATCTGTCAGTAGATTCGAGTCTATGTTTAGAATCGAGGGTTGGTGGTATAAATAGGTCAACAGTGAAGTCATTTAAGACCT
Source organism: Centrapalus pauciflorus (assembly GCA_020465985.1). Classification (NCBI taxonomy): domain Eukaryota; kingdom Viridiplantae; phylum Streptophyta; class Magnoliopsida; order Asterales; family Asteraceae; genus Centrapalus; species Centrapalus pauciflorus. The sequence continues at coordinate 1,221,968 of JAANYP010002760.1, forward strand.
TACTGTTTTCGAATCTATACACTCGAGTCTACTGCAGCGATCTCGATTCTATTCTCGAATCTATCGTATTTCTCCTAAACGACATTTTGTCGAGTCTCTTACTTGGTGTTTCGATTCTACAGATACATCTAGGTATAATCAACCAGATTGTACAAGATTTGTGTAGTTTTATGCACAATTTTAGACCAAATCGTCAAATTTTGAAGTTTTATAGGTTGAAATAGGGTTTTTGCTAAATTACCAAGATTGGACCTATAAAATATCAAATTAAAAGCATAAATCAATGATTAGAACCTAGTTGAACTAATGTATGTGATTTACCAAGTTCAAAATGGTTAAAATCTTGGGTTTTTGTTGAAAACAAAACCGACGGGACTTCGAGTCTGTTCTAGGACCTTCGAATCTGTTCATGGGTTTCTCGAATCTATCATTAGATTCGAGATGACCATGATATTCGAATCTGTCCATTAGACTCGAATAGGGACTCTTCGAATCTGTCCATTACATTCAAATATGGACACTTCGAATCTATTACTTTCGAATCTGTACTTTATTTATTTTGTTTAATTTAAATTTTATTAAACTTGTGGAAATTTAATTGTGTTAGATTTTGTATTTAAAATGGTACAAAATAAAACAAATTTGAATTTAAACAAGTTTATTGATTTTTAATGAGTCTAACAGTTTTATTTATTGTGCAGATATGGCAGTTCGTGCTTTTGTCCCGAAGCATAATATGGTCCTTAATCCAGATAATAATATCCCTGAGGCACAGGGTTTTCGCGAAGTTTTGGACTTCCTAGCTGAATCTAGGATTAGCTATGCTTTGTTTCATAACATTCCAATTGTTATTTCATATGTGCGGCAGTTCTACGACCATTTACAAGTTGATTGCACTGTCACCCCGACAGTTCTAAGAACGAGAATCGCTGGACAGCCGTTAGTCTTCTCTGCAGACATGTTGCGTCAGGTTCTGCAGTTGGGATCTCAGGAACAAGAAGATGGGCCTATTGACTTCCCGTTAAGTATTAGGCAGACTGCTTTTCTGAGAATGGGCTACAGTTTAGATGTGACAAAGTCGTCATACATGAAGAGTGGCCTGATTGGGCAATGGAGATTCTTGGTGCACGTATTCATGGTCTGTTTTGCGCCGAAGAAAGCTGGCTTTGATTACATAGTGTCACAGATCCAATCTGGAGTTATTGCATTGGTATATAATCGGAAGTTCAGCTTTTCGCAGATGTTCTTCTCGGAGTTCGTGCATCAAATTACGGCTCCAGAAAGGGAACGATTCTTGTTGTACCCAAGGTTCATTATGATGCTGATAAGGCATTTCTTGCCAGACTTGCCGCCGTCAAATGATTCTCTGAGTGTTAACATTATGGACAAACGGATTTTCGCTAATTGTTCCTCACACCGAGGAAGATTGGCTGTTCCTGTTGCTCGTCCATTGTTCGGAGCCATTGTGGATAGGGATTTTCAAGCCCCGGAAGATGCCAACTGGGCAGGGGTCGTTGAGTTTCCACAACAACAACAACAGCAACAACGTCAACAACAACAACAGCCACGAGTTCAACGACGCCGTCAGAGACCAGCAGTGAGTCAAATCCAGGCATCAAGGCCTTCTACAAGCGAGCAGCCCCAAGCACAAGAAGCAGGGCCTTCAAGTGCAGTTCCTGATTCTGAACAAATTGCGCAAACACTAGAAGAGATATGGGCATCAGGACCCCATGCCAACGAGGACGTGGCCGCAGCATTAGTGGGGGAGTTGCTCAGTCCACCAGAAGGAGCAGAAGATGTTCTTAGAGATGTGGATGAGTATGAGGCAGAAAGGGTTGATGAAGGCTTGACATCATCAGCATCAGAATCAGATGATATGGATGGCAGGAGGCTGAAGCTCCTGAATCAATGGCTGCAGATCCCAATATTCACATCGGAACCTATGGCGCTAGGTTAGTAGTGAATGAAGCAGGAGGATCGAGGAGGAGAGAAGAAAGGGAATCTGAAGATTCAGATTTTGAAGAAGAGGAGGTTGCTCAGTTGGTGACAAGGCTACGGGCCAAACGTCACAGGTTCATGCAGGGGACTTCATCAGAGTCCGATGCACAACCTCAGCCTCAAACTCAAACCCAACCACAAGTCACAGCTCCACCATCACCGCCACCTCAGCAGCATGAACCATACATTCCACCACCTTTCATCCCATCTCCCATTCAGTCCATTCCTTCTACGTCAGCCGCATATACCGAAAATCAACGATTCATGCAACTCAAGAGTCGTGTTGACTTTCAGCACGTTCAAATAATAACTCTTACAAAAGCTGTAGGTGAACTCCAGGAGCATAACTCAAATCTAGATAAGGAGAATGCAGAGTTGCGGAAGATTGTGGAAAGTGTCAGAGACGAAAACACGGAGCTAAAATCTTTCGTAGCTGATCAATCTTCAGAAATCCGAGCAATGAGGTCCCTCCTAGAGCAACTTATGAAAAATCTACAAACTCAGGGGGAGACTAGTTGTAAGGATCAGGAGGTGCAGAGAAGAGATGATGATAATGAAGGCGATGATTCCGGTGCGAATAAAGAGATTGAGTCTGTAGATTTTCCTGCAGCTCAAGCTACACAAATTCAGGGGGAGCCAAGTACAGAAGGAGAAGTAGGAGGATCTGGAAAAGAAGCAGGTTCCTCGAGGGTTCTGGACAGTGACATGATTGATGCACTGAAGGACATAGAGGAAGACCTTATGGATTTTGACGATGAAGAAGAAGAGTTAGAAGAAGGAGAATTTAATCCAGAGGAGGTTGTGGACTGGAAATCAGACGATGAAGTGTTGGATGATGAAGACGATCAAGTCAATGAGGTTATTATCAATTCACAACCTGTCACGGAGGTATATGAAGGACAAAATCATAATGTGATTGACATTGACTATATCAAGGTAGCCTCAGTCGAGGACAAAGAACTTGAAGAGGCCGAGAAGGAGCCATCTAGAACTGACTTGATAAATCTTTGGTTCAAGAAAGAGGAAAAGAAAGATCGTTTGAAGATGAAGAAGAAAATGAGAGTTCCAGGTGCTGGAAGCTTCTCAGGAGGCATTATAAGCTGGTTCTTTGACAAAGAACTGCAGCTATTTATCTTGAAAAGAAGAGATGGACTACAATACTTGAGGCGAACACTAAAAGCATTTAACTCATTGCCCAAGATTGAAGTAAAGGAGCTTGCGTGGAAAGAGTTAATTAATATAGGTGAAGACCAGTACGCTGAAGTCGTGGCTAGAATCATAAGGAAAGAAGGAAGATCAGGAAAGTTCGAGCGACTCAAGCCAAGGACCGGAAAGAGGGTCGAGGATCAGTCGAGAATAGATCCTCATACAGGTAGGCCATGGGCCAGGATGGTATACAAACCTGTGAGGTGTCTAAAGAAAGTACCAATGAAATCGATGCCACAGAACGTTTTGAGCAACATGAAATGGTGGTACCTCGAGATTGACACTGCTGAAGCCATCATGGAGGATCAAGACGAGCAGGTCATTTTGAAGGTATATGATCCACTGCATTTGATAAACCTATCAAAGGACGACCTGAAAAAGCTTCATGATCAGCCTATCTTCTTTACTGAACCATGGAGATCTGAAGCCAGGAAGTTCCAAAAGGTAGTTAAAGTTTGTATAGATGCTGGATTATATGCAGGTAGTAGTATATATAGCTCTAGTACTTAAATTTGATGTAATGTAAATAATTAGAAGCTATCGTCAAGGGGGAGTCTGTTGGTACACCCTGTGTGACGATAGCAGTCTAATCGATCTACATTATGGTTTAAGTAATACTCAAAGTATTGGGAATTAACTAGTATTTGATATATATGTTTATATATGTTTGATAGTTATTGATTTTTGGACTTGATGTAATGTATTACAAGAAGTTCAAACATAAAGTTCAAAGATAAATTCAAGCATAAGTTGATAAATAAAGCAACTACCCAGATCCCAAAGCAACTCAATACTATACCACAAGCTTAAAAGTGAGCTAAAATCCTCTGGGTTGATCAGAAAATAGACCTAAGCAGATGGTCTAACTTGCTCTTTACCTTTGCCTGTAAAAATTGTGAGTAGAAATTGTAAGCTAATTGCTTAGTGAGTTATCAGATATTCATGATGCATGTAAGATATGTGGCGAAAATGCCTATAAAGGTTGTAATGCTTGCTTGCTTGTAAATGCTTAATACCTAGAATGAATGTTTGCACAATTAAGACATTTCACGCTGAAAGGAGATGCCACCACTAGGGGTTACCGCTACAGATGATAAATCTGTGATGCGGGGCTAGCTACCCACATAATGTTTGGGATAGTGGTGAGCATCAGAATTGCTTGCTTGTAAAGTAAAATGCTTATGAAATGCACAAAGAAACGCTCAAACAAGGCTTGCAGTATAATATGCAGAATAATAAACAGATAGAAATAAAGTATGCACATTAATATTCAGATGTAAGATCCGGCTAAGCTGGGCACCGCCTGTACCACAGTGTTCGCCTTCACTCACAAAAGTCAATTGAAGTCCAAAGAAGGCATATAGAAGCAATTTATGTCTCATTTAAATATATTACATGTAAACAAGAATAACTGTTACTCACAGTACTGTCTTATCCTTTGTAATACTCTGAAATGCTTGCTCGACCTTATCTAGACTTTAACATTGCTTTTCGACTCAATATGGCTTTGCTTTACTGACTGATGCTTTAAATATACTTTGTTTCACTCTGGCTCTAGCTTTGGCTCATATCTGAACTAGTCGCTTAATTCTTATAGCATGTGTGCAACAAAATATCTGTAATTAATATTACAGATACATAATGAATTAATAAACTTGCTTAAAAATTAAAGTGTCTTAAATTGTAGTTTCTTGATAAATATTTTGTAAATTATGTGTTTAGGCAAAACAAATGTTGCCCATTTTAATTTATTCAGGCCATTCGAATTTAGGGGTTCGAACATAGGACCCTTCGAATATGTATAGTTCGAACATAAGACCCTACGAAGTTAAGGGCTTCGAACATAGACAGGTTCGAACACAGGCAAGTTCGACAAAAACGAAAAGCCTCGATTTTGATCCATTTCGAATTTTTTCTTGGCTATCTCGCACTTGTTCGTGTTTTTCAGCTTTCAAGCATGCATAACCAGGAAAAAATCATAAATATGTTAAGGAACAAGTCTAGGTTTGATTCTATTACACTTATTCTAGCAGAATCGAGTTATAACACAAGCAGAATAGCCTTAAACGAATCCAAAGATGGGGATTTTGAACCTTTTTCTCAAAACCGAAATAACGAAAAGAGAAAAGACGATTCTTACCTCAAATTCGAATCAAATCATACATGCAATTGCAGATCGGTGTAGTACTCTTCGAGATCTTTCCGATGACGTATAGAACTCGAGATCTGGTCGGTCGGTTTGGGAGAAAATCTAGTGAGAAGTTCGGTTTTTAGAGAGAGAGACTCTCAAATAGGGAAAATGGTTTTTGCTAAAATGATGAACAATGAAACTTCAGCTCCTTTTTATTCAAAAATCTGAAATTACATCATTTAACGCAAATTGCACAAAACACATAAAATAAAAGCAAGGTGTTATAGTATGAGCCCACCACGCTTGCACTTCGTCCTCGAAATACCTAGGGCTCAAAGAGATGCGGATAACGAACCCTCATGTCTAGCTCAGATTCCCAGGTCTGGGAAATACCATGAGAAGTTCTCCATTGCACCAACACCATTGCTACTTCTCGACTCCTTAACTTCTTCATCTTTATCTCAAAAATAACCTCAGGCTCATCGCATTGCAGCTTCTCGTTGATCTTGTAACTCAGATGATCGGCCCACTTTTCTCTTTAATCTTCTTTGCATTTCCGCTATTGCGAGACATGAAACACAGGGTGAATGTTGGATAGTTCATTCGGCAAATCTAAAAGGAAAGATTGAGTTCCAACACGCTCGATGATCTTGAAAGGACCAACGAATCGTGGTGCTAACTTGTCGCGCTTGCCAAATCTGAACACACCTTTCATCGGCGAGACATTCAATACCACATAATCGTCCTTCTAGAATTCTAAAGGCTTATGGCGTCGGTCGTGATACGACTTTTGTCGAGATTGAGCAGTTTCCAGTCGTTGGCGAATGATTCTGATCTTGTCGTTGGTTTGTTGAAGTAATTCAGGACCAGTAGGCGTTCGACAAGTAGGCGTTCGACAAGAAGGCGTTCGACACTTGCGACCGTATAAAGCTTCAAAAAGTGCGGCTTTGATAGATGAGTGGTAGCTGTTGTTGTAAGAAAACTCTGCTAACGGCAAGTGGTCGTCCCAATTACCGCTAAACTCAAGAACACAAGACCGCAGCATGTTTTCGAGTGTAACGATCGTGCGCTCGCTTTGGCCATCAGGTTGCGGATGATACGCCGTGCTCATTCTGATCTTGGTGCCTAATCCATCTTGTAATGCACTCCAGAATCTCGAAGTGAACCGGCTGTCACGATCTGAAACGATTGACAGTGGCACTCCGTGTCGAGTAACGATCTCGTCTATATACAACTTAGCCAACTTCTCCAATGAGTATTTCTCGAGAATTGGAATGAAATGAGCGACTTTGGTTAGGCGATCCACGATAACCCATATTGCATCGTGCTGTCTTCGCGTAGTCAGAAGCTTTGTCACAAAATCCATCGTTATGTGATTGAACTTCCACTCGGGGATCGGTAGTGGCTGAAGACTGCCGTAAGGCTGCTGATGCTCCGCTTTGACTAGCCGACAAGTAACACAATTCTCGACATGCTGACCCACGTCTCTTTTCATACCAGGCCACCAATACTCAGCTTTTAGATCACTGTACATCTTGGTGCTGCCAGGATATATAGAAAAGTTCGAGCAATGAGCTTCTGAAAGGATTTTTTGTCGAATATCACTTAATTTGGGAACCCAGATGCGATTCTTGAAAAGCTTTAAGCCACGAGGGCTATCAATTAAGAATTGAAGTTGCCCGAGACCTTGATATGAGGCATCACTGAAGACCACAAAGTCTTCTCTGCCTTCGGGTAGAGCCAGAATAGGTGCTTCGGTGAGTTTCTGCTTTAAAGTTTGGAACGCGGTCTCTTGAGCTTCTTCCCAAATAAAGGCAACATCCTTGCGAGTAAGAGAGGTAAGAGGCACGGCTAATTTGGAGAAGTCCTTAATGAATCGACGGTAGTAACCCGCCAATCGCAAGAAACTTCGGATCTCGGTAGCTGATCTGGGAGCTTCCCAGTTTTGAATGGCTTCTATCTTAGAAGGATCCACAGAGATTCCTTCACCAGATATCACATGTCCAAGGAATTGTATCTAATAAGATACAAGATTTGCAAGTTAACACTGAGCATGAAAATTAAGAAAAGATAAGCTTAAAATGAATAAATCAAGATTGTAAGCAACTGTCGCAACCAAAATTCGCATTTAGAGAACTTGGCATAAAGCCGCTCCTTCTGCAGCAACTCTAGCAATTCTCTAAGATGCACATCATGCTTAGCTTCGGTTTTGGAATAAATGAGGATATCGTCTATAAAAACGATAATAGACTTCTCAAGCATTGGTCTACAAACACGGTTCATGAGATCCATGAATGCCGCAGGAGCGTTTGTAAGGCCAAAAGGCATAACAAGAAACTCGTAATGCCCATATGTAGTACGAAAAGCCGTTTTGGAGACATCTTCTTCACGAACTTTGAGCTGATGATACCCAGATCTAAGATCGATCTTTGAGAAGTAACTAGCTCCCTGAAGTTGGTCGAATAGATCATCTATTCTGGGCAACGGATATTTATTCTTTATTGTTACCTTGTTCAACTCCCTATAATCAATGCACATCCAGAGAGTCCCATGTTTCTTCTTAATGAAAAGAACAAGAGCTCCCCTGGGAGATGAACTTGGTCGTATAAGTCCCTTATGAAGAAATTCTTTTAATTGCTTCATCATTTCTTGCATCTCAGCAGGTACAAGTCGACATGGGGCTCGAGCAATTGGTTCTACTCCTGGAACTAAATCAATTCTTAACTCCACCTGACGGTCTGGTGGGAGTCCAGAGATGTCCTCGGGAAAGACATCGGGAAACTCTGAGGCTATCAGTACCTCAGCTAAAGTTTTCTTTTCAGACTTAGCATCTATTGCATATGCTAAGTATGACACGCAACCTTTAGCTATATGCTTCCTAGCTTTCACTATAGAAATCAAACGTAATTCACCTGTCTTTCTGTCACCGTAGATGCAGATACTGCGGCCATCAGGAGTAGTGAGCTTTATTAACTTCTTCTTGCAGACAATGTTGGCATCATGATGATCAAGCCAATCCATATCCACGATGACGTCAAATTCGTGAAAGTCCATCGGAATAAGGTCAAGTTGGAAAGTACAGTTATCAAGCAGAATTATGCAGTCGCAGTAAATTTTATCGGTAGACACGCACACGTTACTTGTCGTTTCAATATCAAATATAACAGGTAGCATAGTCGGTGTAATTCCAAGTTTGGATGAAAATGAATTTGATATGAAAGAACGATTTCTCCCGAATCAAAAATAACTCTAGCAGGAATAGAGTTAACAAGAAACATACCAGATACCACGTCTGGTATTTCCTTCGCTTGTTCGGCCGTTATTTGGAATGCTCGGTTCTGACTTCGTGCTGGCACGTTACGACGACTAGAACCTCCACGTGATGTGCTATGTCGGGCCAGTTGGTTTTGCCTTTGCTGCTGTTGTTGTTGAGGTCGGTGATGTTGCTGTTGCAGTCGTGGATGATGCTCTGCACTCGGATAAATTAAGCTGGACGGATTTGTGCATGCCTGCTCAGTATGTCCAGGGCGTAAACAGTTGTTGCAAACTGTAACTTTGTTAGGACATTCTTCAATGCTAGGCCCTATGTCGTTGCAAACGTAGCATCTCACATCATTGGGGTTATAACGACCAATGTGTGACTTGTGGTAGCGGCGACACTGCCTCGGTTCAGAATGTACCGCATAAGAATGAGCTCTCTAGGCCGGGGGTGAGCTAAATTGTCGGAACTGAGACTGATGTGGTGAATATCTGGATGAAGATCCAGAATAACTTCCAGTGCGTGACTTCTTAGGTGGTGACGGACAGGTCGGGTTGATATATGAAGCAGGAACTCCTCCAGCACGAATAAAATCCTACTCGAGAATTCGAGCAGCTTCAACGACAACAGCATAGTAAGTATATCTTTGGTGCTTCAAGAACTTTTTGATACTCGAGATGCAGACCCATAAGAAAGCGGTCGATTTTTCGCTCCTCTGTAGCAAATTGGTAGTCAGACACTAGGCTAAGTCGAGTAAATTCAATCTCATACTCAGTTACCGATTTCGTTCCCTGAGTAAGAGACATTAGCTTCTCTTCCAGACGTTTCTTTTCATCACCCGGGCGGTACTGACGAAAGAAAATCACTTTAAAATCATCCCAAGATAGGGACTTAATCCAGTTAACTCCATGCATATTCTCCCGAGATCTCCACCACATAACAGCGCCACCCTCGAACAGTGTAGTAGCAAAGCTGACCTTTGATTCCTCAGCGCAGTCGCTAATAAGAAATATCCGCTCGATGCCAGTAATCCTCTCGAGTGCTTCGATAGAGTTTGTAGCACCCTTGAAAGGTTGAGCTCCGCAAGCTTTGAAGTAACGAAAGTAGCAGCCCTTAGGAGGGACTACAGGAGCTTCCTCCTCATTAGTGTCGTCGTCACGACGTCCAGTATCATCATGTTGCTGCTTCCTACATTCTTCTCTGCGCCTAGTTTCGGATTCATCACGAGCACGAAACTGATCTTGCAAAAACTTAGTTTGACGCTCGTTGTTCTCATTAAGCATAGTTTGCATTATTTGCATGATCTGTTCAGGAGTGAGTCCACCTCTAGCTCCTTCACCAGATCCAGACATGCTCTGAAATAATATAAATAGTACTTGCATAAGAATAGGCATAATTCCTATTCTACCCCATTTCCCAATTCCTAAAGTAAGGTCAAAGCCTATCTCAGGTCAAGTTAAAGACTAGATATTCGAAGCTAATATCTTTCCTAAAAAGTTTGAGTCCAAGTGTTATTGCTAACACTTGAATCCCTCAAACTAATGCTCTAATACCATCCTGTCACATCCTTGCTTTAATCACGCATGCTTAATTAGGAATAAATAACAATAGTCATAATATATCACATTAAGACTAAAGGTTGAATAAGAACTAAATAAAGTACTACAATACAGTCATGCACTACACATGCTACAAGGTTCATTGCTAAGTTGCTAAAACATCACAATATAGATAAAGCAACTACCCAGATCCCAAAGCAGCTCAATACTATACCACAAGCTGAAAAGTGAGCTAAAATCCTCTGGGTTGATCAGAAAATAGACCTAATAAGATGGTCCAGCTCGCTCTTTACCTTTGCCAGTAAAAATTGTGAGTAGCAACTGTAAGCTAATTGCTTAGTGAGTTAACAGATAATCATGATGCATGTAAGATATGTGGCAAAAGTGCCTATAAAGGCTGTAATGCTTGCTTGCTTGTAAATGCTTAATACCCAGAATGAATGTTTGCACAATTGAGACATTGCACGCTGAAAGGAGATGCCACCACTAGGGGTTACCGCTGACAGATGATCAATCTCTGATGCGGGGCTAGCTACCCACATAATGCTTGGGATAGTGGTGAACATCAGAATTGCTTGCTTGTAAAGTAAAATGCTTATGAAATGCACAAAGAAACGCTCAAACAAGGCTTGCTGTATAATTTGCAGAATAATAAACAGATAGCAATAAAGTATGCACATTAATAGATCAGATGAAAGATCCGGCTAAGCTGGGCACCGCTTGTACCACAGTGTTCGCCTTCACTCACAAAAGTCTATTGAAGTCCAAAGAAGGCATATAGAAGCAAATTATGTCTCAATTACATAAATACATGTAAACAAGAATAACTTTTACTCACAGTACTGTCTTATGCTTTGTAATACTCTGAAATGCTTGCTCGGGCTTATCTAGACTTTAACATTGCTTTTTGACTCAATATGGCTTTACTTTACTGACTGAGGCTTTAAATATACTTTGTTTTGCTCTGGCTCTAGCTTTGGCTCATAACTGAACTAGTCGCTTAAATCTTATAGCATGTGTGCAACAAAATGTCTTTAATTAATATTACAGATACATAACGAATTAATAAACTTGCTTAAAAATTAAAGTATCTTAAATTGTAATTTCTTGATAAATATTTTGTAAATTATGTGTTTAGGCAAAACGAATGTTGCCCATTCTAATTTATTCAGACCATTCGAATTTGGGGGTTCGAACATAGGACCCTTCGAATAATTATAGTTCGAACATAAGACCCTTCGAACTTAAGGGCTTCGAACATAGACAGGTTCGAACATAGGCAAGTTCGACAAAACCGAAAAGCCTCGATTTTGATCCATTTCGAATTTGTTCTTGGCTATCTCGAAGTTGTTCGTGTTTTTCAGCTTTCAAGCATGCATATCCAGGCAAAAATCATAAATATGTTAAGGAACAAGTATAGGTTCGATTCTATTACACTTATTCTAGTGGAATCGAGTTATAACTCAAGCAGAATAGCCTTAAACGAATCAAAAGATGGGGATTTTGAACCTTTTTCTCAAAACCGAAAATAAAGAAAAGAGAAAAGACGATTCTTACCTCAAATTCGAATCAAATCATACATGCAATTGTAGATCCGTGTAGTACTCTTTGAGATCTTTCCGATGACGTATAGAACTCGAGATTTGGTCGGTCGGTTTGGGAGAAAAGCTAGTGAGAAGTTCGTTTTTTAGAGAGAGAGGCTCTCAAATAGGGAAAATGGTTTTAGCTAAAATGATGAACAATGAAACTTCAGCTCCTTTTTATTCAAAAATCCAAAATTACATCATTTAACGCAAATTGCACAAAACACATAAAATAAAAGCAAGGTGTTATAGTTTACTAAACTATTCACTCAGCAATTTTGTCCGGTTGATGAACGCCGAAGATTGGAAGCGAAGTTTATGACTTTTATGCAGGGGACTAAGACTGTGTCCCAGTATGCTGTGGAATTCACGAGGATGAGTCTATTTGCGCATCATCAAGTTGATACCGAAGAAAAGAAAGTAACCTAGTTCGAGGCTGGTTTGGATATGGAAAATAGAGGGGTTATGAGCAACATCTTCTACCCTACATTTGCTGTCTTATTAGAGGCTGCCAGAAATGTAGAACAAATTCTTATCATGTCAGGATATTCGATTGGGTCTGCCGCTGCTGCTACCAACCCAACGCAGCCGTCCCCACCGAAACATCAACATGAAGGGGGATACTCAGGTTCTTCTCGTTCATCTCAGTATTCACCACAACAGTCTTATCAACGATCATCTGGGTCTTCTGGTCGCGCTCGTGTTTACTCCATCAACACAGAACCGCGTTATTGTAATAAGTGCCACTTGGAGCACTTTGGCAAGTGCACTAATGGACATGCCTGTTTTTGTTGTGGAGAGTTGGGACATTTTCAGAACGAGTGTTCAAGGAAAGCTAATGCTTGCCATAAATTTGGTGTATGGGGGCATTACAGTAGGAATTGCAGAAAGAATGATACAGCTGCTGCTACCCAACTACAGCCCGATCGTCTGGAGGATCAAGTGGCGGTTCAGTCAACCGCCAGAGCCAGCCACAAAGGGCACCTGCTCGTGCTTTTCAGATAACGGCGGAGGAGGCCAAGGAAAAGCCATAGGTGGTCACGGGTATGTTTATCGTTAATTCTATGCCAACACGAGTTCTATTTGATTTGGATGCCAACTGGTCTTTTGTATCTACTGTTTTTGCACAACAACTATTAATGCCACTGTCTAAGCCATCTGTTGTACTAGATATTGAAACAACTAGTAACAGATTTCTAAGTTGATCACGTATACCGTAACTGCACTTTAGTGATTGAAGATGTAGTCTTCAATTTGGACGTGATTCCGATCGAATTCAGTGAGTTTGACGTGATTGTTGGAATGGAATGGTTGATCGAAAATAAAGCTCATATAGTCTGTAAGAAGCATATGATAAAGATAACTACTCCGGAGGGGCGTGATATTTGTATATATGGGGATAGGAGAAGTGGGGATCTGTGCTTGTTGACCATTGCAAAAGCTCGAAAGATTTGTTGCAAAGGGATGTAACGCCAACCTGGCATATGCTATTGAAGCCAAGGCTGAGAAGAAGACTGTGGCTGATGTGCCTGTTGTATCACAATTTCCGGATGTGTTTCCGGAAGACTTGTATGGTGTGCCGCCTGAGAGACAAGTAGAATTTTATATTGAACTGATCCCTGGAATTGCACCGGTAGCTCGCCGTATCGCCTTGCTCCTACCGAAATGCAAGAGATGATAAAACAACTTCAGGATTTGTTGGATTAGAGCTTCATTCGACCGAGTTCATCTCCGTGGGGAGCTTCGGTACTGTTTGTTAAGAATAAAGAAGCACAATGAGGATGTGCATTGATTACCGGGAGCTGAATAAGCTGACTATTAAGAACAAGTATCCGCTGCCGAGAATAAATGATTTGTTTGAACAACTACATGGGGCTAGTGTGTTCTCTAAAATGGACTTACGATCAGGGTACCATCAATTGAAGGTACGAGAAGATGATGTGCCTAAAACAGCATTCAGAACTCGGTATGGACATTACGAGTTTCTGGTTATGCCTTTTGGGTTAACCAACGCCCCGACTGTCTTTATGGATTTGATGAATAGAGTTTGCAGACCGATGTTAGATAAACCAGTAATAGTGTTTATTGATGATATCTTGGTGTATTCCAAGTCTGAGGCCGAGCATGTTGTTCATCTAAAGAATTTATTTAGACTGTTGAGAAAAGAGAATTTGTATGTCAAATTCTCAAAGTGTGAGTTTTGGCAGCAACAAATTCAATTTTTGGGACATGTAATATCTGGAGCTAGGATTTTCGTATATCCAGCTAAAGTTGAAGCGATAAAGAACTGGGAACCGCCTCGTTCAGCTATAGAAGTCAGAAGTTTTCTTTGATTGGCAGGCTACTATAGGAGGTTTATTAAGGACTTCTCGAAGATTGCAGTTCCATTGACTGCATTAACGAAAAAGAACGCACCGTTTGTTTGGGAAACTGTGCAGCAAGAGACTTTTGACACTACAACAAAATAAACCTAAAGCAACATGGGAAAAATGTGGTCTTAGGCCTTAAAAGTGTTGCTATAGGCCTAATGCGACACTTTATGTAGTGTCACCTTAGCCAACGTCGCCTTAGCTCTAAAGCGACACTTTCACTAGATAATGCAACATTTTTCAAAAGTGTTGCCATTATTTTATAAATGCTACACTTTTTAAATGCAACACTTTTTATATTCTAAAGCAATACTTTTTAATGTGTTGCCATTATTTTATAAATGCAACACTTTTAATCTATTGTTACCAACTTATAACAATACTTTATTTATCAAGTGCAACACTTATCAAATGTTGTCATTATGTAAATGCAACACCATTATCAATCTATTGCAACATTTTGTTATTGTTTTAAATTACATAAATGCAATATTTTCTAGACAAAAGAAACACATTCATTATTTTTTTTTAATTTAATGCAAATACATATATTTATTTAATTGCTTCGTGATAGTTTTTAACTTACAATTCAATTTAACAAAAATGATATCATTTCATAACATATCGATCAAAAAGTATTTCAAGTATATAAACACCTACAACCAAAATAAGGATCATCAAATGTATAAGCTATACAACCAAAAAAGTAAATTACAATTTTGGGAATGCATATTCAATTCATCTTCTTGTAATTTCTTTCATACGAATCCGACGCTTATCATACATAACTCTCCTTCTATCGATCACTTTGCATATGTCAAAAGAAAGTAACTAACCTGCAACATATGAAAACACGTAAATATATACCATATCGTTAGTGTGTTTTCTAAATTATAAATGATAACAAGAACATTATGTTTAAATGATCAGTCAAGAAACTCAACAACAGACTAAAAGTCTAAAACCACATCTAGACCATTCCAAAACAGTCCAATCGCAACAGTAAGGCTGAAACAACCCAACACAACAGGTTGTACCAATCGTTATACCAAGGCTCAAAAATTATTTCAAGGAAGAAAGGAAGATATAGGGAGTAAAGGCTCAAAATCGTTATACCAAGGCTCAAATGTAAAGTATAATTATTAAAATGCTTATGGTGAAAGAAAATTTGTAGCTAAAAATATCAATATATCTAATAATTATTAAACCTTGTACATGCTTGATTTGGTATTTTGGTATGGTAGATAATTTAAGAAAATGCAGTGTTCAATTAGGGATGCCAAGAAGAGGAACACAATATAACTTATCTGGAAGGGATGAAGGGGCGAAACAGGCCATTAAAAGTCAAAGAGAAATTGATTTAGGGATTTAAGAGCACAAATCCCTTATCACATGCTCAATGCAAAATCAAGATAATGAGTACCCTAATTCACACAAGATTCTAATGATCCCTTGCAGCATACTACAATATGGTTCTAATTTTAAACTAACATAAAAATTAATAATAACAAACTTTGCAATTAGTTAATGTCCATCAACTTATCAATGACCCACCGACCCCCACCCCCAATAATAAAAGATAAAAGATAAAAAGAGCCTGTCTGGAGACAATAATCACCGCTTGTAAAAGGAAGAAAGGAAAAAGGACATACCTTCCAAAACCATCGTATCTGGGGATCAGTCTCTTTATAACCATTATATTCTGTATGTGCCTTCCAAATGTCCACAGAAATAGCATTTTCACTCCCATGCAACATGCCATCAAGATCTTCAAGCTCTAAGATCTTGAAACACAGCTTCTGGATTTCTTCGTTTGTAACGATATATGTGATTCCTCGAGCAAAGTGGGTTACCTGCTGGGAAACAGACGTCACAAAGGGATGTTTAATTAGAAGATCATCATACTCCTTCCTATTTCTTCTATTCACAGGAATGTGTTTCCCATCAAGGAGAAGCACAAAACTTACATGGATCCTAACTCTTCAATCTCCCAAATAAATGTCAGACCAAGAGCATCTTGGTCTACTGCACAAGGATCCATATCCAATATCTGCTTACAGCGACTATAAAAGTATGGATCTGCATCCTTTAAGTTTTTATAAAATTTCGTAATCTAATTGCAAGACTATACATGATAAACCACAAATTTGAGATTCATCACAAATTAGATAATCAACAATCTGAAAAGTAACCATTATAAAGTTAGATATATTAAGGAGTATGGACTTTGTTGGGAAATATTCTAAGTAGTTCAAGCTGTTAGTTAGATTTCTCATACTGTTAGTAGAATTTCTATGTAAGTACAAAGTTCATGCTGTTAGTTGAAGAATCTCGAGCTGCTAGTGCAAAAGTTCAAGCTGCCAGAGTAAATCAACTCAAGCTGCTATGTTCAAGCTGTCAAGTGATTCAAGCTGCTCAACAGATTTACAAACAGAAAGTGCTGATATTCAGGAAAAGATATCTACACGAAGATTCCAGCATATCTACTATCAGAGAAGTCAGAGTCCTTCAAGGAAACAAATCAAGAAGCAATATAAATACATAGAATATGCTCAAGCCCACTGAGTTTGAGATGTGGAAACTCAGGATTCAACAACATATTCAATTCATTGATTATGCCATACGGGAAGCTGTTGAATTTCCTCCTGTAGTTGATCCAGAACTTGATGATGAGGGAAAACCCATCAAAACTCCTCCAAAAACTGAACTTGAAAGAAAGGCTAGAATGAATGAAGTGAAAGCTCTTACACTTCTACAAATAGCCATTCCTAATGCTTATCAACATCAGTTCAAAAAGTTTTATACTGCTCATTCTCTTTGGAATGCTTTAGAGAAAAGATTTGCTGGGAATGCCAGTACCAAGAGAAATCAAAAAGATCTTTTAAAACAGCAGTATGAGAACTTTTCTGGTGGCAAGAATGAAAACCTTACTCAAATCTTTGACAGGTTCAACAAACTGATAAGTGAACTGGAAAGTGCAAAAGTCAGCCTGGATCAAGATGAGGTCAACAGAAAGTTTCTCAGATCTCTTGGAGAAGAATGGACAGTTTATGCTGCTCAATGGAGAACTAAGGACACTCTTAATGAAATAGAACAAGATGATCTGTACAACAGTCTGAGAGTGTTTGAAACTGAGATTGATGCTAAAAAGAAATCTCTCTCTTATAATCACAATACTGCACTTATGTCATCAGAAAAATCTAATTGCAGTGATTCCTTTTCAGGTGGTGATGGCAACTCCACTGAAACTCACTATGAGGCCTTTGTTGCCAATGATGGACTGTTTGCTTTAAATGATGAAGTTCTAGAACAGATTCATCTAGATGGATTTGAAGTGCAACATGCAATGCTGACCATGAGAGCCAAAAGGTTTCTTAAAAGAACTGGCAGGACCAACTTTCAAGCAAGAACAGAAGGCAAACCAGCTTTTGATAAGTCAAAAGTTGATTGTTACAAATGTCATAAACTTGGTCACTTTGCCAGAGAATGCAGATCTCGCAGTCAACAATCATCAAGGCCTCAACAGGCTAATTAGGCTTCATCATCACAAGCACTTGTCTCTCAAGAAGACAATGTGTTTGACTGGAGTGATCAGACAGAGGATGAATTTCAAAATCAAGCTCTGATGGCAGAAACATCAAATGTCTCCTCCACTGAACTACCATCTGAGGTAAATTCTAAACTCTGCTCTCAATCATGCAAAAATATGGTTAAAAATTACAGAGATCATAATGAGAACATGTGCAAAACTCTAGCTAAGATGGAAGAGAGGAGATATGAATACATGCAAGCCATAGAAGATCTTGAAAAACAGACCAATGACTATAAGGATAATGAGATTCAAATGGGACATGACAGAACATATCATGAGTGGGAGAAAAAGGAGCTAAATAAGAAAATAGAATCCCTAAATAAAAAGGTAGAAGAGACTGAACAAAAGGTGTTTGAGGCTAATAAGAAACTAGAATCTGTCAATATAGATCTAGGTAATTTCAAATTGGCAAATCAAAAGCTGGAACACCTAATGGAAGTTCAATTTAAAGATAGGGTAAAATCTCAGGTTCATCCCAAAGAAGGCATAGGATACAGAGCTACTCCACCTCCATACAACAACAAATACATCCATCCAATGAGTGAAGTGGCTGACAGGCTTGTCAATGAACCATTAGATGAGTCTATGACTACTGTAGATCCTATCCTTGATAACAGTCCTGAATCTAAAGAAGATCAGATTCAAAATAGAGACTGTGAGTGCACAGCAATTGAGAAAGAACACAAAACAATGAGTGCACCTATAGAAATCCAAGCCCCCAGTAATAAAGGAAAAGAGAAGATGAGTGTATGCAACGCTGCTCCACAAGTTTCTGTACATTCTAACTGTAACACTACATCTTCTTCAAAGACTAATAAAAGGGGTAAAAATGTTCCAGTCTGCACATGCCAAAAGCATGGTGTCCAAAAGTTTCCCAAATAACAGCAGGTAAGGGGAAATCAGAGGAACAAGAACCAGAAATCGTCAAATAAATCTGGTTCTCCAATTCAAAAAGTCAAAAGGTGTTTTAACTTTGGAAGGAAGAATCACTTGGCCAAGGATTGTTTTTATAAACCAGCTGTTGCAAAACAGACTGTGATTCATAAAAAATCAAGTCTTACTCATGCAAAAAGTTCAAAGGTCAAACCTTCTGCTACAACAATTCCAAAGAAAACAGTTGATCACAGGTTTTCAAAAGTTAACAAAAAACAGTCCACACACCTAAAACAAGTTTTGGCAAAACCTAAATTAAGTTTTAAACAAATATGGTGTGTCAAGTACAAATCTTCAGATCAAACTGCTGATACAAAAGATCAGACTGCTAAGCCAAATTCTGAAGCTGTTAGTGCAAATTCTGAAGCTGTTAGCACTACAAACACAGATCAGACTGCTAAGCATCAATCTGGAACTGTTAATGAATCATCTGAGACTGTTGGAAGAAAAGATGATCAAAATACCTGGATACCTCATATAATCACTAAATACTCTCCAAAGACCCCATCAGTGGATCTCACTAAATATACAAAGTCAAAAACAGTATTTAGTTATGTCAATGCACAAGGCCAACCCAAAACCAATTTGGTTTGGGTTTACTCCACTACTAACTAAGCTTTTATTTGTGTAGGGCAACCACAGGTCACCTCATAAAACAATATGGCATTTGGACAGTGGATGCTCTAGGCACATGACAGGCAATTCTGAGTGCTTGTCAAATTTCAAAAGCTTTGATGGAGGATTTGTTGCATTTGGAGGCAACTCAAAAGGAGGTAAGGTTACTGGTAAAGGTACTGTCAATGCAGGCAACATGTTTTTCAATGATGTTTTGTATGTTGAACAGCTTAAGTATAATTTATTAAGTGTCTCTCAAATCTGTGACAAACAAAACATTGTTTTTTTTACAGATTCTGAGTGCATTGTCCTTTCAAAAGATTTCAAAATTCCTGAAAATCTTGTTTTACTAAGAACACCAAGAAAGGACAATGTCTACTGTTTAGACACAGATCTTCTATCCAAATCAAATACTTTAAGCTGTTTGATATCCAAAGCATCATCAAATGAGTCTGCTCTTTGGCATAAAAGGATGTGTCACATGAACTTCAAGTCCATGAATGTTTTAGTCAAAAAGAATCTAGTAAGAGGTTTACCACAAAAGGAGTTCATATGTGATGATCATTGTGTAGCATGTCTTAAAGGCAAGCAACACAAAACTTCTCATAAGGCTAAAGAAGTAAATTCAATCTCATCTGCTCTTCAGCTGATTCATATGGATCTATTTGGTCCAACATCTGTTTTGAGTTTGAATAAAAGGGCTTACTGTTTAGTTATTGTTGATGATTTCACCAGATTTACTTGGGTTTACTTTCTTAGGTATAAAGATGAAACTGCTGAGCTAGTTAAGTCATTTATTCTTAAGATAGAAAACCAATCCAACTCAACAGTTAAGGTGATAAGATCAGACAATGGAACTGAATTTAAAAATCACATTTTAAACAGTTTTTGTAAGTCCAAAGGTATTGCTAGACAATATAGTGCACCAAGAACACCACAGCAAAATGGTGTAGCTGAAAGAAAGAACAGAACATTAATTGAGGCTGCTAGAACAATGTTAGCTGATTCAAAACTGCCAATGACTTTTTGGGCAGAAGCTGTTAATATAGCCTGTTATGTTCTGAATACGGTTCAGGTTGTTCAATCACAAGGGAAAACTCCTTATGAGTTATTCCATCATAGAATACCCTTAATAGCCTTTTTCAAGTCATTTGGTTGTCCATGCACCATTCTTCATACTAAGACTCACTTAGGGAAGTTTGAGAGTAAGGCTGAAGAAGGATTCTTTGTAAGATACTCACATCAAAGCAAAGCCTATAGAGTATATAATAGTGTGTCTAAAACCATTGAAGAAAGTGCCAATGTTGAATTTAATGAAAATACTGCAAATGTCAAAGGCACTGGTCCTGATTGGTTGTTTGATTTAGATTCACTAACAAATTCTCTGAGCTTTGTTGAGTATACTGCAGAAACTGATGCAAATAGGAATGAAGCTGTCAACACAAATTCTCATGCTGTCAATACAAGGAAAATGGTTCACAATGAGACTGCTGCTGGTGAACAAGCAGTTCCTGAATTCAGTCTAGCTGCTTTTGAACATGCCTGTTTCATGTCTCAACTAGAACCTAAAAAGGCATCAGAAGCATTGAAAGATTCATCCTGGATTGAGGCAATGCAGGAAGAGCTGCTACAATTCAAGATATTTGCTCCAGTGGCAAGAATTGAAGCCATCAGACTATTTTTGGCCTATGCAAGCTTCAAAGGTTTTAAAGTGTATCAAATGGATGTGAAGTCTGCCTTTCTATATGGGACAATTGAAGAGGAGGTCTATGTATGACAGCCTCCTGGTTTTGAGGACTACAAGTATCCAGACAGGGTCTACAAGCTAGACAAGGCTCTCTATGGTCTCCATCAAGCCCCTAGAGCATGGTATGACACTCTGTCATCATACCTTCTACAGAATGGGTTCAAGAGAGGCACTCTGGACAAAACACTTTTCACAAAGTCCATCAAAGCTGAGATTCTGCTTGAACAAATCTATGTTGATGACATCATCTTTGGCTCAACAAATGATTGTTTGTGCAAAGAGTTTGAAGCATTAATGCACAAAAAGTTTCAAATGAGTTCAATGGGAGAACTCACTTTCTTTCTAAGATTGCAGGTCAAGCAGAAGCCCACTGGTCTCTTCATAAGTTAATCCAAGTATGTTAAAGACATACTGGAAAAGTTTGGGTATCAAGACACCAAAGCTGCAAGCACTCCAATGGATCCTCACAAGCAGCTCCATACAGACAAAGATGGCGTAGATGTGGACATTCATTTATACAGATCTCTTATAGGATCTCTTATGTATCTAACATCTTCTAGACCTAATATTATGTTTGCTGTCTGTGTCTGTGCAAGGTTTCAATGTTCACCAAAGGATTCCCATCTGGTTGCTGTTAAGAGAATCTTTAGATATCTAAAAGGCCAACCTCATTTAGGCCTCTGGTATCCTAAAGACTCTCCTCTTACATTAACAGCCTACTCTGAAAGTGACTATGGAGGATGCAACATTGACAGAAAATCCACAACTGGTGGATGTCAATACTTAGGAGCAAGATTGGTCTCTTGGCAATGCAAAAAAGCAAACCACTATTTCCACATCATCCACTGAAGCAGAATATGTAGCAGCTGCAAGCTGCTGCTCCCAGGTAATGTGGATTCAAAATCAGTTGAGAGACTATGGTATGAACTTCTTATCCACTCCTATTTATATTGACAATTCAAGTGCAATCAGCATTGTGCAAAACCCAGTGAAATTCCCAAAAACCAAGCATATAGAAATCAGATTTCACTTTATAAGGGATTGTAATGAGAAGAAATTAATCCAAGTTACCAAAATACATACTGATGATCAGTTAGCTGATATATTTACAAAACCTTTTGATGTAGGAAGGTTCACTTTCCTGGTATCGAATATTGGTATGGTAAACATGGATTAATTTGTTTTCATTATTATCTAATTCATATGCTTATTTAAGGGGGAGTCACTGTTTCATTAAAAGATGCTAACTTTCTAACTAACAGCTTGAGTATTTTCTCAAGCTACTAGTTCATTTTCTCGGACTGTTAGTTAATTCACTTGATCTGTCAAAGTGTGCAGGGTAATTTGGTAATTTCTTAAATGTGTGCGCGGGACCCAACCTTTTCAAAACCTTTAAAGGTCTCAGTTTCGTTCAGTTTGTAAGGTCTTGAACTAACAGATCTATCTAGACGCGGAACCGTCAACGAGTGCGGAATCCTCGTTAACGGGTAGACGGAAACAACTCTCACCAGAAACACGGAGACTATCAGAGGCTGCACGAACGACACACGAACGCACCTACGAACTGATTCTCTCCGAAACGGCACTAACACTGATGATAAACTCGAAATCGCTTAATGCTTAATTACTCTCGAATTCTGCAAAAAGTCTGATAATATTTCGAGTCTATCCCTAATTATAGAAGCTAATTCGAGTCTGTCATGGGCTAAACTCGAATCCGGCACAAAGCCCATTCGAGTTTGACCCATCTGACATTCTCGAATCTGCCTAAATGGTCACATTCGAATCTGTCTTGTGACTCATTCGAATCTAACCAGATTCGAAACCTAGTCCTTAGACATTTCGAATTTACCTTTACACATAATTAACTAAGTATCGAAACTTATGTTTTTACCTTATGATTGATTTTATCTTTGATCTTTATGTTTGAACTTCTTGTAATACGTTACATTAAGTTCAAACACACAAACAATAATAATTAACAACCATATATAAACATATATATCAAATACTTGCTAAATCACAATGTTAGATCACTTAGACTGCTATCGTCACACAGGATGTACCAACAGACTCCCCCTTGACGATAGCTTCTAATAATTCACACATTTGATTAAGAACTCTGTTTATTATTTATTCAAACTACTTCCAGCATACAAACGTTTTTCAACACACACTTTAACTACATTCTCATATTTCCTAGCCTCACCATCCATATGAGTGTCACTTGAAATTTTATGACCATGCAAAATTTGAAGATCATCTCGAGAAAGGTTTACCAGATGAAGAGGATCATAGATTCTAAGAATCACCTTTTCTTCAAAATCTTCCATTACCGCTTCTCCCGTATCATCGACATACCACCAGTTCAGATTCTTCATGACATTCTGTGGCATAGGCTTGAGCGGCACCTTTCTTAGACATCTTACGGGTTTGTATTCAATTTTCATCCAAGGACGCCCAGTTAGAGGATCAATTCGAGAAGGATCCTCTACTCTTTTTCCTATCCTTGGATTTAGGCGTTCAAACTTCCTTGATCTTCCCTCTTTCCTTATGATTCTTGCAATTATATCTGCGTAGGGGTCATTGCCGATATTGATCAGATCTTTCCATGCTAACGCCTTGATCTCAATCTTTGGCAGAGAATTGAATGCTTTCAGAGTTCGCCTCAGGTACTGGAGCCCGTCTTTTCTCTTGATTATGAATAGCTGCAGTTCTCGATCAAAGAACCAGCTTAATATGCTTCCTGACAGTTTTCCAGTCCCCGGCACCCTCATCTTCCTTTTTAGCGCTAATTCCTTCTGCTCAGCCCTGAACCACAACTTTCTTTTCTCTTCATTCGTTAGTTCTCTGGCAGGTTCCTCTACTGATGACTCAACATTTAAAGCAGCATTCACCACTTCTATATTAACAATATCATTTCCTTCTATCACATATGTATCAGTGATAGGATTTTGTTGAACGATGATTTCATCAGCTTCATCGTCTTCATCAGCACACACCTCATCATCTGATCTCCAGTCAACAATATCTTCAGGCACAAACTCACCCTCTTCCAGCTCTTCCATTTCATCTTCAAAATCAAATCCCAAATCCATTGGGTCGTCATCGAGATCCATGAGAGCATCAATCATCTCACTTATCTCATAATCCGTAGGTTTAGACGAACTTGCCTCTCCTACTTCACCTCCTGCTTGACTTGGCTCCCCCAAAGATTGAGCAGCCTGAGCAGCAGAAAAATCTACTGGCTCATTCTGTCTTTGAGAGCTGGGATCATTGCCTTGGTTATCTTCATTATCATCATCGTTCCTGCGCACTTCTTGATCCCGGCACGATGTCTCCCCCTGAGCCTGTAAATTTTTCATTAACTGCTCAATTAGGGAGCGCATCGATCTAATCTCAGCCGATTGATCGGCTACAAAGGTCTTCATTTCTTAGTTCTCTTCCTGAACTTTTTCCACAATCTTCTTCAATTCAGTATTCTCCTTATTAAGATCTGCGTTATGCTTCTGAATTTCACCTATTGCTGTCGTGAGGCCGAAGATTTGGATTTCTTTGAAGTCAACTCGAGCTTTAAGCTGCAAAAATCTTTGATTTTCTGTGTATGTGGCTGAGGTTGATGGGATGGAATGAATTGGAGTTGTAATCATCGACGATGGGATGTATGGTTCATCACGAGGTGGTGGTGGTGGAATGGTGGTTTGAGGTTCCTGACGTTGAGGATTTTGAGTTTGAGGATTTTCAGGTTGTTCTGCTGAGGCTAAAGACGATCCTTGCATAAATCTATGACGCTTGGCCCGTTGCCTTGTCACTAATGGTGCAACCTCTTCTTCTTCAAAATCAGAGTCATCAGACTCTCTTGATACTCGCCTCCTTGAAGCTTCTTCATTAATAACCACTAATCTAGATCCATAAGTCTCTATCCAAACTGTTGGTTCTGTAGATACGGACTCTGGAGCTTCAACCTCTATCTCCTCCATTTCTTCTGACTCAGTGGCAGATGATGACTCATCATTACAAGTCTGCTCTGGTTCATATTCGTCAACATCCCTAAGCACATCTTCTTCTCCCTCTGGAGGCTCAAGCAATTCTCCAATTAATGCTGCAGATATGTCTTCATTGGCGTGAGGACCTGCTTCCCAGATTTCATGTAATGTCTGACACAATTGATCAGATTCACTTGGGACATTCGAAGGGCCCGCCTCTCGTACTTCTGGCTGCTGACTTGTTGAAGGCCTAGATGCCTGAGTCTGACTCACAGTAGCTCTTTGTCTTCTCCTTTGTGGCTGTGCGCGCGGTTGTTTTCGTTGTTGTTGCGGTGGCTGTCGGGCTTGAACTTCCACTTCTCCTGCCCAGTTGGCAGTATCTGGTGCTTTAAAATTCCTATCAAAAACAGCTCCAAACAACGGTCGCTCGACCGGAACCGCCAACCTTCCTCTGTGTGAGGAGCAATCAGCAAAAATTCTTTTATCCATCACCGCTACGCTTTGGATATCATTTAGCTGCGGCAAATTTGGCAAGAAGTGCCTGATGAGCATCATTATGAATTGTGGATACAGCAGAAATTGTTGATGCTCTGGAGCGGTGATTTGATGAACGAATTCTGAGAAAAACATTTCCGAAAGCTGAATGGCCGATTATAAACTAACGCGATCATCCCAGATTGGATCTTCGAGACAATAAAGTCAAAACCGGCTTTCTTGGCTGCAAAACAAACCATAAAGACATGAGCCAAAAACCTCCATTGGCCAATAAGCCCGCTCTTCATGAAAGATGCCCTCGTAACATCTAAGCTGTAACCCATCCTTTGAAAAGCCGTTTTCCTAATACTTAGGGGAAAGTCAATAGGCCCAGACTCTTCTTCCTGAGATCCAAGCTGCAAAACTTGACGCAGCATATCGGCAGAAAACACAAATTGTTGCCCTGCGATCCTTGTTCTCAGCACTGTCGGGGTGACAGAGCAGTCCACCTGAAGATGATCATAGAATTGGCGAACATAGGGAATGACAATCTGAATGTTATGAGATAAAGCAAAAGCAATCCTAAATTCTACGAGGAAATCCATCATTTGACGAAACCCCTGCGCCTCAGGGATATGATGGTCATAGGGAATGACCATATTATGCTTCGGCACGAATACTCGAACAGCCATATCTGCACAATAGATAAACTATTAGAATTATTAAAAATCAATAAACTTGTTTAAATTCAAATTTGTTTTATTTTGAACTTGTTTAAGTACAAAATCCAACACAAATGAATTTCTACAAGTTTAATTAAATTTAAATTGAATAATTCAAATAATTCAAATAATTCAAATAAAATGACAAATTCGAATGTACAGATTCGTAGACACCCTATTTCGAATTTGATGACAGATTCGAATGTAATGATCTTCTCGAGTTTACTGACAAACTCGAGAATGTCCACGAACAGATTCGAACAGTCGACGTCCAATTCTTCATCAAAACCCATGATTTTAACCATTTTGAACTTAGAAAATCACATAGATTAGTCCAACTAGGTTCTAATCACTGATTTATGTATTTAATTTGACTATTTACTGGTCCAAAGTTTGTAATTTTGGAAAACCCGACTTAGACCCATAAACCTTCAAAAATCTATGATTTTGGCTTAAATGGTGTATAAAACTACATGAATCTTGTACAACCCAGTTGTTTGTACCTAGAAGTATCAGTAGAATCGAACACTCTAGCAATAAACTCGACAAATTGTCGTTTTTGTGAAAAACGGTAGACTCGAGCCTAAATAGATTCGAGGGTATAGATTCGAAAACAGTAATGAGTTAATGACGTTACTGTTAACCTATATATACCATCTACCTTCGAATCTAAGGCCAAAGTCGAATCTACTGACAGATTCGAGACTACTCTAATTCGAGTGTAAACTAAACTCGAAATTCCCAAAATACTTAGAAAATTTCGAAAATTTTGAAATAAATTCAACTTTTTCAACTTTATTGTGTAACAAGATAAACTATGCCAAATCTTTTACCCTAAGCACAAGATTTTTCACGCAGTGTTTATTTTATCCAACTATGAATGCACCCTCAATAATTTTTGACCTTTTTCCTAAGTTAAAAAATAAAATAAAATAAAATAAACTAAGCTAAAATGAAATAAAATAAAATAAAAACTAAGTAAAAACAAAATTTAAAATGTTGACCAAAAATTTAACTTATAGACCTAAGCTATACTTATTAAAATATACAACCTAAGCTAAACGCTAAACAAAATTTTTTTTATGAGTATAGTCAAAGAAAGGTTCAATCAGATAGCGATGTCAGATACTCACTTTCAGTACTTAAGCTTTCACACTTAGGAATTTTTTGATTCCTTTGATTGTTTGTCGTGAAATACCCATTTAGCCGATTGTTGGTATTTACCCCTTTAAAAATTCTACATTTCGGAATATCCCTTGGCATTTTTATTTATCACGAAATTAACTTACGTGACTCAGACACAGACATACTTTTATGATCAAGGCATACAGACAAAGATTCTAACTTGTTGGTATTTGCAAACTTTTTTTAAAAGACATACATCGGACACAGGTTTGTATTTTCATACAACAAAGTGTCTTAGTTTGACTTAAGGTTTATTATTAAAGCTAGCAAGACAGCGGTGACAGGTCTGTACCGACGTACAACAAAGCGACTTATCTTGCTAACCCGAATCTAAACAGAGGCAACAGGTCTGTATTTACGTACAACAGAGTTACATGTTTTTGACTCTCAATTCCTTATGATTTTTCTATGTTTTCCATTCTTAGATGTATTTGATGTTGCTATACATCCCCAGAAAGTTTGCATACCTCAATTAGACTCAAAGTTTGTATGTCTTGTACATAAAAATTAAGACCGATTGGTCATACGTCTTTTTCTTGAATATTTTATTTGCCTTGGAACTCCCTATATGTATTATGCCTACCAACACATCAAACTAAAATAAAGTATAACACTTAGAACTTTTAGGTGCATTATGTGTGAAAGCCTAAACACTTAGACTTTGTAACGACTGTGCTAATTTTCGTCACTTTGAACCGATGTTTCTAAGACTTAACTCATTTTCTGATATTCTAATTTTTTTTTGTATTTTTCTGATTTTCTCTCTTTTTTCTTTTGTTTTTCATAAGAAAAAGCACTAAAAGAAGATAACCTACTAAATTACTAAAAATAGAAACTTACCAAAAATAGAAACTATCCTAAATTAGCAGACTACTATAAAAAGAAAGAAATACTACGACTATAAAAGGAAATAAACTACTACTACTAAGGTCAAATTACTCTGGGTTGCGCATTCCATTCAGTTGAATTAAATACTCAAACCGTGACTTATCAAATGCTTTGGTAAATAAGTCTGCATTATTATCTTCCGTTGCCACTTTTACCAATTTGATTAAGTTCTTTTCAGCACAATCACGAATAAAATGATGCCTAATGTCTATGTGCTTTGTTTTGTTGTGTTTAACTGGATTATTCGTTATAGCAATTGTAGATTGATTGTCTATCCTAATTGGAGTTTGAGTCTAAGCCAAACTGTAATCCCGCAATTGTTGTTGTATCCACAGAACCTGTGAGTAGCAACTACCAGCAGCAACATACTCGGCCTCGCACGTTGACACGGCTACCGACGTCTGTTTCTTGCATTGCCAGGATACCAGTCTTCCTCCTAGGAATTGTCAACCTCCAGTTGTTGATTTGCGCGTCAAGCTGCATCCTCCGTAGTCAGAATCCGTGAATGCCTCCAAATCTAGATCTCCCTCCACGTGATACCAAAGTCCCAGCTTCAGTTTCGACTTGAGGTATCGTAGAATCCGTTTTACAGCTTTCATATTCATCTCCTTCGGATTCGCTTGAAACCTAGCAAAAATACACACAGCAAACATAATGTCAGGTCTTGAAGCAGTTAAATACATTAGTGATCCAATCATGGCCCGATATAACGTCGGATCCACATCGGTATCACTTTCAGTACCCGATCCGAGATTGTGATTCACTTGAATCGGCGTGCTGAAATGGGCAGTCAATTTTGTTCCTTCCATCCCGAAGGTATCTAATATGTCATAGACATACTTCGTCTGATGGATAACATACCATCCTTCTTCTGGTCAACTTGTAACCCAAAAAGAAATTTAACTCTCCCATAGCACTCATCTCGAATTTCGACTTCATCACCTTCTCGAAATCTTTGCACATCTGTTCGTCTGATGATCCAAAAATGATATCATCGACGTACACTTGTACCAAGATGATGTGTTCTCCCTTTCTCTTAACAAACAGCGTACTATCTATCCTACCCCTTTCAAACCCGTTCTCTAGAAGATGGTTGGATAGTGTCTCGTACCACGCCCTTGGTGCTTGATGCAATCCATATAGAGCCTTATCTAAACGATATACTCTATCAGGATATTTTGGATCTGTAAATCCGGGCGGCTGTTCTACATATACCAGCTCCTTCACTTTCCCATATAGGAAAGCACTCTTTACATCTAATTTATAGACCTTAAAGCCCTTGAAGGAGGCAAAAGCTAGAAACAACCTAATGGCTTCCAGCCTTGCTACTGGCGCAAACAACTCATTGTTATCGATTCCCTCCTCTTGGTTGAAACCCTTTACAACTAGCCTAGCCTTGTTGCGAGTAACTATACCCTGATCGTCTCTCTTGCACTTAAAAACCCATTTGGTTCCTATTGCAACTTCTCCTCGAGGTAATGGAACTAACTCCCACACTTCTAGTTTCCTAAACTGCGAAAGTTCTTCCTGTATCGCTTCAACCCAGGAGTTATCCTTAAGTGCCATTTGCACATTCTTAGGCTCTACTTGCGATATGAAACACGAATAGAGACAGGTATGATATGCCTCGGAGTCATCTATCATCGACAACAACACTGTGTTGTTATTTAAACTACTCCTAGTCTTCACACCCTCGTTAGGATTTCCTATGATGCTTTCTATATGATGATTTTTGTTGATCCTAGAGGTCTCTATCTCGTCAACAGTCAGATTATCTCCTAAGTTGGATCCTATTTCACCTAATGGGGGAACAGTCTCAGCTTCCACATTTTCCTCCTCGTGGACATTTTCCTCAGAGTTGGAACTTGTTGCCTGAGTCTGATTCTCAGTTGAAGGTGCCTCTGGATTGGTAACTTCTGGAGATCCATCTTCAGTCGCAGTAGGCTCGGATGCGGATTGAAATGTGGTCCTCGGAAAGGTATGACCTTCGTCATTCAGATGTAACGTCGCCATGTCCTTTTCGATTGTACCTGCATTTTCATCCAAAGGAATGTTAAATGACTCAAATAACGTATCATAGTCAAATATCCATTCCGGACCTGTTTGGGGTTCATGTGTATAACTTGTGACTTCAATATTATACACAATCTCAACCGTACCATTCGTTTTGTTAAAAACCCGTTTGTTTGGTGAGTTCGGCACATAACCTAGGAAGTATCCTTCGTCAGTCTTTTCACCAAACTTCGGTTGATGTTTTGTATTAAATAAGGTGCATGGTACCCCAAACGGTTCGAATCCAGTTAAATTAGGTGGCCGCTTATTCAAAATTTCATAACAGGTTTTGTTCAAAGATTTGAGAGTTAGGACTCGGTTTAAAATATGACATGCGGTATTCACTGCCTCCCCCCAAAACATGGTAGGAAGCTTTGAATCCGACAACATAGTCCTAGCTGCCTCAATCAGTGTCCTGTTTTTACGTTCGGCCACCCCATTTTGTTGAGGTTCATATGGTGCACTAAATTGATGCCCTATGCCCTTTGAGAGGCAATATACACCAATTACAGTGTTTTTGAACTCAGTTCCATTATCACTACGTATCCTTTTAACCCGTGTTCCGTAGGAATTCTCCACTTGGTCTAAGAACCCGATGAGCTTGGAAGCCGTCTCGTCCTTTGTACCTAGAAAGAAAACCCAAGAAAATGGTGAGTAATCGTCAGTGATAACCAAACAATACCAACTACCTCCTATACTCCTTTTGTTGATTAGACCGAAAAGATCCATATGCAACAAATCGAATGTCGAGGTTATGGAATTCTGAGTCTTGGACTTGTGTGTCTTCTTATGTTGTTTGCCCTTCTTGCATGGTAGACACTTGTCCTCGAACTGATAGCTCTTCATAGGCACACCTTGCACCAACCCATTCTTCGTTATGTAGTTCATCTTTCTTAGGTGCAAGTGAGCCATGCGTCTGTGCCACAACACTGATTCAGTCTCCGAAGCTTTTGATAGTAAGCAGATGGGACCCATCGAAGTATCCGGCTTGTTCATATCGAGCATGTACAAGTCATTCTTCCTTGGAGCCCACATCAATATTCAATCTTCAGGTATCTTGAATCCCGGTTTTAGTACTAACGCTTCAGTGTCAGTAAACAGCACTGAATTCTTCCTATCACAGATTTGAGATACACTAATGAGATTATGAACCAGTTTATCAACGTGATAAACTTGATCCAAAGTAATCGTCACATTAGTGACTTCTCCAGTTCTAGTGATGGTTCCTCCTTTATTTCCCGCGAATGATACAAATCCCCGATTCCCACCCTTGAAGTCTGTAAGGAGACTTCGTTCCCCTGTCATGTGCCTGGAGCATCCACTGTCGACGAACCATTTGTTGTTTAGACCTGTGGTAATCTCCTGCACATGAAAGAAAATAGGTTAGTTATCACGGGGAACCCAAGCCATAACTGACTTGGTAATACCATTCTCGTCCACATACTTAAACTCTTTCAAATACCCATCTCGCCTTTCAGGTGACTTGGGTCATTGAACAGGAGTTTGTTTGGTGCCGAGTGATGTAAAATCACTCTTTGCCTTTGAGTAGGCATTTGTTGTGGAGCTCTCGAATAATTCCGATTATATTGTATTTCAGATTGTGATCCCTGAGCTCTTACTGGTGCGTAATGTCTAACAGGAGTATGTGACCTAACTGGAGTATGTGCCCTGCTAGGTGTTGTGCTCCTATAGACTTGTTGAGGTCCTGACCTAGATTGATTAATGACAAGATTCGGTGAATTTGTCCTAACCACTTCTTTTGGTCCAACCTTAACCGGTGTTTGTTTCACAACTTGTTTCGGTGCAGCCTGCACAGTTTTCTCGGTACTCTGAGAACTACTAGTGCTCGCCACACTTGTTGAGGGTTTAGGCTGTTCTGGCTTCACTGTCTTAGGTGTCGTATCAACTTTCCTATGTGGACAGGTAGAAGCAACATGCCCCCTCTCGTGATATCTAAAGCATGACATTTTGTCTATTGGCTTCTTTTGTGAGCCCTTAGTCTTAGGTGTGTCACTTGTGTCCTGTTCTTTTTGAACATCTATGGCGACTGGTTCATCGTCCTGATCATTAAAATCAATTTTATGTTTTCCTGCAGGTGTTTCACTGGAGGATGCCACAAATTTGACTTTCTTAACCTTGACGGTTGTATCAGTCACCTTAGGTGTATTTTCTACTACAGGCTCAGATATAGGTGCAGGTAAGTCCTCTAAGTCTACTGATTTATCAGTTTTCTCCTGAGGTTGAGGCACGTAGTTTGCATTAAAAGGTGGAGGAATTTCATAAAATCCTAGAGCTACAGGCTTTTTAGATTGTCGTTGAGCATCTAAAACTTTCCCTAGGTTCAGGCTTGAATTCCTAAACTTCTCTAGCTTACTATTGGCCTATGCTACCTTTACCTTTGTTTCAGCTAGCTCTATGTCTTTATCCTTAAGATTTTTGGTCAAGGCCTCTACATGCTCATACATAAGCTCTAACATAACACACTGCTCACTCAGTTTGTCTTTCAGAACTATTACATCTTGAGCATCAGCCTTAAGTTTTTCTTTAAGATCTTGCTTAATATCGTTTAGGCTAGCGTTATCAACCTTTAAAGACTCATTTTGAGCAGTTATGGTTTGATGTGATTCTATGACTACATTTAACCTATCATTAGAAGTAACACATAACAAGCATAATTCATGAAAAAGAGAGTAAGTCAGACTAACCTTTGTGTGGTCGGATTCCACGTTGGCCATTTGAGCGGCAAACTCCAGAAGCGTCTGATCATTCGTCTTCTCCACCCACATCGGACTGTTGTCCCTTGTGGTCTGCTCTTCCCCTTCACATCCATTCTCCGTGACTTCATCCATGAAGGCTCTAGCATTTGATTCCGGATGTGAACTCCAGTCGTAAGTACCATCCAGCTGTCTGTCTGAAGTGACGTTCGATAGTAGACCAGCTAGATTAGCTTGACCGGCAGATGAACTCGGAAGGTATCTTTATTGAGACTGATTCTGAAACTGTCCATGATGTTGTTGCTGTCCTTGGTAATTATCTACCTTTGGTCTCTGACATTCTCTGGCGAAGTGTCCCTTACCTTGACAATTGTAGCACTTGACCTTGGACTTATCAAATCCAATCCCCTTATTATTCATCGTCAAATTCCTTCCAGTTCTTTTGATGAATCTTTTAACCCGTTGGGTTACCATGGCCAGTTGCCATTTAAGGTCCATCTCCTCAAGATCGTCAGGGTCAACCTGATCATAGTCTTCATCCCAGAGAGCAGGATCGTTAATTTTCCCTTGAACGCAGTTCCCGTATGCGGCCACAAATGAAGCAAGTAGATTCAAATGTTCTTCCGCTGATTTAGCGTTCATGGGTATCTTAGAATAGCTCTGAGATGTTGTCGCATGTGCTGCTTGAGGTTGTTGTTCTTCTGATCTTCCCAACCCTAAAAACGCTCGATTCAGTGTGTCATCAGACTCTGCTAGTGACGACGTTTCTCCGGTGAAAAACGCTGTAGCAGTCTTCAGATTGGCGGTCGCTGAAGGTTTTGTTGATTTTCCAAAATACATTGCTGGATTCTGGACTTGTTCGTAATCAGTTTCGGCCTTCAGTAGCTCGAAATGATAAGCTCGCAACGTTCCCACAATATCCTCCAAAGATTGGGTATAATACTTGTCTTCATTATGCTTGATCATTGCCACATACATAGCCCATTTGGTTGGTAAGGCATCAAGAAGCTTATTGTTCTTGTCGTTGTCATTATACTCAATCCCGTGACTTTCAAGCTCTGTCAATAGATGATAGAACCGGGTGATGGTATCATCCAGCTTTTCATCCTTTAACGCCTTGAAAATCGCAAACTGTTGTTTCAATAATTCCATACGCTTCCTTCGTACCCTTGGATTACCCTCAGACCTTTTCTCCAGTGACTCCCAAAGTTCTTTAGAAGTCTTTTGAGTCCGAAATGTATGAAGAATATCCTGAGGCAACGCCATTCGAATTATTGAAAAAGCTCAGTTCTCAGCTTCATAGAGTTTCTTATCATCTTCCTTCATCATCTGATATGATAGAACTCTCTGACGGCCTTCAACTTCAGAAATTGGTGGAATGTATCCTTCGTCAATACACACCCACATGCGCATGTCATTAAAGCGCCCAAAATCGGCAAACCGATCTTTCCACCAATAGTAATCCTCGAGTTTCATCAGCTTAGGCGGAGTGTTTGCCTTCCCGACCTCGTGGTCCATTTCCAGAAACTTTTTAAGGTTTGACATCGTTTCAAAAAGAATTGAATTGTAACTTAATTAATTTAATTCGAAACTGACTTAAACTAACTCTTTCGAATCTAGGTAGATTCGAATATAATTTAGGTTCAATCTTTTTGGGATTAAATTCGATTAAGTGTTGAAATTCAATTAAATTCGAAATTATGACAGATTCGAAAGTCACCTAAATTCGAAGGTTAAGGCAAACTCGAACACTTCAGTAGAATCGAAGCCCTATTCGAAACTAGACTAAACTCGAAGCAAAACTCGAATCCAAGCAGACTCGAAGCAAACTCGAATGTAAGTAGACTCGAGAACCCTATCGAATGTAACACAAACTCGAATTAGACTCGAAAAGTGTTTATCAAACTCGAGAGGAGCGGATTTGGTTAGACTCGAAACTAAGAATAACCCTAATTACTCCTAATAGATTCGAGCGCCGCAAACTCGAAAAATGGCTGACACTTCGATTTCTTTACGTTTTGCAGATTAAATCAATATTTTTACAAAGAAAAATATTGATTTCGATCAAAAACGTGAAAAACAACAAAGTATTTCCCGGATAAGAATTTGCTAAGCTCGAAAAACAAGAAAAACACGAATATGAGAGAAAAACCGTCCAAAAAGCATCAAGAAACCTAGAATGTATCTAGATGAACACGAAGAACACGAAGAACACCCCGTTGGCTCTGATACCACTTGTAAGGTCTTGCACTAACAGATCTATCTAGACGCGGAACCGTCAACGAGTGTGGAATCCTCGTTAACGGGTAGACGGAAACAACTCTCACCAGAAACACGGAGACTATCAGAGGCTGCACGAACGACACACGAACGCACCTACGAACTGATTCTCTCCGAAATGGCACTAACACTGATGATAAACTCGAAATCGCTTAATGCTTAATTACTCTCGAATTCTGCAAAAAGTCTGATAATTTTTCGAGTCTATCCCTAATTATAGAGGCGAATTCGAGTCTGTCATGGGCTAAACTCGAATCCGGCCGAAAGCCCATTCGAGTTTGACCCATCTGACATTCTCGAATCTGCCTAAATGGTCACATTCGAATCTGTCTTGTGACTCATTCGAATCTAACCAGATTCGAAACCTAGTCCTTAGACATTTCGAATTTACCTTTACACATAATTAACTAAGTATCGAAACTTATGTTTTTACCTTATGATTGATTTTATCTTTGATCTTTATGTTTGAACTTCTTGTAATACGTAACATTAAGTTCAAACACACAAACAATAATAATTAACAACCATATATAAACATATATATCTAATACTTGCTAAATCACAATGTTAGATCACTTAGACTGCTATCGTCACACAGGATGTACCAACACAGTTGTAACTACCAGTTACATAATCTCATACAACGGCTTTCTTTTCTCTCTGAACGATTCAGACATTCTTCTTTGAAACCCTAGAATCTCCGTTTAATCTCTCATGGAGTTTGTCAAAGAACACAACTGCCTACCCTACTCTCTAAAGCACTCTGAACTTCAACCGTTCCATGACATGATGGATTTTCTTAGACACTCCCATATCCATCATGCCCTCAATATCAATCCTACCATATACATATCTCATATTGAGCAGTTCTGGAACCGTGCTTCTGTCCAAACCATCAATGGAGTTCCTTCTCTACTATCAAAAATTGATGGCACTCCCATCACAATAACTGAGGAATCCATTCGACATCATCTGCATCTTCAAGATGCCTCAGGTATAACAGACCTATCCCTAAATGCTTTACATTCTGGTCTTTACAATATTGGATATAGGGGTCCTGCTGATTCCTTTACTTTCTTTAAAGCACACTTTTCACCTAAGTGGAAATATCTTGTGCATATTATTCAGCAGTGTATCAGCCTTAAGAGAACTGTTTGGTCAGAATTTTCCTCAAATATTGCCACTGCCTTAGTGTGTTTTTCAACAGGCCAACAGTTCAACTTTTCAAATATGATTTTTCAGGGGATGTTAAGGCATCATTCCCTAAAGAATGGGAAATTTTTGATGTATCCTTGATTTTTGGCAGAAATAATTGCAAAAACTTGCACCAATTTTAATATACATAAGAGGATACATGTTTCCCATAGGCACTCACTATCTTCCATTAAAAGGCTTTTAAAGCCAAGTGCCAATTTTTTGAGTGTAGATGTTCCATTGCCTTCTGCAATGATGAACATCATTTCAAGAAACAGAGGAGAGGGTCCTGAGCAGGCTCAGCCTATCATTACTGCTTCACCCCCAGGACCCCAACCCCCTCCTCATGATACACAAATTCCTTCTGATCCTATTGTTTAGCCAACACCCCCACTCAAATATCTCTATAAAAGGAAAAGAGGACCAGGAGCTCCTTCCTCCTCAGCCCTCAGACAAGAGCCAAATAACCCTGTGCAGGAGGACACTTCTGCACAGAATATCCAAAGGGAACCAATTGAGAACACTCCCATTCTCACTCAGGAGGTGGACATCTCACCAAAGATAGTCCATATGGGTTCTGTGGCTGACACTACTGCTGTCTTTGCACAAGAGGCACAGGACAATGCCAACATCATTAAGACCACGCCAATGGCAACAGCAAGTGTGCAAACACCAGCTGGAAGTCCCCAGAACCAAGAACAGAGGGGCCCAGAGGTTTCTACTTCTGGTATGCATGCCAGTGATAGATCACAAGCACCACATATGTTTGCTGATCTTGAGGCTAGTCTGCAACTTATGATATTAACGGATCCTAAGCTGCAACCTGTTGTAGCTATGTTGGAATACCAAAAGTCCATCATTGCTGCACAGGGAGCACAAATCATTGCACTCAAACAGGCAGAAGCGGCTCAAAATCAGAGAATGGATTATGTCCATAAAGGGTTTACCCTCTGTGGAAATAAGATCATGCAATTAGAGCGATTGATTCAAACCCAAGTGGCAAAGGTTGTAGGTCCTCCTGACCAAACCAATGCTTCCAAAAAGGGGGAGAATCAGGAGTTTCCTAAAGCAGTCCAAGCAGCTCCAACAGTTCAACCATCTAGGCTAACAGTCCCAACAGCTTCTCAAGCTGTTAGTCTAGAAACTCAAGCTGCTCCTTCAAGACCAACTGGAGTTGTCATAAGAGAAACAACTCAGGCTCCTAGCAGTTCAGTCCAAGCAACATCTTCTGCTACAAAAGATAAGGGCAAGGGTATTCTTATTGAGTCTCCAAAGCACAAATTTTCTTCCAAAGAAGCCCAGATTGCCTTTGATGCTGAGATAGCCAGAAAATTAGCAGAAGAACAAGATCAAGAGTTAGACCAGCAAACCCAGCCCCCAATGGAAGATGATGAAACCTTAGGTGATTACCTGAGAGGGTTTGTGGTCAAGCAAGGAGAAAAGAAGAGGAAGATGCCAACAGGGCATTCTAAGGCTGAGCATAGAAGATTCCTAATAAATTTTGCCTATGCAGCAGGTATCCCAAAGAAAATGGCTCAGTCCATGAGCACAGAAAGGCTGCAAGATATCCATGACAAAGAAATGGACAAAAGAAAGAAAGCCAAAGTCTCCCAAGAAGTCAAAGATCCCAAGAACCAGTTCAAACTGGTACAAGTAATGTTCAAACTGCTGCAAGTGCACCTTCTCTTTCTGATCAAGCTGTTGCTTCTATTCCTGAATCAGAGTCACTATCACACGCAAAGCTGGATCAAGTTAAAAAGGTGTTGTTTGAGCATCAACTACAAAAGGTGATGGAGATAGAGAAATTGATAGACCACCATGACTTCACAAAGCCTCCCATTAATTATTGGTATGCTAAGTCGATGGATAACATTGACTTAAGATTTCAGTTTATAGTAAGAAGGGAATCTGGTCCAGAAGAAGAATACAACAGCATCATGCATATGGCTCAAAGGATGACCAGAGATGAGCTCACAACAATGCACAATGTTGGGTCTGTAACACAAGTAAGATCGACTCTACCATAAGTAAAGCAAGCTGTCAAAGATCTGAAGAGCATTGTTGATCCTGAATCTATAATGGAAGATATAGAGAATGCAAATACACAGGGAATGAAGATCAAGCAAGTTGATCTGTTTGTCAAATCAAGGACTTACAGAATAAAGTTTACAGATGGATCTGGTATGTTCTTCAATTTTGAATTCTATGATCTACCAAAAGCTATGCTACTCCAGATGAGATCTGCTAAGATATCTTGTGATAAAGAAGATATGAAGAAAGAGTTTTTGAAGGCTGTCAATCAGAAACTTGCACAGTTGTAAGTTTTTGAAAGCCTTGGTTTGTAAATAATAGTTTACTTGTTTATTTCCTTATCTGTATAGAACTTAAAGTCTTGTATAAAGAATTTAAATTAGGGGGAGATTGTTGGGAAATATTCTAAGTAGTTCAAGCTGTTAGTTAGATTTCCTATACCGTTAGTAGAATTTCTATGTAAGTACAAAGTTCATGCTGTTAGTTGAATAATCTCGAGCTGCTAGTGCAAAAGTTCAAGCTGCCAGAGTAAATCAACTCAAGCTGTTATGTTCAAGCTGTCAAGTGATTCAAGCTGCTCAACAGATTTACAAACAGAAAGTGCTGATATTCAGGAAAAGATATCTACACGAAGATTCCAGCATATCTACTATCAGAGAAGTCAGAGTCCTTCAAGGAAACAAATCAAGAAGCAATATAAATACATAGAATAGGTCTTTCTATTGTATAGGAGTTTTCTGCATATTCAAGATTGTAATTGCTTTTTGTTTAAGTTTTCATAGGCCTCTAAGGTTGTAAAACCCTAAAACAGTTTGTGTTCTTCGTCTAATCAAACAGATTAGAGGTGATTGTAATCATTGAAGTCAGCAATACAAGCAATTTTGATTATTACTTTTGATTATTTGATATTGATTCAGAAAGCTTTTGTTAAAATAATTAAGTGTTATTCCGCAAACTTCTTAATTAAACTTTGATTCAAGCAAGATTATTGATTTATACTCTGATAAATTCAAGTCAGTTAATCTTGATTAGTTAAGTTCAGATCCTGACATAATTGGTACAACAACTCATGCTAGAACAAACAGTTTACCAATATAAAGGACATTGTTTAGAACTGCCCATTAATTAAAGAATGAGTCTAGGTGCAATCAAGTTTAGAAAATGGAGAACAAGAAACAAAGGCATGCCAAGCATATCAGGTATAGAGAAACTGCAGCAAACATTAAAGTACAGCAAGAATATGTGCAACTGTGAGGAAAAAGACTGAGTATAAATATTAGACAATTTGAGAAAAGAAAAATAAAAGCATAAAACAATAGCACTACAACACAACAATGAATTTTATGTTTCCCTGAATGAAAAACCATATAAATTAAACCAATGCACTCTATATAACAATTTGCAGACGAGTATCAGAGTATGTTTTAGCGAATTAAACCACTTTAAGCCATGTTCAAAGGTCAAATAAACACAAAATCAAGACAAGGAGATAAGAGATATGGGATACACAGCCAAAGATCCAAAATTCTGAGACATTTGAAAATAGACAATAAGAAATGCATCATTAGAACAAAAACTCAAGAGAAAAATAAATTGGAGACAATGACGGACATAATTTCAGGACAAATTTGAATGATATATGTATCATTGTCTGAACAAATTTCTATAGATAGAAATCCAATAATGAAAACCCATTAAATGTCTGTTTCTTATCATTTTAATAGTTAAACAACAAACCACTTTGGATTATAGAATATTGAGACCAAATATCGAAAGAAGAAGTATAATAATCTATAAAAATAAAGTTTTTTAAACCAAATTCAAGTTTCAGAACAAGTGTCCTCAGTCCATTGGCAACATTCAGTCCCTGGGACGCATTTGTCCTTACAAGAAAAATTCTAAAACAGATTATTAGGGAGTCAAAACAAGGTGAAAATCAAAGAAAAAAAACCCTGAAAAACAACCCTAACTAGAAAACCTAAATGAACCTAATAATAACTCCTAAATGAATATTAACCTGAAACCAAACAAATCAAACAATCGATAAGAAATAGAACCCTAAACACATATCAAAAAACATGAAATCCTAAATGAAATGATTATCTAAACACGAATCTGAAATATAAACACGAATCAAAACGAAATCGAAATCGAGTAGCTGGGAACAAACCTTGAACGAAGGCGATATTGTAATGGGCCAATGAATCTTGAACAAATTTGAAACATGAATGTTCAACAAAGGCATAGAATTAGTTGGATTTGGTCACCGGATGAGCTTGGACCGAAGGGGTGGTGGAGGTGGGCAGCGACGGTCAAAGAGAACAGTGATGAAACCCATCTGGAAGTTGATACAGATTTGGAAAACAAATGACAGAGAGAAGGAGAAGGCCTTTTCGGAAAGACGGAGGAGGTCAGGTGATGGTGGCGGTCGACAGTGGCATGAGGGAGAAGTCACTGGAATTAGGGTTTCGAGGGAGGTACGTCGGTAGATGAGTTTGAAGAAAGATGATGAAAAGAGACATAGGGGAGATGAAATTTAATCTCTGTATTTTATTATTAACTCCAAATAGTAATACTCTCCATTATGTACCCCGATTTGTTTAAAAACAACCGGGGTATATAAGAAAATGTAAAGGTCCGGGGTTACTTTCTTAATTAACCGGCGTGTATTATTTGCCACTATCATGAACATCAAAATTACCCCCTTTTTTTAGCCTAATCTCTATCAACTGGGGTGAATACGGAGGGGTTCATTATGCTTTTTCTAGTAGTGCTAATTGTACTCTTTTAAAAACAAAAAAAAATAAAAATAAAACATGTACTATCAAATCTTGTATTTTATTAATATTAACAAATCAGACATTGAACTTTTGTGTATATTTTAATCAAAATTACAAAACATGAAAAAAAATAGTATAGTCAACACTTAAAAACATATATGTCATATTTTTCTCATGATAAATGCAACACTTCAAAAAATGTTATATGTTTTTAAAAATGTGTTGGATTTTTTTCATTATAAATGCAATACTGTAAAAATGTATTGCATTTTTTTCATTATAAATACAACACTCTAAAATTGTGTTGCATTATTTATTGAAATTTGCAACACTTTAAACAAATGTTGCAATTTTTAGTAAAAATTGCAACACTTTAGAAAATCGTTGCATTTTTTTAGTAAAAATGGCAACACTTAAAAAAATGTTGCATTAAATCATTATTTGCAACACTTATTGTCAATGTATTGCTTTAGAGAGAACTTAAATAAAAAAGCAACAATTATTAAATGTGTGGCATCAAAAGTGTTGCATTACCTTCGAATTGTAGAAGTGGGTTAACACACAGCAGCAAGCGGGTGGACACGGAGTGGTAGCAACGAAGGAGATTTTGTGGGTAGCATGAAGGATATGGAAGGTAGCAACGAAGGTGACATAGGGGGAGGGAGGAAAGACGACGGGGGCGCACGGAATGGCGGGGATGGAACGAAGCGAAGGAGATGTTTTATTTTGGTTTGGGTTTGGGACTTTTTGGCTGGTGTGAAAGAAATGGGTTTTATTTTAGGGTTTATTTTAGGTTTATTTATACCAAAACAAATAAAATACTAATTTTAAATCAAAATAATAACGTAACAAATATTTAAATCCAAACGAATAAAATCCTAGGTTTATATATATTTTTCTTAAAAATGTAACATAAATAAAATTTTAATAAGAATAGCCCCTTAGAAGCGGACCAAATAAGTAGAAATAAATTGGGATTTTACCATTTATTACTTATTCTAAATCTAAAAATTACTCTCCTCCCTCTCTCTTTAATTATTAAAATTATGTATACATTTTCAAACATGTATTCGAAGAAAAATTGTTTGTCGCTACCGCCGCTTTGCGCGGGTACACTGCTATTGTTTTTAAAAGTGTATTGCATTTTTTTCATTATAAATGCAACACTCTAAAAATGTGTTACATTTTTTTTATTGAAATATGCAACACATTAGAAAATTGTTGCAGTTTTTTTAGTAAAAATGGCAACACTTTAAAAAAAGTGTTGCATTAAATCATTATCTGAGACACTTATTGTCAATGTGTTGCTTTAAATGTGTTGCATCAAAGTGCATTAGCTTCGATTTGTAGTAGTGTGAGGTTTTGAAAAATACGTTAAGTGACGCACCAATACTTGCCTTACCCGAGGGCAATGAGGATTTTGTGGTATACACGGATGCTTCGAGGTTGGGACTGGGCGCTGTACTGATGCGGCGTGGAAAGGTTATAGCTTATGCCTCAAGACAGCTAAAGCAACATGAAAAAGGATTACTCGACACACGATCTGGAGTTGACCGCGGTTACTTTTGTAGTGAAGTTATAGAGGCACTATCTGTATGGAACTAAGTGTCAATTATACACGGACCATAAGAGTTTAAAGTACATCTTCAGTCAAAAGGAGCTTAATATGAGACAGCGTAGGTCTATGGAACTGATTAAGGACTACGATTGTGAGATCCTTTATTATCCTGGAAAGGCTAATGTTGTAGCCGATGCTTTAAGCCATAAAGCATATTCTAAGAACTGCTGCTACATGATGACATTTACGATGTTAACCTCCACGATTATTGATGATATTAAAGCTGCTCAAGTGGAAGCTTTAAAGGAAGAAAATGTGGATGCTGAGGATATTCGAGTGTAGAAGAAGATAATGGAAACAAGTAAGTCGGGATTGAAAGGTTTATATGGAAGAATCTGGGTGCCAAAGTTCGGGGGTATGGAGGAGAGTGATTATTGAAGAAGCACATCAGTTAAAGTTTTCTGTACATCCCGGGAGCATAAAGATGTATAATGAACATAAAGCAAACTTTTGGTTGCTCGAATTAAAGAAAGATATTGGTCAGTACGTGGAGAGATGCTGGACTTGGAGGCTTGTGAAAGCCGAACATCAGCAACCTTATGGTAGTCTGCAACCGCTTCCCATTCTGGAATGGAAGTGGGTATACATGACTATGGATTTTGTCACGAAGTTGCCGAAGACTAGACGTCAACATGATGCAGTTTGGGTAATAGTTGATATATTGACCAAGTCGACACACTTCATTCCAATAAGAGAGAGTTATTCACTGCAAAGATTGGCTCATATTTACATGGACGAGATTATTGCTAGACATGGAGTGCCAAAGGCCATTGTATCGGATCGGGATAACCGATTTACTTCAAATTTCTGGTCAGCTCTGCAAGAGGGATTGGGCACGAGGATCGCTATGAGTACAGCTTATCGTCTGCAAACCGATGGTCAGAGTGAACGGACCATCCTGACACTTGAAGACATGATGCGGTCGTGTATCTTGGATCTCGGTAGTAATTGGGACGATCATTTGCCACTGATAGAGTTCTCGTACAACAACAGTTACCATGCAACAATAAAGAAATCGTCGTTTGAGGCCTTATA
Organism: Centrapalus pauciflorus; assembly: GCA_020465985.1. Taxonomy (NCBI): domain Eukaryota; kingdom Viridiplantae; phylum Streptophyta; class Magnoliopsida; order Asterales; family Asteraceae; genus Centrapalus; species Centrapalus pauciflorus. The sequence goes on from JAANYP010002760.1 coordinate 1,265,919, forward strand.
TGGGAGAAGGTGTAGAACTCCTACATGTTGGAGGGAAACAGGGGAAACACCGATTACTGGGCCGGCATTGCTTCAGGAAACGAATGAGAAGATACAGCTGGTGAGACAAAATATGAAGGCGGCCCAGGATCGACAGAAAAGCTATCACGAAAAGAGGCATAAACCGATCAGTTTTGATGTGAATGATTGGGTTTATTTAAAAGTATCACCTATGAGAGGTGTTACTCGTTTTGTTAAAAGAGGAAAGTTAGCTTCGAGATTCGTTGGACCATTCAGGATAATAGAGAAAGTGGGAAACCAATCTTATTTAGAGTTGCCTAAAGAAATGTCGGGCATACACCCGGTGGTCCATGTGGGGAATCTCAGAAAATCATTTACCACTGGCAACGAGGATTGGGCTGATCACACCAAGCTGCAAATCGATGAAAGGCTCCGATATGTGGAGGAATCGGAGTGTGTCTTAGATTCCAAAGTAAAGAAGTTACGGAGCAAAGAAATAAAAATGGTGCTTGTACGTTGGAAACATCATAAAGGAGCCAATCATACGTGGGAGACTAAGTCTGAAATGATGAAGAAATATCCGCAAATGTCATGAGCCAAGTAACTTCGAGGACGAAGTTTGAGCGTGGTGGAGCCCATGCTGTAACATCCTAAGAATTAAAATGATGTAATTGAGGTTAATTAGTTTTAAATTTTTTGAATTTAATAAAATTATGTTGGATTATGTATTTGGATTAATAATAAAAGTTGGTTGTTTTATTCAGAAATTGATAATTTACAATTTATTAAGTTAATATAATTATTATTAAGTGGTTGAAAGGATAAAATAAAGATTTAATCTTTATTTAATGGAATTTAAGAATTTGGTTGCTAATTTAAGGAATTAAGAAATTTTAAAGTTTCGAGCTACATTTATTAAAGTATGATGATTTTAAGTTATAGTGACGTTGAAATCAAGACAGAAATCAGTATTTAAGTTAGTTAGATAAGTGAGGGGTTGAATGTGGGAAATTAAAAAGACACAAGTCTTTCATTTTGAATCAAAGTCCATCTCTCTCTACCTTCTCTCTAAGATATAGGGTTCTCTCCAAACCAAAAATCAAGATCATCAAAATTTTGGAACTAGAAGCTGAAATTTGGATTTAAGGTGCTTGAAAGGAACTACGACATCTACAAGCATCAATTTGAGGTAAATATTTCTTAAACTCTTCAAAATTTGAGGTTTGGGTTCGGTTTCTATGTAAACTGAATCAGAGATTTTAGGTTCAAAAAATGTTTATGCATGTTAAATATTCTTATGGGTTTGTGTAAATCTAGTGTTGTAGAAGTTGTGTACAAAATTTCGGGTTCTATATCAAGTTATAAATATGATTTTGGGAAATTTATGGTAAGTGTTATGTGTGTGTTGCATGGGTACCGAAACAACTATAATGGGTACCAAAACCTTTTGCCCCTACCGAAACCCACTTAGTATACTGAGACTATGTACCGAAACCCACTTATAATGCTGAGATTATGTACTGAAACCACAAATATGGGTACCGAAACCTTTAAGGTTTAGGTATTAACCCCCCCTTAGCGAAACACAATGGTGAAACCTTCATACTGAAACCCATCACATATTCCGAAATTATATATATATATACCGAAACCAAGGAGGTTTCGGTAATGAAGAAAAGCACCGAAACCATCACACTGAAACCTTATATACCGAGACACAACTTCTACTGAAACCTTTATGAATACTGAAATTATCATAGCATGTACCGAAACTCTCAAGGTTTCGGTAATGTACCAAAACTTATATAGTGTACCGAAACCTTCAACGTTTCGGTATTCCCTTCATTTCCAAAAACCAGTGACATTAATATATATATATATAATCATCTCGATTGGATTTGATTTGTAAGAATAAAATAGAAACGGTTGGAAATTCTTTAATTCAATTATATATAAGGCTAAATTCTAGACATTTTGGCAATCCCACAAATTTGAGATTAAAGAATAATTTTTGGATCACAATTCCGAACGAATTACGCAATAAATTGAGGAAAACTTGTTGAGACTTATTATTAAATAAGTTATTGAAGGGATTAATTGGGAATAATAAAACCATCAAGGGTAAGAGGATTTAAATGTGAGTTTCGGATGACGGTTCCGATTGTTGTAACACATTAAAATTGTAAAATCATGATGGAAATTGTTACCGAGCATATGTATGATATGTTTTTTTTATGGAAATGTAACAGGTTTTTTGTGGTGTTGTTTAACCCACAGTGGGGTACTTTGTGAGTCCGGCTGACAGTCCGAGGAGAAATAAAATTAATTGAAGTTAATTAACGCACCCACTGTGAGTACATATGATTTCGCATGTTTATATCTGCTTTATGTTATCTATTGCCTGCTGAGACATGTTGTTTCACTTTCGTTTGGAATTCTACCAACTTGCGTAGATATAGATGCACACTGTTGCTCGTTGCATGTCCTTTTCTTTGTTGTGCATCTTTCGATGGACGAGCAGGTCGCATCTGTTATTCAAATGTTACTGCGCTATATGACCCGGAACTGATCCCTCCGAGGTTCTGGTAGGCAGTAAGTCATCCAAGATGTTATGTCTGTCTCAGATGGTTGGTTTAAATGCCGAGCTTTGGGCTGGTAGGAGCTGCGACTCATGTGCCGTACTTTTTGTATGTAGAGAGTATACGACTTGGGTCGTCGGTGTTACTCTTGGGGGCTTCATAAAGATTTATAGAATGCCTAAATCTGTGTATTCACTAAGCTTTGCTTACCCCTCAGTTGTTCAATTTTTACAGGAAAAGGGAAATCCGCTGCGGGACCTTCTAGCTAGGTCATCCAATATAAGTATTTGAAGATATCTACTACTTATTTTGGTAACTGAATTATGATATTATTGTTGTATTATCTATTTGGGATGACGTAATGCTACTGAGTATGTAGACTTAGATTTGAAACCTTGTAGCACCGTAGGGTGTTTAAAACATTTGTATTATTTTATTTCTGTACTATTAATGCTTCCGCACTTGTTTTAGCATTCAGATCATTATGTAATAATTTATATGGTTTTTAATCCTAGGTGTTTTGTAATGGTGGTTATTGTGACAAGGGTGTCACAAAACAAAATTGTGTGATAATCTGTTTGCTTAGGGTGAAACGTCTCATATAGTTGAAAACGTTTAGTAAATTTGAAAAAGTTTCGAAAAGTTGTAAAAGTTGAAAAAGGTTGAAAATTTTTCAAAGTTTTGCAAATTTACACTTAAGTTCGTGTAAACCTAAGTTCGAACGAACTTAAGCTCACACGAACTTGTCTCAAGTAGTTTCGATGCACAGTTGGGGTATAAATAGGACAAATGCATTTATTTCAGTCACCTACTCTCGAATTTAACTAATCTCGAACTTATCAAGGCGATCTCGAACTTTGTTCAGCAATCACGAAGTTGTCGTGTTTCACGATTTTGTTTTCTATTCCACGAAGATTCACACAGTTCCATCTCGAACATAGACTTAGTTTCTGTTGTTTTAACTCACAAAAAACAAAGTAAGTGATTTTTGGGACTTTTAATGGATTAAAATTGTGTATTTTACGTTTAAAATAACCGAATACTAGGTGTTCTGAAATACTAAGTATAGGGTTATAAAAATTGAAATAAAACATCAATAAACTCTATTAGGAGCTTTTAGGACTACTTTCATCAGTTGATTAAGTCTAAAAGGGATTAAATCAGTAGTTTTGGGATTTGAAGTACCACCCGCGAGGTTTGTTATTATGATAATCAGGGCACTTGTCCTGCCGAACTTGCCCACCTTTTAACCACAGTGCGTTGTTTGTTAGCAGCCGATCAATAAATTCTTTTTTGCCAAGATTATCAGAGCACGATCAGCGAAGGGACTATGAGGCCGCCAGTTGTTGCTCCATCCCCATTTCTTTTAAATCAGGATTCCCCCCTCCCCATCCCCTCCCCCGGCAAATCGGGGTTCGAGTTACGGGGTCCCCGTCGGACGATGGTTTTTTCTGGGCCATGCCATGAATCCAGAGTTGTTGGGCTACCCGATTGCAGAAGACTGGAATAGTCAAATGAGTCCCAACGACAAGCACCGGCACAACAAGAACCAGTTGGCTCAAGTTCAGCCTCTCAAGGACGGGCAACGACAGCTTGGTTACTATTATCTGTAGCACAGACTGATCCGATCCAAGAGACTTTGAATTATTTTTTGACAAGAAGAGCTGCTCCAAGAAAAATCACACACGAAGAGCTGATTCAACATATTCTTCATCCGTCTGAGGCTTGGAAAATTATTTTGAAGATAGAGAACTGACAAGCCAGAGGATGTTACTGACGGCTGTTGAGACAGACTCGGAGACAGCATTCCGACGACATCAAGTTATACTCAGGGACGGTTGGCAAATCATTCCACTTTCTTTTGGGGGTATGTCATGGCTACTCGGATTGTTGTGTAGCCACAAAAGTTCATAACAGCAATGTTCAGGTCTCCACGAGATGAAAACACGAAGATGGGAGTTTGTACCTGAGGAAGGGGCTTGGTTTGATGGAACACCAGGAGCTAAGTGCCAACGGCCTAGATCAAGCAGGCGCCGTCTAATCCACTCCGTTGCCATCATCAACCCCCTACCACCCCCCCGGCACTAGCGAACAAAAACGACGAACACTATCGACAGGACCACCCAATGCTGGCTTTCAACTAAACACTAAAGTTGTTTCCAGACAGTCCAAAATACTCCCACTCACCAAGGCAGTCAACGGAGGCCTCAACCTCCACAATACCCAGTTGATAACAGATTGCTTTTTCACATAAAACTGTTGGACGCATAGAACTCACGATAGCAACTCTAAATCCCATAATGGAGCATTTTAAAAGATCGTGCAGCTCAGGAGAGGAGTGTAAGGAAGATGAAGTTGAGGGGAGACCCGAGAGACGATGAAGGAGTGACCTTTAGCGCAGAAAAGGAAAGGTGAGCTTAGCAGATCTTTCTAATAGACTGCTCGCAAGTATCGAGGGGGGGAGTCTGGATCGTCGTCAGGGGTTTTTTTGAAAAGGAAAGGGCAGGCTCCAGAGCCACTGATGTGATGAAAGACAATTTTATCAATCAGGCCTTGGCTGGATTGGATGAGGAAGACATCTGATGCGAGTGTCGTAACCCGTCAAAAATTACCACTAAATACTTAGGAAGCTATGGGTAAGTAGGGATGGAATCCCAGAGTAGCGATGAGGTTAATTGCAACATATTTAAAAGCGACTAGGCATTGTAAAATAGTTATTTAGAAAGATGATTTGGTTGTAAAAAGGTGATTGCTGATTTAGTAAAAACTAATGACTTTGCCAAAATTTGTGAAAAGAAAACTTAAAGAAAATTGTTTGATTGAATAAAGTGCGAAGTAAACCAATCCCGAATTCCACATCCTCGCTTTGATTTAAATTTATAAAAACACGATATGAGATTACATAGACAGAATTTGGTTTATTTGTTATTAAGGAGTTACGTGTTCTTGGGGCCATAAGCGCGTGACACGTTTGGATTACTCTCGTCTTAAGTAACAATTACACAGCACGAATAATAACAAATAGTCTACGAACTAGCTTGGACAACGCAACACCCAAATAAGAATCATCGTTTACAATCCAAAGAGATAAATATATAAACATGCAAACTTAACGTATCGTTCATAAATAAACTTGCGATGTTGCTTCCTTCGAGAATGATTAGAATTAGAGAGCCGACATGGTATGGTAGCCAATGCTCAAGAGGTTGTGATCCATCTTCATGGCTTCAACTCGTGTTTCTTCGTACGTGGTGTTTTCGCTCAAACAGGGTCTTTTCACTTAGGCTTCTCCTCCAAAAACGAATCTTTTTCTAAGATATGACTTTGTATTTATAGGAAAAGCTTGAAAAAAACCCTAAAAAAAACGGCCGTCTAATAGTTTAATGGGCTGGGCGCAGCCGTAAGGCGCAGGCCGCGCACCCCCCCCTGCCTGGTCTGTAAAATTCCGTTGTATTTGAATGTAATTTCTTCTGTCGAGCACGTGGTATGGCGCAGGCTGCGCACAAGCACAGAATTTATTCAATAGCGGACAACATTCTTGGAACTTTTCATTTAAAAACTAACTGCTTTTACGCTTAATAACATGGTTATTTATAACCCGATCACATCAGATTTGAGTTTTAAGATGAAATAGACCAGGACGATCTTGAAGAAGGAGAATTTGTTTCCGAAGGGGTTCCTGATGGGAAATCTGATGATGAAGTGATAGTGGCGACGAGAAGATGAGGTGATGAAGTTGTTATAAGTGAGTACCCGATCCCACGAAGAATTCCTTGAATGAAGACAGAGACCGATGAACCAGAATGCTTAGATAGCTCTTCATGATGAATCTGGATACTAATAGCGCCAGTACAGGGACGCGTACAAAGAAGAAGAAAAGAAAATTCATGGTTTATGGAAGAAGAGAAGAAAATGACTTGGGCTCATGAAGGAGAAGAAGACTAGAAGATGCCAAGTCCAGGGGAAACGCTCCTACGGAGTATACGTTAGTTGGATTCATTGATAGCGAGAACTGCGCGCTCTTCATTCTAAGAGAAAGCGAGCCTCATATAAACGTGGACTTTAAGTACAGTTTGGGAAATTAGTCTAA